>JADRCH010000047.1:12817773-13048844 GCA_019843965.1 Rhynchomys soricoides
AGCAGCAGCAGCAGCAGCAGCAGCAGCAGCAGCAGCAGCAGCAGCAGTAACAAGAAGAATAACAACAGATCAACTAGGGAGAAAAGAATTCAGAAATATAAGGTAGAATATGCTGGGGTTTCTAGAATAAATACTGTCTGAAATAATGATGTTTCATATTTTGTGAGATACTCTCAGTCCATAAAGAGGGTATCCAGCAAAACAGGCGTTTTTGAATTCCACTGAAATTAAATATAACCTATATATGATAAATATGTGTATAAAATTAATTTATAATATGCTTTTCAATCCTATTGCTTTTATTTATGTGTATATACACACACACACACACACACACACACACACACACTAAGGGTATATATACTAAAAGTGTGTACTTAATACAATATGTCACTTTATAACTCTTTTTCTATCTTTATCACAAGGACTCATTTTCACAAAAAGAAGAATATATAGCTGATTAATAATTTCTTCATTAGATTTTTAAATCCCGAGTTTTAGTTGTCATATAACATACATGAGCACCAGAAAAACTTGAGAAGAACCATGTTAAATAATATTTCCATTTGAAAACTAAGAACTTAGAGCAGAGTTGACGAAGGAAGAAATATTTAAGCAATTGCTAATTCTCTATATCAGATTTAAAATTGGTCTGCAGGCGACAATCAATGATCAGTGAACAGATTCATGGAGAAAATTCTGAATTTTCTCCATATAAATATATGATATATATATATGCCTTATCATTCACCTATTGGTTAAGATCTTTAGTTACAAAAATATGGACCACATTTAGCATGTTACACCTAGGTTAGGCAAAAATAACATATTTACTGGGAGACTTCCACAGACATTAAGGGGGTGCAATGAGTGTTCTTTCTGGAGTCTTGTTTCCTAAAACATTTTCATGTTTCCAGTATGTTTTTGATAAGACTCTAATTCTTTTATCTACTTTTAGTTGAATAGGGAGAAAACAATGTAATACACATTTAATTTGGAAGATAATTCAATATAATATATCAGGTTATACTATAATTCTGACAAGTAAAACTGAAAGCAATTCTACTAAAAGACCAGAAGTTTGAACACAAGAAATGAGAGGTCCGAGGAAGCTAGAAGCTCTGTCACAAGCTAAAGTTTTATTTTACAATGAATATATTAAGAGTAGTGAATAAATATAGTAACCCTTGATGAGTAATTTAAAGCAGATGAAACATTTGGGGTATTTCCTTACATGAAACTTTGCAATGTAAATGATAAATTCAATTTCTTTATATTAGTCCATTGAACAAATTATAACACTTGAATATAGGGGAAAAGGACTGAAGTCCTGAGAACCAGCAGAAAGAATGGAAACAGGCAACCTTGGGAGGTAAGAGGTTGAGGAGACCCTCCAGAATGTATCAGAGACTTGGGAGGTGAGAGACTCTCAGGGCTCAAAGAAAGGGACCTTAGATGAAATGTCCTATGTTGGGAATAGGGAACTTGTAGAGCCCACCTCCAGCAGACAGTCAGGGCATCAAGTGAGGATGGGGTTGCCATGCCACAGTCAAAACTCTGACCCATAATTGTTCCTGTCTGAAAGCATGCAGGGATGTAAATGGAGAGGAACCCAAGGAAAAAGGGTCCACTGACAGGTCCAAAGTGAGATCCAGCTCAAGGGAAGGTCTCAATACCTGACACTATTACTGAGGCTATGAAGCACTAAAAATGGGGGACCTATAATGATTGCCCTCCTGAAGACCCAACAAGCAGCTCAAAGAGTCAGATACAGATATTTGCATCCAACCAATGGACAGAAGCTGCTTACCCCTGTGGTTGAATTAGGGAAAAGCTGGAAAAAGGGTAACCCTGTAGGAAAACCAGCAGCCTCAATTAACAGGGACCCCTGAGATCTCTCAGACACTGGATCACCAGACAGGCAGTATACTCCAGCTGATATGAGGCCGCCAACACATATACAGGAGAGGAGTACAGTGAAACCATGAAAGGCAGCCTGGTTTCTGGTTGAGCTAAGGTCAAAATACCCCACACACAGGCAAACCCAGTATGGGGGTCTCCAGTGGGGGCTAACCTTACAAGGGACAGTAGGCATTTTGCCAAGTTCCTGGGAACCAGGCTCCTGACAGGATGCCTCAGCTCTCCTCCATATGTCTGTGACTATCAGTCACATAAGGGCAATGGGCCAAGCCCTTCCACAGGTAGAAATGTGGTCACATAGCCTCAAGACATCTCCATTATAATGAGGCACCTAGAGGCTTAGCCATTTCCCTTTCCAGCCAATGGTATTGCAACCTCACCCCTTCCTGAGATTGTGGGGTGTGGATTCATTCATACTAATCTCCACTCTGACAATAAATGCCCTAAAACTATGGACTGTCTCTCTTCATTGGGATCTGCTATGGGGAACAATGGAATAGGCCTTCTTCTAAAGAGCCTCCACTAGTCTCTTGCAGAAGGCCTCCCAGTGCTCCCAACCAAGGCCGCCACCAAACTAAACCAAGTGAGCTAGCCAGCAACAAGCCAAGAATCTGTTCTTGGTGGGATCCGGCCACACTCCTTCCCCTCCTTCTCCCACCCTAACCAGGCTAGATCTAGCCTTGAGCCCGCACTCTGTTCTCAGCTCTTCCTAAGCATCCGTTGGCTCCTGGGATGCCCAAGAGTTTGGGAACCAGATGAAGCCAGCTTCCATGTGGTCCCTGGGACCAACCAGGCCACGCTCTGCCAACCGTGGGCAGTGTTCCTCAGTAGCTTCTCACAGCCTTACACCTGCCAAGTGGTGCAGTGGGATGGGCAAGGTCAAACTTCCAGCCTCTGGGAGAGGTCCAAGCCTGGGGCACACTGGAAACTCCCCACTCCACCCTCCAGATTAACCCAACAGACTACTGGGTCTGGGTTCAGTCAAAGAAGATGCACTGAACCCTCAAGAGACTGGAGGCCCAAGAGAGTTTTGAGATCAGGTAGGGTGGGTGTGGTGTGGGGACATCTTCGTGGGGATATCTTTGAGGAGACAAGGGGGCAGGGAAGAGGTATGGGATGTAGAACAGACAGAAGGTGTACCAGGAGGGGAATAAAATCTAGAGTGTTAAGTAAAAAGAAAATAAATAAATAAATAAAAATTGTTAATGAAATTACATTAATAAAATATGTACAAAGGCAGAAAATTGAAAATTATAGAAAATTTAAAGAAAGAATGAAAATCACAAATGTAATGAAGTATCTAAATGTAGTGAAGTATGACTTTACCTAGAAATACTGCGAATGTAGAAAAAAATTTTCTTTTATTTTTTTTTGAAATTTATTTATTTATTTAATAATACAAAATGTGCTTGTAATAGGTAATTCCAAGTCTTCCACGAATGGAAGAGATTTCTTCCAATTTTTGTCTTTGCGAGCCTTCTGCTTGGCTATAATTTTAAACATACTTTTTAAAACATCTTTGCCTAAATTAGCTTTCATGGGAATGCTTCAAGTTTCTCTCCATTCAGATCGATCTTGGCTACTGGTTTGCTGTATATTGCTTTTACTAAGTTTTGATATGGGTCTTGAATTCCTGATCTTTCCAAGACTTTTATCATGAAGGGACGTTTAATTTTGTCAAATGCTTTTTCAGCACCTAATGAAATGACCATGTGTTTTTTTACTTTGAGTTTTTGTGTTTTTGTTTTTTTGTTTGTTTGTATTTTTTTTTTGTTTTTTTTTTAAATGTAGTGGATTACATTTATGTATTTCTGGGTATTGAACCATCCCTGTATCCCTGGGATGAAGACATCTTGATCGTGATGAAGAATCATTTTGATGTATTCTTGGATTTGGTTTGCATGAATTTTATTGAGTATTTTTGAATCGATATTCATAAGGGAAATTGGTCTGAAGTTTATTTCCTTCTTGGGTCTTTGTGAAGTTTTAGTATCAGTGCAACTGTGGCCTCATAAAAATTAATTGGGTAGTGTTCCTTCTGTTTCTATTTTGTGGAATAGTTTGAAGAGTATTGGTATTAGGTCTTCTTTGAAGGTCCAACAGACTTCTGCACTAAACCCATCTGGTCCTGTGCTTTTTTTTTTTTTTTTTTTTTTTTTTGCTTGGGAGACTTTTAATGACTGCTTCTATTTCTTTAGGGTTTATGGCACTGTTTACATGGTTTATCAGATCCTGATTTAACTTTTGTATTTGGTATCTGTCTAGAAAAGTGTCCATTTCATCTAAAATTTCCAATTTTGCTGAGTATAGGCTTTTGTAGTAGGATCTGATAATTTTTTGAATTTCTGCAGATTCTGGTATTATATTTCCCTTTTCATTTCTGATTAATTTGGATACTGTCTCTGTTCCCTCTGGTTAGTCTGGCTATGGGTTTATCTATCTTATTGATTTTCTCAAAGAATCATCACCTAGTTTGGTTGAATCTTTGTATAGTTCTTATTGTTTCTAATTGATTGATTTCAGCCCTGAGTTTGATTATTTCTTGCCTTTTACTCCTCTTAGGTGTATTAGCTTCTTTTTGTTCTAGAGCTATCAGGTGTGCTAATAAGCTGCTAGTTTATGCTCTTTCCCATTTCTTTTTGGAGGCACTCAGAGCTATGAGTTTTCCTCTTAACACTGTTTTCATTGTGTCCTATAAATTTGGGTATGTTGTACTTTCATTATCATTAAATTATAGGAAGTTTTAAATTTATTTCTGTATTTCTTCCTTGACCAAGTTATCATTGAGTAGAGTGCTGTTCAGCTTCCATGTGTATGTGGGTTTTCTGTTGTTTTTGTTGCCATTGAAGACCAACATTAATTTGTAGTGATCTGATAGGAGGCATGGGATTATTTCAATCTTCTTATATCTGTTGAGATTTATTTTGTGACCAATTATATGGTCAATTTTGAAGAAGGTACCATGAGGTGCTGAGAAGAAAGTAAATTCTTTTGATTTAGGATGAAATGTTCTACAAATATCTGTTGAATCCAATTGGTCTATAACTTCTGTTAGTTTCACTGTGTTTCTGTTTCATTTGTGTTTCTAAGATGTTTCCATTGATAAGAGTGGGGTGTTGATGTCTCCAACTATTATTTTGTGAGAGGTACAATGTGTGCTTTGAGATTTAGTAAAGTTTCTTTTATGAATTGGGTGCCCTTGCATTTGGAGCATAGATGTTAAGAATTGAGAGTTCTCCTCAGTAGATTTTTTCATTGATGAGGATGAAATGTCCTTCCTTATCTTTTTGATGACTTTTGGTTGAAAGTTGATTTTATCCGATATTAGAATGGCTATTTCTGCTTGTTTCATGGAACCATATGCCTGGAAAATTGTTTTCCAGCCCTTTACTCTGAGGTATTGTTTATCTTTAATCTTAAGGTGTGTTTCCTTAATGCAGAAAAGTGCTGGGTCCTCTTTATGTATCAAGTCTCTCATTCTATGTCTTTTTTTGGGGGGGAATTGAGCCCATTGATGTTAAGAGATATTAAGAAATAGTGATTGTTCCTTTTATTTTCAATGTTATTTTTATGTTTGTTTTGCTATCTTCTTTTAGGTTTCTTCAAAGATTAAGTTCTTGCTTTTTCTATGGTGTAGTTTCCCTCCTTGTGTTGGTGTTTTCCATCTATTATCCTTTATAGGGCTGGGTTTGTGGAAAGATATTGTGTAAATTTGGTTTTGTCATGGAATAACTTGGTTTCACCATCTATGGTAACTGAGACTTTTGCTGGGTATTGCAGCATGGGCTGGCACTTGTGTTCTCTTAGGGTCTGTATGAGACAGATCTTCTAGCTTTCATAGTCTCTGGTGAGAAGTCTGGTATAATTCTGATAGATCTGCCTTTATATGTGACTTGACTTTTTCCCTTACTGCTTTTAATATTCTTTTTTTGTTTTGTGCTTTTTGTGTTTTGACTATTATGTGATGGGAGGAATTTCTTTTCTGGTACAATCTATTTGGAGTTCTGTAAGCTTCTTGAATATTTATGTTCATCTCTTTCTTTAGGTTAGGGAAGTTTTCTTTTATAGTTTTGTTGAAGATATTTACTGGTTCTTTAAGTTGAGAATCTTGAGTCTCTTCTGTACCTATTATCCTTAGGTATGGTCTTCTCATTGTGTCTTCTATTTCCTGGATGTTTTTGGGTTAGGAGCTTTTTGCATTTTGCATTTTCTTTGACTGCTGTGTCAATATTTTCTATGGTGTCTTCTGCACCTGAGATTCTCTCTTCTATCTCTTGTATTCTGTTGGTGATGCTTGCATCTATGACTCTTGATCTCTTTCCTAGGGTTTCTATCTCCAGGGTTGTCTCCCTTTGTGATTTACTGTTTCTATTTTCATTTTTAGATCCTGGATGGTTTTGTTCATTTCCTTTGTCTGTTTGATTGTGTTTTCCTGTAATTCTGCCTGTTTGATTGTGTTTTCCTGTAATTTTTAAAGGGAATTTTGTGTTTCCTGTTTAAGGGTTTCTAGCTCTTGTATTTCTTTAAGGGAGTTATTTGTTTCCTTCTTAAAATCTTCTATCATCATCATGATCATCATGAAATGTGATTATAAATCTGAGTCTTGATTTTCTGGTGTGTCATGGTATCCAAGGCTCACTGTGTTGGGAGAACTGGGTTCTGATAATGCCAAGTTGCCTTGGTTTCTGTTCCTAACTTTCTTGCCCTTGCCTTTTGCCATCTGGTTATCTCTGGTGCTAGCTGTTCTTGCTCTCTCTGACTGTGGTTTGTGCCTCCTGCAAGCCTCTGTGTCAGTACTCCCTGGAGACCAGTTCTCTCTGAGAGGAATTTGGGTCTGGAGAGCTGTGGTACAGTGTCAGCTCTGGGGTGCAGACAGAAACCAGAAGGATCCTTTCCCTAGCTGTTCCTTGGTTCCTGTGTCCTGATGTCTGTGTGAAGGTCCCTCTTGATTGAGGAATTTGAAGAGGAGTGGTGGTCTTCCTGTGGTCAAAGGTGCGTCAGTACTCCTGGCCGACCAGCTCTCTTCTGGAACTGAGTATGGAGCCCTTTGTCACTGGATCAGCTCCCAGGCCTCAGAAGGAAATCAGAAGGCCACTCTTCATTCCCTGTATCCTGAGGGTTCTGGGCGGGTCTCTCTGAGAAGAGGTACTGGCTTTACCCCAGATAATAGGCTTGTCAACACTCCTGGGAGGATAGCTCTTTCCCTGCACTATTTGGGTATGGAGCAGTGTGGCACAGACCACAGGTATAAACAAGAAGGCTCCTGTCCCAGGCTGTTCCTCTGTCCCAGTGTCCTGCAGATTCCAGGCGGGTCCTGCTGATCAGTGGAGACCATCTTACCTCCACTCACAGGCTTGTCCACACTCCCTGGATGCTAGCCTTCTACCTGCACTATTTGGTTATGGAGCTCTGTGGCACAGACTGGGGTCCCCAACCTCAGAAGGAGACCAAAAGGCTGCTGTCCCAGGCTGCTTGTAGTTCCCTATGTCCTGGAGGTTCTGGGCAACTCTCTCTGAGCAGAGGTACTGGCTTTACCCCTGATCACAGGCTTGTCCACACTCCTGGGTGGGTAGCTCTTTCCCTGTGCTATTTGGGTATAGGAAAGAATTTTCAATCATATCGGCATATATGTTGATATTTGCTACAATGATGCAAGTATGATTTCTTTACTAGAGCAAATTTTCTTCTTGAAGTTTAAAGGAAGTTATTCTAGGAATAAACACATGCCAATCACAAAAGATGAGACAACTATAAATATTCATATCTTTAGATATGAAGATATAAAAAGATCAAAAACATTTTCAGATAAAAATGGCCATTGTTATAGTCTAAACAAGAATATTGCTCTGTGTAGAATTTTAATTTGAATAAATTAACTAGTATTCATTTAATTTCTGTAAACTGATCAAAAACAATCAGAATATGGCTATATAATGTTGCATTGTGAACAATGCAGGGGGGATCTTTGAGAAAGTCTCCAGGAAAAAGGCAGAGGGCCTTTTATATCAATTGAAGTTTGTGGTTTCTTAGCTTATTCTTGTACATGATTTTGTGTCTCCTGTGACAAATATTTATATTCAATTCCTAAGACATCTTTATACTTATTGCATGTTGGAACATAGCTACTGAACTCAATCTGGTGAAAGAATATTCTGAGTTCTGCTGTCCTCAGTGTGTCCTGAACCTGGATATGGCCTTCTGCCTTGTTTTTGTGCATAAAACTATACTGAACCTGAAGTTAATTTATTTACTGCATTAAACTCTACTCCATCGCATTCTTTAAGATGCTCAAATCCTTGATCGCACTGACAGATATGTATAGTTAAACAATGGTGGAGATCCTGTCTTCAGTTTTACTGAATGAAGAAATATTATTTAGGCAATGACTGAAGTTTAATGAGATCAGAAAAGTGGGTCCCTGTGTGCTACAGAAGTCTCAAGAAGAAACTGTCCCTCCATGTGTGTAACAATTGCCCGCCATGTGCAGTTCACATCTAAACCAGAAATTTTTCAGAACAGGTTAGCATTCCCTATTTCAATATTAAGAAAACACAATGTATCTTATGTTTAAAACTCTTACTTCCTGGTATTTATTATAGCAGTTTGAATAAAACATAGGACAACTTGTATTCAATACAAAGTGTTGTTGTTAAAGGGCATTCTGGGAAACACTACATCTGTTCCTGTTATTCTTCCTTAAAAGAACAATTGGATTACAATATTGGACATGATTTTACCATAGAAAATTGAAACTCACGTGATTGAACCTAGAAATGCATACATATCCACGAGAAGATCCATGTTGTCTTCTTGTAATATGCTATAACATAAAGAGCTAGGGATTAGAAAGGCAAACATGAACATGTGTATTGGAATTCATATATAATATTATTAATAGTTGTGATTGGAATGGTAACACAAGTGTGGTTTAATAATATGCAAATTAAGAACCCATTTTTCTTATGTTTTATTTAGTTTATTAAAATTTAATCTTGTCCAATTGATGTTGACAAGTAAGAAGAAGCAAAGTACAAATTATGAATGTTCATTATCAAAAAATCATGAAATGTCCTGAGCCAACTGTAAGGGGCAACAAATCCCAAATTGTATTAAAATGAAATATTGTTACAGTAATAACACTACATCTGACATAAAAATTACACTATTTATTTTCTTATGCATAAACCAATTATTAATTGCTTATGTTCATAAATAAAAGTTCTCTCTTTCTCAACCACAAAGTAAACAGAGGAATGAGGCAATTCATCCATCAGTGATAATCACAATTCAATGTCCTACTTTTCTACAGAGCTCTCTGTCAATTATTCCTATTTAATGGAAGTAGAGCTGTTGGAAATGAACATATTTGAGTGACAGTAATTTTTCTAAAATATTGCTGAAGAAAAGCAAATCTTAAAAAATATCAACTTTCTGAGTCCAAAAGTGGGGCTTTCTTCAAATTATAGCAATGCTATTATTCAGACAGTGCTCTGCTTCTAAAAATAACTTTATTCTGTGAATGTATGATAGAATGTATGATAATGCTTAGAATATTTCTTTATCTAATAATTTTATCTAGAACTTTATCTAATAATTCCTGAAGAAAAGATAGATTTTATTAATACACATATTTGTTTCCTTCAATATACTCCAAAATCATTAACAAAACAGGTCGTGATAATATACTAATAAACAAGCAAATGGGTGCCTAGACACTTTAAATATAGGTGTGTAAATGAGCAGACTTCAACTAACTTCATGTATATGATGATAGATAGATAGATAGATAGATAGATTATAGAATGATATTTAACCTATGCCTACTTAATGGGACTTAGAATTGGTTAAGAGACAATACACTCATTGTATTTGTGAGTGAGATTCTATTGATGTTTAACTGAAGTACCATGACCCCTTTAAATGTGGGTAACATAGTGTCACATGTTAAGGCTACCAAATGAATAAAAAGGGAAAAGGAGGTGGAGAAACAGCATTTAATCATTCTCTACTTTGTGATTGTGAATGTATTAGTACCAACTGCCTCATGCTTCTGCCAACATAAGTGATCTTCAAACCACACACCAAAATAAAATCTTTTTATCTTATGTTGCATTTGCTAGGGTTTCAGAACAATGACTAAAGTAGTGGTGTCTGTGTGTGTGTGTTAGATAGATGTAAGTAGATAGTATATACTCTTGAGAATAATATAGTATACATTTTAAAATTTTACAAACTTATATAAACTAAAAAACATGGAAAGAATGAATTTTTAAGATCAAGCATGAGTAAAAGACAGAGAAAGTTATATAAAAATATGGAAAGAATATAAAGTGTTAAAAGAATACGAAAAGTATTTCACTTTGATATATATCTGATATTTTATAGGTAGAATTGGTAAAACTGTTCCTTTGATGGCTGATCACTAAATATTTTGATTTGTTTTTATTAGAAATTTATGCAAAAGCAGAGTACAACTGGCCTTTAGTTCACTATGTTTGGAATAACCAATATTTTTGACTATCTCACAGAAACTTATACTCTCATATTATATTCACCTTTATTGCACAATTACAAGAATATATGAAGTTTATGTCAACAGCAACGATACATAGATTAAAATGTTCTGAACATAAGGTCTAAGTGGGCTTTTAGATAAAGTCTTGCCTTCAAAGAATGTAGAAGAGAGTATCATCATTTTACTATCTTCTATCCTAGTCTACTTTTGTGTTGAACAAAAGGCATCTATTTTTACTTTTCATGATATCAGGGAAATGCATGTATAGCACGCTTTCAGTAACCAGTATTATACTTGACAACATGCAGTGACACCAGATAGATAGATATTTTTAAGGTAGATTATATTGGGTTAAACTTTATGCCAATAATTTTAGTTTGTGACCTCAAATTTATTATTACCTCACATCACTGCTACTGGTTCTCTATTTTTATTTAAAAAAAAATGACAAAAATTAACTCACAAATTCTCAATTGGAAAAACAAAATCAGCAAATATATGAATTTTAACATTATCATACATAACCTTTTTCTCCCTTTAGTTTTAAAAATTATAACACATTTTAAAATATAAAATGAGAAATATATACATATATAAAACAAGAAGTTGGGTATATTTTGATTGTAGGTTACTTTTAATTTGTCTTATGCAGGATTGTTTTCATGCAAAAATAACTGTGCTCCATGTGTGAGTGGTCTCCTTGAAGTCTAAGAGGGGACAGCAAATCTCCTAGGACTGAAGTTAGATACCATTTCAATCCTCTGTATAGGAGCAGGTAGCTTGAAGTTGGGAGCTAGGATCTGGATTCTGAATCCTCTACAGGAGTTGAATACTCCTAACTGCTAAGCCATCTTTCTAGCCCTTGATTCTTTGAATCAGTAAGATTATAGTCTCTCTTGCTTGCAAGAAATTTTCTAATTTGTGTGAATATTTCATTAACTGATGAGGTTCTCTACATATTTTTGTAGATTTGACCTGCATCATCTAATTTTTTAAATAGTCCACCTTCTATTTTTATATCATTTTAAAATGTGAACTCTATATGTGAGAGAAAAGATGTAATGTTTGTCTTTGCTGGGTCTTCAATTTCATCTCTACTATAATGTTTGTCATATTAACCATAAATTCTAATTCATTTGTTTTTTCCACATTTCAGTTTAACCATTTTATAAGAAACCTATACATTAGTAGATATACTTTTCAGTTGTCATATTTATAGTCAATAATGAAAATGTCTTAACATTAGATTCATATTTGTTGGCCTGATTCATATGACCAATAACACACTAAATAATGTACACATAAACTTTTATTACAACTTATTGAGCTTAAAAGAGTAAATTAAGATATTTATCTATTTATTTATACTAATTATTTATATTAGTATATCTGATGCATGAATTTGTATTCCTCCAGCATCTTAGCCAACTCCACACATAGTAGATATAAAATTAATGAGGAATCTTTAAGCACAATGAAATATGTTTAGAAGCAAAAGTAAACATATGATAACTCCTCCAGGAATAGAAATACATGGATTAAGATAATTCACTTTTCCAAAACTTTTCCATCTTCTTCATACAAGAGAAAGAAAATACTCTTACTTGTTTTTCTTTCAAACTCAGCTTTACTGTAATGTGTGATCTTTCAAGACTCTGTAGAATCAAGCTCATTGTCCCAGAAAGTACCAATATTTACAGAGCAATTTTAAATAGGCATAACTAACATTAACTGCGTTTTAATGAGTTTATTTTAATCACAAAATACCTGGTTATATCTTGCTTGGGATTTTAGAAGTGTCAACCCAAGGTCTGATGTCTTTATTTATTTTACGCTCATGGTAAGAGATGGAACTGTTTATTATAGCAGTGTGATTAGAAACTAAGTGGAAAAAAAAAAAAAAAGCAAGCAAATGAGAAAAGATGTACTGGTCAAGGCAAAGGCACCTATGCTTTATTTCCTCCATTTCTGGCTATATTCCATAGATTTTGCTGCCTCTGTCCAGTCACTCCAATAAATACAGTGATCAGCTAAATACTAGTGTGTTTCAACTCTTTCACCATAGCTCACCAACAGTAAAACAAGCCTTTAATCTAGCCACAGGGAGACATTTCAGATTGCAACAAAACCAGTCTTATTTTAATGTGAAACCTGTTATGTAATCACTATGTTAAATAGTGAAGAATCAGATATGGAAGAAGTGAATTGTAATTTTGAAGTAAATATTTCAATGAAGAGACTGAAGGAAGGAGTATTTTAGGTGTGCTGTGGAAAACAGTGATATTTGTCTTGATAAATTATTCTGTTCCTTTCAACTCCTTTCCAAATTTTTCTTCTGTAGTAAGTAATAAATGATTTAAAATCTTGATGATATTGTTACAAAATTCGGTAAATTGTTGAGGAGAAAAGATGGTAGTTATACTGAGGTTTTTGTTTGCCTTTTGCCTTTTATTTGTAAGCTTGGGAGACATAATGGCAAAGATACAGATCTTTACTTAAGTCAGTGTTTGTACCAATGACTATACTTAGTTGTATATAATCTCCTTTCAAATATTTATGTACGCAATAACAAGTATTTTCAAAACATTAATGCTTCATTAACTTAATGTTTAAAATATCATATTTTTAAAAATATTTTGATTAAAAATATGTATACCTGTTTAATTTACAGATTGTAAGATATTTAAGTGTGGGAAAAATTTATCACAAAAAAGGATAACAAGAAAATCATAGCAATTAAGAAAATAAATAATAAGACTACAAATAAAATAGGAAAACTATTTGAAATTTTATCTGGTGGTTATATAATTATAATAGGAATTTTATTGCAGTATAATTATATATGTAAGTTTATATTGGTATGGATATATGTTTTATATATATATATATGAATAAATGACAAAAATCAAATATAAAGATTAATGCATTTTATTTAATCTTCAAAAAAACCATTATTTTACTTTAAAATCAAATTTGTTCTCATATTAAGATTTAATTTTTCTTAAATGTTTTTATATATATACAATATAATATATATATATAGTACAATACAATATATATATATATAGTACTTTGATAACGTTCAGCATCTGTGCCCTAAACTCTCTCTGAACCATCCTTTACATTATGTATCAACTTTACATGTTCTCTTAATTAAAAAATATAGACCAATTAATCTAATTAGCTCTACCTATATGCAATGTATTAGAGCATTGCACCGTGCACTGTATTGCTGCAAACTCACTAGAGCATATACCTCTCTCAAAAAATGCCTCTTCATTACCCAGGCAAAGGCATCTCAGCTCGTATTGGAAATTATAAACTCCTCTACCATCCGTGTTGTACAGTTGACTGGTTTGATTGTGTGTAGGTTTTCTGCAGGCAATCATACCTTCTATAAGTTTGTATACAAAGTCCCTGTCACAACCAGAAGTCAATGATTTATAGCAATGGGCTACCCTGTCCCTCAGCCCTTAATCCTAGAACTGTGACATGGAGTATTGAAGTAATGAAGGAATAACAAACACACAGACAGACATACAGAGAAGCGGAGATCAGGTGGAGTATGCATTCTGATAGAATTATACCCACTATTTCTGTAACTTAGAATCTCACTTTGTTTATTATATACAGTACCCTGGATAGGATTTTCTAGTCTTGGTAGGTAGTCTCTACAAAGTGAGCTGTCTTCAGCTGTAAGTGGGCCAACATAACATTCTGTGTTTGCTTTTTTGTACACACTGGTTACTTGTTCACAATCATATCCCTCAAGAAATTCATGGTATCCTTCTTAGTATGGTTCATATACTGAATGCTCTGTTGACTTCACACGAGTTCAAGGCTTGGATTTTGGGTGTAGCCATGCCCATTATAAAACACATTTGTTCAGAATGCTGCTCATTTATTGCTTCCTCTGCTCCTTAGTGTGCTTCTTGGATACAAGTTCTTAACACCCTTTCCTTCCCATCTTTTGTGATGCTCCAATAGTTTGGGGGAGTAAAGATAGCAATATGGAAGTCCCATTTGGGGTTGAGAATACCATGGTGATCTTTACTGCTGTAATGGAATATGTAATGTTATCTCTCTATGTTATGGAAACTGCTCAAGATTTTGCTCTGGTTTAAGATGAGTGAGATGTTGATTGTGTGCTATATCACAGATTTAAATCCCTAGAACGACAAAGACTATACAAGAATCAGAATAATATGATAAGGAGCCAGGTACCTGAAAGAATCTTTAGAGACAGGAACTTTGTCTCTTTCACCTTTACATATACTGTTTTACCTCCTCACAACCATGTTCTTCTTTCTGTTATCATGTAGCAAATGTATTGGGAAACAGGGGAACTTTACAGTGTGTACAAAAATAACCCTATTGATTTTTTTGTTGTTGTTTGCATGTAATTTGGCACAAGGAACTTTCTTTATCCTAAAATATAGTACGATATATTCAAAGTTGTCAAGCAAAATTTTATTGTGTGTATCATCAGAGATATTGATGGTAGATAGGCATGATGGATGGTAAATAAAACACATGCCCAGAACATGATTCAACCAATATCAAGACGAAACTTTGCATTTAATGAGAGTGGAAAAGGCACAGTGTAAACAACTTGTCACTAACTAGATAGTTAGTTCTCCCAGGGGAAGTTTGCCATCTCTAATGTAGCAGGTCTGACATTCAGTAGCAGCATATGTTAAATCAGCTGTGTAATGTGAGAAATTTCACTCTGGGGATCATGTTTACCTCTCAGCTCTGCCACGAAAACACAAGTCATTGGTTCTATATGAATAGAGACATGATGGCAGATATAAACTAAATCTCAACAGAAGTATGCTGAGGGCAATTACCAAGGAATATTTTGAGCCTTTTGCTTATTCCCTAAGCTCATCTCTATTTCACTTTCCAATTATATCTTGTGGTTGGTTTTACACATTAATTTCTTAGATTCCTTAAAATATAAGCTAAGCCATTTGTCATTGTCAATGACTATGCATTTATTTTTTCTGGAAGAACATTGCTTCTACCAAATAATGAAATGGTTATTGCAGTACTTAAATGTCTGCTATTTTTTAAATCCAATATTTAAAAAAGTCATCAAAACACATATTTCATTTTTACCAGAAGTAGGAAAAATAATTGCAAAATGTATATGGAAGTAGAAACTATGTCCAATAACAATATCAATTTTAACTGAGTAGACAAACTAGAGGGCTTCCTAATATCTTCTAATATATTTGAGATTATGGTAACTGAAATTATTAATGTATGATTGTTTATAAACAGAGGAGTCAGGGTTCATACCATACTTCTGCAGTCTTTCTATTAGTGGTAAAGAAACCAAAATTACACGTTGAGAAAAATATTCACCCTAATGAAAAGGGTGGAGCAAGATAGGCATTCCCATTCAAAAGATGAATACTTGACTACTAGATGGTGTCTCTCACATAGGTAACTAACTCATGATAAATCAAAACGAGAATTGGATACATGTGAATAGCAACCTACTAAAAGAAAACATTGGATGAAACCTTTAGAGCCTTCATTCTAAGAATGAATTCTTTGTCCTATACTGAACAGGTCAAAGGAATAAACTACAAAAAAATATTAACATAAAGGATTCTAAGGTTTCTGCTGCAACAAAAGAAACCAGAAATTGGATGGAGAAGGTATCTTTATAGTGGAGAACAAAGGAGTAAGCTATTCATCTGGCAAATGAAACTCATAATATACAATAAAAAACCAAACATAATACAAATAACATAATCTAGAATTAAATTCATAATTTAAATTTAAAAGAATAAATTTACACAATTAACAATTTTTGAAAATAGTGTTGAGCATATTACCAATCATATTAATGCCTATGAATATAACAAGAAAATATTATCTCACTCATCTAGAATGTGTTCTATCACATGGTAAAAAATTTTAAGAAATGTTGATGAAATCTGGATAAAAATGATTGTATATAACTTTCATAAAATTCACATAACTGTAACCATGATAGAAACCAGTGTAATCTCCTCAAACACAAAAAGTAAAACAACAAAACCAATGAATTGCATATCTATGACAGGATCCAGTTTCTGTGTATACATGCAGAGAATATGAAATAAGTATAAGAAGGAAAATGTGCATATTTACCAATCTAACCAGATGTAGATATCCTTGGTTATATAAATAATATACATAAGATGCATATAATACTCAATCAACTATGCAGCCATGAAAGTATGCCGTCTTAAGCAGGAAAGTGGATGAAACAAGAAGGCATCAGTTCTAACAAATCAGACACCAAATGTCAAATATCTCATGTCTGGCTATTATGTGGAATATAAAAGTTAATTTCAAAGTAAAATGCTCCTTACTAGAGATTATAGATCACAAAGAGGAAACATAGAGACATAAGGCAGAAACTGCAATCCTAAATTCATCTCCAGAAGTGTAAACCTCTTCGTAACAAATTTAGGAGACTATAATTTACAGTAGTAACACATTATATATTTCGTGAAGTACAGAGTAGAATTTGACATCATTAAATAGTGAATAGCATATTGCTAGAAATGTTAACTACCTAGACTTGCTTATTATACATTGGATATTTGTACACCATTAGCATACTCTGCCACATAAAAATACAATGATGAAAAATAATTTTTCAAAAATATCATTAAATTTACTACAAGATCACAAAGTGGAACATTTAATTTTATTTTTAATACATGCTAATAGCAAAGGATTGTTGCTTGTGTTAAGGTCATCATGGGCTTTTATTTAACACTTATAAATGTGCTGGTAACCTTAATTTCACTTGGCCATAATACCAATGAAAAAGACCTTTTGACAAAAGAATGAGGTGAAATATATGTGAGTCTACATATCAAGAGCTCCCTGAGACCCACCTTCTTCATGATAGCTTTTATTTATACTATAAAGTACCATTTCTTTGGTAGTATAAAGACCCCATCCAGGTTATTACTCTAAACTAATTGTTGATTTAGAGTTGCTTTCCCATCAGAGTCATTGCTTTAGCTACAAGATTGTAGATATCCTTTCTTTATATCAATTTAAAGTTTTCCTTTATAGTTGGGCAGCTATTTGTTACCTAAAAGCATATTAACATGTTATGAGCACTCCCATAACTTTATAGAAAGATAACATCCAGGCAAGTTTAACGGGCTGCTGATTATTACAGAACTTTGATGTGGAGTGCAAACAACTGTCACTGCCCTTGTGTTTAAACTGCCAAGACATCTACAATCTGTAACAGCAAGTCTTGTTTGCCTGGTTTACAAAGATCAAGCCATGACACTGTGGTAATGCTTCTAGCACTGCTTCACAGTCTCTTCATCATTGCTAAAGTTAACAGTGCACTCTTGCTCTTAAGAAAGAGCTCGCATAATAGCTTCAAGTCTCATTCAGTAGAGCTGTCACTGTACTTCGAATACTCTGGGCCTTTTGACTCATTTTCCACAAACTGTCAGTGTTGCAGGCATCTCTCCTGCAAATAACAGGGGCTGTTTGTTGTCAAGCTTCTGACAGACATTTTTAAAGATATACTATTAGATCTGGCTGCTCGTGTTTTTTACTGGGACCATAAATAATGAGACACATGAAAGGAACCTTTATTGGAAAGCTAATTCTATTTTCTATTTATGGTTATCCCCCGTGGTACTGAGATATTTACCTGCATAGGCTACAAGTTTGTGCTAGTGTGTATTAAACTATTAAAGTAGATATTTTGTCTTTTAAATATCCTTTATCCTTAGCAAAGACATTGACTTCTATGTTAGATAATTCTGTATTCATAGGATAATTAATGTTTTTGTTTTTTGTTTTTGTTTTTTCCAGGAGTGGAAGTAAGGTTGGATACTAAATAAGATGCATATTACTGGTGTAATTTTTCCTCTCAATTGAATCAGAAGGTAGAAAAATGGGTAACTGTTTTTGTCTTAAAGAAAAACCATAAAGCTACTCCTTTAGTTTGGATGTGGCGGGTGAGCATTCTCCATCAGCCTCGATTTTGATGTTCTTCACGGCCTCAGTATTTCTCTGTTCAGTAGTCAGCGATGTCACAATAGACATACAAAGTTAACAATTCAATTTTACAGATTTTGTGATATTTTTAAACCATCTTAAATGTGGTGTGCAGAATGATAACTCCTCTAAACCACATAGATAAGATTGTTTTTCTTGACTGAGAATTTTAGGTACAGCATATTTCTTATCTCAAACTCAAGCAAGAGTGCCCCATTCAGTACATCCCATTCTGATGTTTAGTGCATCTTATCTCAGACCCGAGGTGCATTTTTGTACTAGTGCAATTACATACACCAAGAGTACCACTCAACACGGAGGAGTGAAAGTGATTTCCAGTTCAACTACCAACCTATTGATCTGAACCCATATATTCTTACTTACTCCCTGATACTAAATCAAATTCACCTTGATTTTGCTCACTTCTCAGAAATGAAATGTAAGTTAACCTTTAGGATTTCTTTTTTAACGCACGGCAACATTACTTGAATATTTTTTCCTATAAATATACTATGTGCTAAGGGAACTGATATGATGAATTGTTGAGGAAATGTTCTTCAGAAACAAAATAATAGAAAACAAAAACAATAAGAGACTGATATACAGAATCTGGAAAGAGGAAAAAAGGGTCAGGGAATTGAATAAAAATAGATAGCAGGAGGGATAATGAACTGGGGATAGACACTGGAGGGTCCCAGACACCAGAGAAATGTGATGCTCCCAGGACCCAATGGAATTGACTTTAGCCATAATGTGCAGAGAAGACAGAGATAGAACCTGTGGAGACTACCTCCAGTAAACAGACATGAATGGTCAAGGAATGGAGCCATTCACCCATCTCATTTTTTTTTTTTTTTAAACCCAGAAATGTTCCTAGTCAAAGAAATAACAGGGACAAAAAATGGAACAGAGCCTGAAGGAAGGGCCAACAGGGGAACAGCCTCACCTAGGAATACATCATTTCTGAAGACACAAAACCCAGCACTTTTGTGGTGATCAAGAGGCCACTTGCAGACAGAAACCAAGAGTGGCAGTTCCTGGGGAGGTCTGGCTAGCAACTGACCAATGCAGAGGCAGATTCTTAGAGCCAACCATCAGGTTGAATTCAGGGAACCTGGTGGGGGAGCAGGCAGAAGGATTGGAGGAGCAGAGGGGGATTGCAAGCCCATTGGAAGAACAACATAGGCTGCCATGACCACCCAGTTCTCCCAGAGACTAGGCCACCAACCAAAAAGTGCACCTAAAAGGATCTTTGGCTACAGTTACATAGATAGCAGAGGATGGCCTGACAGCAATGAGAGGGGAGACCCTCGGTCCGGGAGGTTTGGTGCTTCAGAGTAGGGGGATACTGGAGCAGTGGGGCAGGAGAGTGTGGCTAGGTTGGGGAGCACCATCAAACAGGCAAAAGGGAGGGGGGTCACAAATGTAGGATGGGGATGGCAGAGTGGTAACCTGGAATTGGGATATAATTTCAGATGTAAACAAATGTAATAATTAATAAAAATTAAATAAAAACAAAAACATAAAACAAAAAGGAGACCGATATAAGTAAACAGGATATAGACACACAAAAAAAAAAGAAAGAAAGAAAGGATCAAATTTCAATATTAGTTAAATAGAAAAATGGTTTTTCTAAAAGGAAACACCAGTTTTAATTACACTGAGTAATAGTTACCCTGAGGAATATGGAGCACCTGTGATGCTAGGAAGGTCCTCACCACAAAGTTGCCCTTCTAGCTTTTCTCAGAGTGAATATTTGAAACAACTGTTTTTCCTGATGACTTTCCTCAACAAGGAAAATTTCTTATGTAACTTCAGAATTTTATGTCACTGACTTCGATATTTTCCAAAGCAATTTAAAGAAAGCACTAGAAGGGAAAACTATTCCATAGCATTAGTGTCTGATATAACCACTGAACTGAAATAAACTCATCGTCCTATACTGTATAAAAATGTTGCTTATCATTTATGTATTCCCATTAAACATTTTATTTGTTTCATTGAGTTTTTCTATATTAGCTCATTGTTTAACACCTTGCTTTCAGAAGCAAACTTTTATTTTCACATAATTTAATCCACTTCCAAAATTTTAAATACCATTCAGACTCTGAAGAGTCTGATTCATAATTTCACTTTATATTACTACTGTGATCTACTTTTTATATGCAATTTCATTCTAATGAACACATCAAAATTGATAACAAGAAAATTTTAAACCTACTCTTTTATTTCCACTCTCCATAGATTTGATATTTCAAATAGCAAATGAAACTTTTTAATATTAATTAACTTTTCTGGTCATCTGGATTTTCTTTCTCTATAACTCCTATTTTAATGAACTTTCAAATTTTTGTGCCAAAGTCTCTTAAGAATATAGACTAGAGAGGGAGATGCTCTTTTGCCTCACAATTTCAGAATTTCTCAACCCCTCATGATGTTTAAAGCATCCAAGTAAAGATGGTTTTTAAAATTCCAGCAGAGATGTCAGTCAGGGAATTCCAGTAAAGACAGTAGTTATGGTTCACATAGAGGCAGGAGCAGATGACAGATGTTCTATATAATAGACTTGGGGAAGAAGAGAGGGGGATAGCAAATAGAAGTGTTTATAACATTAAAATTGTTATCATTAGTGACTACTTCCTCAACCAGAACCAATCTCCTAAAAAAATTCATAGTCTTGAAAGGATATGTCAAATTAAATTGAGAATAACTTGTAACAACCAGTCCATAAGTTCTACCTTTATATAACTTTGAGAGTCTGAACAATTTATTTCTACACAATTTTGAATTTCGATTATTTATCTGCAAGAATATCTGCTAATTTTCTAGCAAGTTGTTTCCACATAGATCTGACTGTTCTGCTAACATTGCCATAGAGGTTGTTTCTCTTCATTCTTGTACCATTTGTAGAGACTTACTATTGCTTTAAAGCAAGGGTCAGATTGAGTGGCATCTAGCCATCATCTGGGCATTGAGATGCTGTGCCAGAAGCATTTCACTTTTAAGGTTAGCTTGGAGTAAGTACTGAAATTCTTCACCTCAAAAAAGGGTAGCAGATAAAACACAAACCCATGTGTGTTTTATCCATGAACTTTATGTTGTATAAATTCACTTTTTTTTTTCTTAATATGGGAAAAGGGCTAATTTCTCTTATTTACATCCTGAATTTCTAAGGCCCAATGTTTCTTATCAAAAGGTGAAGCATAGAAAAACAGTACATTCAGGTTGCACTTTAAAATATATGATCCAAAGATTATATTAAAATCAACACTTAAAAATACTTGAGTTTGAGAAGTTATATTAAAGTAGTTGTACGCAAATAAAATTTTCCTGAAAATAATTAAATGGTTAAAATAACAAAATAATATGAGAATTTATTCATTGTGTATTTTTCCTGTTGCTTCTGTTTAATTTAGCAAATAAAGTTGTTGTATTTTCTTTCACCTAAGGATGAATTCTGGTAAAGCATTGCCCAATGTAAGTAATAACAAGATAATGTATGTTTATTTGGCTTTAAATGTATAATTTAAATAATTTAAAGTCTCAACAAATTTAAGTGCAAGAATTTCAGTATCCATTTCTTTATTTTTAATACTGGTAACTCATTTGCTTTCTTTTAAATTTAATTTTGTCTTCTGGGTAAATTTTCTTGTTGTTACAAAGTATCTATCACTGGTATCAATGATTCTTGGTATTTGAAGTCACATACTTCATATTTCCCATCAGTGGGGACCAAGAATGTAACTCCTCATGTTAAAGGAATAAAATCATCCTTTCAGTTTTGGATAGACCAGGTTAGACTCCACAATTTATGAGTCAGCAGCAGCTTGGTGGGAGATGGATTGTGTGTCTTCGACTGAAGCAAGTATTTAGAATGTGAATGGATTAAGCTAATAAATGTTACTCATTTAATCACTTATTTTCAGTCCTCTGGATTCTAGAAAATGTGTCTTAAACACAGAGATTATGGCTTGCAAAACTCTTATTCTCAACAAGGATGAAAAATAAGCAATGAATATTTCATATGCAATAAGAAATGTTTATTTAACTTATAGGTATGTGTATATTATTAAAAATATAGATTTTATAACATCAAACACATGAATTCAAGAGGTTTGTGCAACCAGTGAGATGTCTCTGTTGAGTGCTTGCCACTGAGACTGATATACTGAGCTCCATCCTCAGGACCTCTCTTAGTGAGGATTCTATTGATATGAGGACATATCATAACCAAGGCAACTATTATAAAATAAATCATTTGATTGGGGCTTGCTTACAGTTTCAGGAAATTAGGCAAGTATTGTCATAGGAAGAATGGCTGGAATTAAGATGCAAGTAAGCATAGTGCTGGAGAAGTAGCTATGAACTATATCTTGATTCATAGACTAGAAAAAAATACCAGTTCTTGGCATGTGTTAGCATTCTGTCTAAACTCCACCCCACAGTTTCCTGGCAACAGCTAGGTATGATACTCCCCACAGTTACCTGGCAACAATATAAAAGGTGCTGCTTGCCCCTGCCTCCCTCTCTTTCCTCTCACTCTTGCCTGTTCTCTCTTGCCCTCTTAGGCTCTTCCCTTCCTCCTCCCTTCCCCATTCCCTTCCTTATCTCTCCACAAGCTCATGGCTCTATTTCTCTACTCTCTTCCTCTCTCTGTCTTTCTCGCTGCCTCTACTAACCTCTTAACTCCCCTTCCCATGCCCTGAATAAACACTATTCTATACTCTACCATCGTCATGTGGTTGATCCTTCAGGAGTAAGGGATACCTCCCTATGGGCCTGCTGAGGCACCCCCTTTCCCCATACCTCACCACACATCCATAGAACATATTCCTTCTCTATCTTTTCATAAATGCATCAGTATGTGTGTGTAAAATTTCAAACCTCACCCGTATAGAGGAATTTTAACGCAGCAACATGACTACTCTGGCTGGAATACAGATACACCTTTAGGGCATACCTTAATCCCAAACAATATAGGTAAGGTTAGTTTATAGAAAGAAGGAGGCATGTTGGAAGGGGAAGACTAATTGGAGGGCAGTTCAGTGAATATAGTCGAGACAGTTGTATTCATTCAGTTGAGTTTGGTGCAGTGAAGTTAAGTCAGTCGTCTGGAAGTCAGTGCAGTGAATGCAGGGCAGTATAGTTGAGTTTGTTCATGAGTTCATGTAGTTTAGTGCAGGTCAGCAGAGGGAGTTGAAGTCAGTGATTCTACTAAGCCAGAATGTGAGAAGGAGCCAGAAGATAAGAACAGATTGCTAGATTTGCTCTATGCAAGGCAGAAAAATTCAGTCAGAAGCTGGGGGTATCCAGACTGAATCTGTCAACACCAAGAAGAAGAGATTTCAGCCAGAACAGCTGAGCTGAACCAGGTAGATAGAGTTCAGAAAGAACTAGAACTTAGTAGAAAGTGTAAGCTGATTCAGCTACAAGGCTCTGAAATGACAACTACATCTGCTGAATAAAAGTTATTTTTACACATCCCCAGTGACAAACTTTCTCCAACAAGTCACACTCCCTAAGCCTTCTAATCCTTTCAAATTACACCATTTTCTGGTAAGTATGCACTCAACTATGTGAGTGGAGCCCATACTTAATTAAGTAACTCCATTCCAGTTCTTGACCCCCATAGGCTTAAAAACATATTAAAATGCAAAATGTAGTTAGTTAAACAATAAGGGATTCCCATAATCTTTCACAGTCTTAAGACTGTCCAAAGTCTGTAGTTCAGTCTCTTGTGAGTTTCAAGGCAATCCCTTAACTGAAATCCTCTAGGGAAAAAACAAAACAAAACAAAACAAAACAAAAAAACAGAGCAAAAATGTAATGGCACATACATTGTTATATACATTACAATTACAAAAGAAAACATAGTAAATATATATATATATATATATATATATATATATATATATATATATATCCAAAACAAGGCAAACAATCATCAGGGCATACCCCAAATTCTTTCTGTATTTCTATCTCTGATACATGAGGGCTTTTCATATCTCTTCTTTCAGCTTCATGGACTGTAATAAACTCTCTCTTAGCTAGATCCATAACTTGTCTTTACTTCTCCTCAGCAGGTATTCCATGACTCTGGCATTTCCAAATGCTTGGGATCATCAATGACATCCGTACTTCAACTTCAGCTTCATGCATTAGCCACTCTGGGCCTCCATGCAGGACATCTCTGAAAAATTGTCTGGCTTAAGTGGCTTTTTCTTAGCTACTATGGCAGTTTCCCCATCACTGTCTTGTACTCTTCTCTAAAGCCAGAACAAAATGGCTGAAGCTACCAAGTTTTTCTGCTTGCTGGTGCTGGAACATAAACATCTATTCAAACAGATTTTCATTAACTTTTTTTCATGGTTTACTTTACTGCTGAACCTTTTACTTAATTTCTTCAAAAAAACTTGGAAGCCAAGCTAAACTTTCTCTAGTTGAGTTAGCATCATCAGGCTTTCCTATAAACTTATCACTTTTAGCACGTGACATAGTTTCTCTAAAATTCCTGGTGCTCATTTTTTTTTTCAAACTGTCTATTTGGCCCACTTGCTTTTGTTCCAATGCAGAGCTTGATGCAGTCAATCCTAGGCGTTCTTAAACACTTTTCTGCCAAAATCATTAATCCCAAACTCATCAATATAGCCTCAGACAGATTTTAGAGCAAGAGCAAAAGTAGGCACATTTTTTTTTTCAAAAATAAAATCATATTGCAGATTGGTTCAAATAACTGTTGAGCAGAATTGTACTGATTAAAGTTTCACAGATATTGATTCACTTTATTATCTCATGCAGAGATATGCAGAATAGAAAAATATAAAGGGTAATCTATGACTTTAAAGCTCTCAATGTGCAATAGGTACCCTGTGTGCTGTGAGTACTTATTTGAAAATTGTGGATCATTGCTGTGATCTAGACCCAGGCATGAATAAATAGAAGAATGAAATAACATGGAATTTATTTGCACAATAAAAAAAAAAATCCAAGTTTGGCATTTCCAATGAATAAAAGAAGAGACAGTTCAATAAACAGAGCTCAGGGAAATGATTGCTTTGTTGAAAGCAGAAAAAATGATCTACTATATTATATGGTAAACAAACATATTTCCTATAGATTTTATAAGAACAACATATAAAATTTTAATTGTATAAAATATCAAGTATTTCTTTTTTACTTTAGACAGTGATATGTGTTCAATTTACCAATTTAGAGAAAATTGCCTAGTTTTTAATATTATGTCTCTTTATGCTTATACATGTTAAGCCTTTGTGTTTATGAAATATTCTCCTAGGCTTTCACTACATTTTTTTCGTCCAAGAAAGAGCTTGTGCTTCTTATTTGATTTATTCTTGAATACAAAGTGTATTTTTCTAACAGTTTGATGCTGTCTCATTTCCTTTTACATTTCCTAGTAAGTTTTATTCAAACACTGTGACAGAACAGTTTCTTGGCCTTATGGGAAGTTAAAATTATAATCTCTATCTCCTTTCTAGTTTTTAATCTCCATGTTTTGGGCTTGCCATTTGGTAATAGTCACAGAACACACCAATAGAACCTTAAAGTTTTATCAGCTGGCTACTTATTAGGATAGATTTGTTTTCTGAGAATAGAGCCCTGATTTTCTTTCTTGCAGTCATTTACTTTAGAAAGTTAATTGTTGTGAATGAATCCTCTACACTTGTGATGTACTCAACTTTTTAAAGTATCTTATAACAGAATATTTTTCAAAGTGTCAGGAAACATCCCTTTATTTTAAAACCCTTATCTCTCAGACTCTGTGATTAGAATTCTGATATTCAATGAAAACAAACAGTAAAAAAGAAAAAAAATGATGGAATCACACTGAAAAACACTCCTTTACTTTAATCCCTTCAATATTTTTCTGAATATAATGTGAAAAGATTCTTCTACTCTTTGTGAGGAGCAGATGCATTTCTAGGATGAATCTCTGAAACATCTGCAGGAGATGTTCAGTGGAGCTATGGGGAGTACAGCTCAGATCAACTTCACAGTGAGGCCTCCTCAGTTCTCATACCACAAGTATGCCTATCAAAGACTAGAATTACACAATTGTGTTTTAACTCAGAAAATCATTCCCCCCCACCCCCGAGGAACAAATCTCTTCTCAATACCATGTCCTATGATTATAGTTGAGAATATCCTAGGTCTGCTTCAGAATCAAGTAAATTACCAGCATCTATTTAGCACATTTATAGATGGTAAATTAGACAAACAGAATCCTTAAAATTTGCCTGCTAAATATATTGTACCAGGATACTTCTAGCTCTTTCTTCTACTATATGCCCTCACAAATTCTAAATTGCCAGACAAAAGTTAGAGTCTATCAACAAAGAAATGTGTGTCTGTGATCATCTGGCAGTAAGTTACCCAACAGCAACAAACTGAAGCCTGTCCACTAGAAAAACTACCGTGCTTCCACTTGGAAGCACAGCTTTTTAGAGAAACTATTCAATGCTTTCAAATATTAAAAATAAAAATTGTGTTGTTTGGTTATTGGTGGTTAGCTTGTTCAATTCTTTATATATTTTGGGTATTAGTTCTCTATCAGATGTAGGGTTAGTGAAGTTTTTTTTTTTTTTTTCAATCTGTAGGTTGCTGATTTGTCTTATTGACTATGTCCTTTGCCTTATAGAAGCTTTCCAGTTTCATGAGTTCCCATTTATCAATTCTTGATTTCAGAGCATGAACCATTGAAGTTCTGTTTAAGAAATTTCCCCCTGTTCCAATGAGTTCAAGGCTCTTTCCCATTTAATCTTCTATTAGATTCAGTCTATCTGGTTTTGTGTTGAGGTCTTTGATCCACTTGGACTTGAGCATTGTGCAAGGTGACAAATGTGGGTCTATTTTCATTTTTTTTTTTTTTACATAAAGACATCCAGTTAGACCAGCACCATTTGTTGAAGATGCTTTCTTTTATCCAGTGTTTATGTTTTGATTCTTTGTGTATGATCAAATGTTTGTAAGTGTGGTTTTATATCTGGGTCTTCAATTTTATCCCATTGATCAGTGTGTCAAAAACAACCCAATCAAAAAATGGGGTATAGAACTAAACCTAGAATTCAAATCAGAGGAATCTGAAATGGCTGAGAAACAGCTAAAGAAATGCTCAAAGTCCTTAGTGATCAGATAAATGCAAATCAAAATGATCCTGAGATTCCACCTTACACCAATCAGAACAGCTAAGATCAAAACCTCAAGTGACAGCACATGTTGTCGAGGATGTGGAGAAAGAGTAACATTTCTCCATTGCTGGTAGGATTGCAAGCTGGTACAACTATTTTGGAAATCAATCTGGAAGTTCCTCAGAAAATTAGAAATAGATTGACCTGAAGACCCAGCAATACCACTATTGGGAATATACACAAAAGATGCCCCAACATTCCACAGGGGCATGTGTTCCACTGTGTTCATAGCTGCCTTATTTGTGATAGTCAGAAACTTGAAACAGCCCAGATGTCCCACTACAGAAGAATGGATACAAAAACTGTGGTTCATTTACACAATGGAGTACTACTCAGGTATTAGGAACCAAAAACATCCTGACTTTTGCAGTCAAATGGATAGAACTAGAAAATTTCATCATTAGGGAGGTAACTCAGACCCAAAAGGACATGCATGAAATGTACTCACAAATAAGTGGATAGTAAACAAACAAACAAACAAAACAAATAACAAAATAAAGTATAGTCCACAGAATTTAAAAAGTCATCAGGCTGAAGGGCTCACGTGAGGATGCCTCAGTCCCACTTGGGAGGGAAAACAAAGCAATTCTCAGGAATCCAAAGGAGGAAACTTAGATGAAATGCCCTACAGTAGGGAGAGGGAACTTGTAGAGCCCACCTCCAGCAGAAAGACAGGGCATCAAGTGAGGGTTGGGTTGCCATCCCACAGTCAAACTCTGACCCATAATTGTTCCTGTATGAAAGAACTGCAGGGACAGAAATGGAGAGGAGCCTGAGGAAAATAACATCTAGTGACAGGCCCAAAGTGGGATCCAGCTCGTGGGGAGGCCCCAAACTCTCGCAGAATTACTGAGGTTATGGAGTGCCCACAAAGAAGGACTATCTCATGACTGCCCTCTGAAATACCCAACAATCAGCTGAAAGCATCAGATGCAGATATCTGTACCCAACCAATGGACAGAAGCTGCTGACCCCTGTGGTTCAATTAGTGAAAAGCTGCAAGAAGCTGAGGCAACTCTGTAGAAGGACCAGCAGTCTCAATTAACCTGGACCCCAGAGGTCTCTCAGACACTGGACCACCAACCAGGCAGTATACTCCAGCTGATATAAGGCCCCCAACACATCTACAGCAGAGGACTGCTGGGTCTGGGTTTAGTCAGAGAAGATGCACTAACCCTCAAGAGACTGGATGTTCCAGGTTATGGGGAGGTCTGGTGGGGTGAGTGGTGTGTGGTAGGTGGTGGGGACATCCTTCTAGAGACAGGGGGTGGGGTGGTGGTATGGGATGTGGAACAGTAGGAAGGTGGACCAGGAAAGGAATAAAATCTGTAGTGTAAAAAAATAAATTAATAAATAAAGGTTAAAAATATAAAAATTGTAGCATCTTCTGAAATTTCAAATAAAATGTCTTAAAGAAAGCAAACCATATTTATGGCTAAAAATCTTTATTCTCCTTTTTCTTTATTTTTAAGTTCTTTTTAATTTTACCATTGATTTAATTGAATTATATTATTTCCCAACTCTTTTCAATTATCAGCTCTATATCCCTCTCCAGAGACCTACAAACCTCATGTTGCCTTCTATAGTTTTAACATTGTTGTTATATAGACACATAAGCAAACATTTAAATACAACCTATAAATCCATTTCAATCCGTATATTCATACTTCTAGGGCTAACCATTTGCTATCAGTAAACTAATTTGGGATTTCAACCATGGGGCAGAATAATCCTCTCAGTTGTTGATTATTTGTAGCTCTTCATCTGGGAGGATAGTCTTGTGAGATTTCTCTCATTTATATGGGGATGTCTATTATTGTTGAACTTTTCATATCTGAATTACCTATCCTTGTTAAGATTCGTGGATGTAGCTCCTGCTTGGAGATAGAAAACACAACCTCATAGTTAAGAATCCCTGGTTCTGTGGCTCTTACAACCTCTGTCCACATTTCCACAATGTTTTCTGAGCCTTAGGTGAAGAAGTTCTGTTTTAGTCTTATCACATGGCAGTGAGCATCTCAGGCAACTGTTCTATGGCTTATTTATTAGGTATAGCTTTGATTATCTTCTGGTGCAAAAACAAATTTCATTGATGACTTATAATATTTATACTTATCTTTGGGTATAAAAGTAAGTACTTAGATTTAAATTAGGGATGTTATACTGGTTTAGTAAAGTTGGGGTAGTGGGCTCTTTTCTTGGGCATGTACAATATTACTCATGAGTAGCTGGCTTGGTTAACAGTACCAATCATGATGTCACTTCTAGGATTTGAATTAAATTAGACAACTGTCTTTTAGTAAGCTACAAGAAAATTGTCAGTATTTTACTTTGAGTAAGTTTTGCCAGCCCAGCCACAATTGTGGTTCATAGATGTTACAGCTGAATAGGACTAACAATTGCTATTCTCCCTCAGTAGCTTGCATATCACATTATGATATTAAGAAAGACACCTCTTCAAGATGAAGTTTCTGGATTAAATCCTGCTCAACGCCTCTAAGTCCTCAGGTTAAAGTTCATAGTAACTGCAGCAATAGAAACTTTACTTAAATTCTGGAAAGCAAATACCTATAACAGTAATGGAGATATCTTTGTTGTTTTGTAAGTATCTCAGACTACCTTTACCTACAACTCCCAAGGTTATATACTCATTCACACTACTGGAATTTTGTTAGATAGTCCATTAGTCTTTGAAGGAGCACTGTCCTCATTGGTAGATACAATTATATTTAATTTAGGTAAATAAAAAATAATGATGTACTGTCTGGCAAGTGTTTCTAGTGATATTTATCACTCCCCCATTCCTACTTAAATTATGTCTAGTATTACTTTTCTCCATTCACAGTACTTAAATTCTGTTCTTCCTTGTACTAAAGCTCATTTCCATGCTTGGTCTATTTTCACTTTTGTGGATTTTTTGGTAAATCAAAGTTATATACTAACACATGCAGATTTGGAACTAAGAGCCAAGAACAAAAGAGAACATGTAGCATCTGTTTTACATATCTAGGATAGTGTACTAACCTGGGATCTAGAGAGTCACAGAACTTATGGAGTGAATATGTATTTATTCACTGAGTGCTGGGATTAAAGGTATGCATATAATCATTATTTTTGTTGTTGTTGTTATATGGGAAATGTGCTCTATACCATCTTGGACTTGATCTCAGAGATCTGTTTGACTCTGTCTCCTGGGATTAAAGACATATCTGTGACTGTATCCTAACCAGATCACACAGATCTAGAAAGACTTTGGATATGATTCCAAAGAAAGCATGGCTGCTTGAAAGAGCAGCCATGTTGCTGAATTAAAATTCTTCAACAGATAATGCAAAATTAAAGTACACAAAAAGAGAAAATATAAAAATCAGAAAATAGTTTATAATTATAAAATTATTGCCCACTTCCCGAACTATGTGCAATGAACTCAGTTTCTAACTCTGGTAAAAACACTTACCACATGAATTTGTAACTATAAAACATTGGGTAGTGGGTATAAGCCCCCCTAAAAAAAAGTGCCAAATACCAAAAATACCACCCAAAGAACTCAAAAAGGTCAACAAGCTGAAGGGCCAAAGTGAGGATGCCTCAGTCCCACTTGGGAGGGAGAAGAAACAAACGACAAAGGGGGAGGGAGGGACCTGGGAGGGAAAGGGGATGGAGGCAGAGAGAGGAACATGATCTGGTATTGGGTGGGGAAAAAGGACTGAAATCCCTGAGTTCCAGCAGCAAGAAGGGAAACATGCAACCTCAGAAGGTAGGATGTTAGGGGAACCCTCCAGAATGTACCAGAGACCTGGGAGGTAAGAGACTCTCAGGACTCAAAGAGAGGGACCTAAGATGAAATACCCTACATTGGGGAGAGGGAACTCTAGCCTACCTCCAGTAGAAAGACAGAGCATCAAGTGAGAGATGTGGCTGCCATATCACAGTCAAAACTCTGACTCATAATTGTTCCTATCTGAAAGAACTGCATGGATGGAAATAGAGAGGAGCCTGAGGAAAAGGAGGTCCAGCAACAGGTCCAAAGTGAGATCCAGTTCAAGGGGAGGCCTCAAGATCTGACACTATTACTGAGGCTACTGAGTGATCAAAAAAGGGACCTATCATGACTGCCCTCCAAAAGACCCAAAAAGCAGCTCAAAGAGTCATATGCAGATATTTGCACCCAACCAATGGACAGAAGCTGATGACCCCTGTGGTTGAATTAGGGGAAAGCTGGAAGAGGCTGGGAAGAAAGGCTGCCCTGTAGGAGGACCAATCGTCTCAATTAACTTGCACCCCAGAGATCTCTCAGATACTGAAACACCGACCAGGAAGCATATGCAAGCTGATTTGGTGCCCCAAACACATATGCAGCAGAGGTCAACTGGGTCTGGGTTTAGGTAGAGAGGATGTACCTAACCCTCAAGAGACTGGAGGCCCCAGAGAGTTTAGAGTTTTGGTGGTGTGTGGCATGTGGGTTGGGGACATCCTTGTGGAGACAGGTTGGGGAGAAAGTATGGGATGTAGAACAGTTGGAGGGTGGTCTGGTGGACGGGGAATAAAATCTAGAGTGTAAAAAATTAGTTAAAAAAAGAAGTAAAAACTGAATTTTTTTTAGCAATAGATAGAAACTGTACATATTATAAAATAATATGCTATTTTTGTTTGACTTATTTAATATAAATAACACTAAATATTTAATATTTTAGTGTTTTGTACCTGTATATTATATTTTTGTTGAATAAATTTATTTAACATCATTAACACAAAGCACAAATAAATAAAAATCATATACTTTTAATTTTGATAATTCAATAAAATTTCTTGGTTTAAAATCAATAAGGAATGGAGCCTAGTATATCTATCAAGAGAACAGAAGAACCTAAACAATCAAAACCATTTGATTTAAAAATAATAATAATAATAATAATAATAATAATAATAATAAACCTCAAATTCATTGTGCCAAAATACAAACCACTCAGAGGTATATTTGCCTTAATATGTAAATAACCCTATAGAATATTATTGTAACTACTAGTCAAAAAGAGAGCAGCAGGACAAGCAAATAAAGCAGAGGAAGTGTAATCGCTTGAAATCAGGTAACTTCAAATGAGCTCAATTTCTTGTATAATAATGAAGAAGAGAATATTTCTTTAATTTATGTCTCAGCTAGACAAGTTTCACTTAATTTTAAGATATTTGATCTACAGAAATTTGTGATGTACTGATAAGTGAATATTAGCCCCAGTGCTCAGAATACCCACAATATAACTCACAGACTATATGAAGCTCAAGAAGGAAGACTGAAGTGCGGATGCTTTAGTCCTTCTTAGAAGGGGGAACTAAATAATCACAGGGGAGGTAGAGGAAGGGAGGACCTGGGAGGAAGACATGAGGAGGAAGGGATATGGGGGCAGGATCAGGTGTGGGATGAGACTGGGGAGAAGTACAGAGGGTAGTAAATTGAACAGAGTTCTGTTAGCAGTGGTGGATGAAGAGCTGGGAGGAGGCACAAGAAAGCCCCAGATGCCAGGGATGCAGGAGGTATCCATCCAAATGGGGATGATATTAGCTGAAATACCCAACACAGGGGAGTTAGAACCTGTTGAGAGCATATCTAGTGGATGGGCACAACCCTGGATGAGGGATGGGGCCACCCGTCCACCTCAAAAATTTTAACCCAGAATTGTTTCTGTCAAAAGAAAATACCAGGACTAAAAGTGGAGCAGAGACTGAAGGAAAGGCCATCCAGAGACTGCTCCACCTGGGGATCTATCCCATCTACAGACACCAAACCCAGTCAATATTGCTGATGCCAAGAAGTGCTTGCTGTCAGGAGCCTAGTATAGTGGTCACCAGAGAGGCTCTGTCAGAGCCTAACCAATACAGAGGTGGATGCTTGCAGCCAACCATCGGGACTGAGCATGGGGACCCCAAGGGAAGAGTTTGAGACAAGACTGAAGGAGCTGAAGGGTATTGAAACCCTAAAAACAATAATTTCTATCAACCAGACATCCCAGAGCTCCCAGAAAGGAAGCCACCAAAGATTACACATGGAGGGGATCCATGGCTCCAGATGTAGATGTAGCAGAGGATGGCTTTATTTGACATCAATAGGAAGGGAAGACCTTGGTCCTGTGGATGTTTGATGCACCAGCCTAGGGGGATACTAGGGCGGTGAGGTGGGAGTGGGGGAATCTGTAGGTGAGCACCCTCATAGAGGTAGGGGCAGGGGGATAACATAGGGGTTTCCATAGAGGAAACCAGGAAGGAGGACTACATTTGAAATGTAAAAAATTAAATTCCCAATAAAAATTATTTCTACCTCTAATCTGAGGATGAGCTATGCATACTTTTATTTATCAGATCATTATTTTTTCAACATCACTCACTCTGGCACAAATTCATTAGAACACTGACAGACAAACAGAATTAACCCCCATTTTCTCAGTCAATTCATAAAGTATTTTAAAAACATGGACTTTCAAACGTTTCTTTTAAAAAAATTTAGAATGCTACACTATTGAGAATTTCTTCCATAGGTTTTCTCATGCAAAGAAGGTGGAAGAAACCTGAACCAAGGGAGCATAGATTTCACATGGAGAGGAAAATAATTTTTTAAACTATCTCATTCCTTTGCCTTAACTGGCAATTGGAACTATATTGTTAACGGTCTGTGACTCTTTAATTACAGATAAATGTTCATGTTAGTGTCTGTCCTCCGGGCAAAATCGCAAACATGTTATTATGAGGGAAGCAAAGAAATGAATTTATGCTTTAATGAGCTGTGGAGTCTTATTATTCACTTGATATGATATGACACTTTGACTTTGTACTAAGAACAAACTGGGAATATGAAGTTCAATTTGTATTCAAGAATTGTTTACTCTGAAAATTTATCCAATGATTAGTTGTTTTCATTTAATACATTGAACGCTTTCTTTCATTGCCTTTCCTTTTCATTTTTTAATTAGTTTAAAGTAATTATTTGAAAATTCAACATTAATTTTGTCTCTAATCTTAAGGGAAATTATTCATGGAAAAATCTACTATTAGTCTGTCATTTTGCTGTGACTGTTGGCTTCCTATCCATAGAGAAGCAAGCAAGCTCAGACTAAACAGTTGACCCATATAATAACGGACTGCCTATCTCCTGATGTACTTTTCATTATAGAGCCCTGCCAGATTTAATTGAGCATTTAATTCATACTTTGTCACTTTGCTAGTTTCTAATGATTTATGTGAAGACTTCATATTAAAGCTAGGAGTTGTTTAATTATGTGCAATATCAAAACTCATATTCTGGCAAGAAGACATCTCTCTCAAATCTTCCCTTGGAGTTGTTATGGTTGCTTTTCATGCATTGAGTTCAGTACAGGTGGAAAAGAAGAAAAAGCATATCGAATGAACTTACAGTTTGACAATGACAGTTTGAATTCACTGCTATTATAAAATGGAAAATTAAATGTTATGTGAAGGTCCACAGCTATTACACAGCAAATCAAAATGTTATTCTATTAGACGAAAACATTAAACTTCAAAGTCACATAGTCAGTGTTCTGTAACAGATTAATATTTGCTGTTGTGGGAGAAAAGAACGCGTTTAAACCTTTTCTCAAGATATACTCAACTCTTTACGAGGGCTGTTTGCTAAATTATAAATAACATAGCTATCACTGAAGGATAAATAAAACCAGTTCTCTTAAAACAAAACAACACCCAGTGAGAAGTTATGATAGAAAAGGAGATTATGTGACTGATTTTGGTGTTTTGTATGTTACACAGACATTAATTACAGTTGGACATGAAGGTGTGTGAAGGCAGTGAGGTTTAGTATCCACACTCAAGCAAATGTATGAGTTTGTAATAGAGCTTGTTGCTAAAGTGATTCCCTAGTATGTATACAAGCCCATAGATTTGAACACCAGCTCCTGTATGTACACAGAAGAAACAGAGGGAGAGAGAGAGAGAGAGAGAGAGAGAGAGAGAGAGAGAATAATTACCAGTTTCAATTGCCAAAACTGTGAGATAAAACGAACCATTTAACTTCTTGTAGCATCATAAAATATAACAGGGCCAGAGACTGCTCATTGGGTAAAGCCATTTTCTGTAAGTCTAATGAAATGAGTCAGATTCTTGGAACTCACATGTTAGAAGGAGAGAATTGACACCCACAGATTTTCCTTAGCCTTTTACCGTGACCAATGTGAACCTCCACACCCAGAGCTGCACTTAGCAGACTAACAAACAGGCCAATAAACTAAAAAACAGAACAAAACTAAACATATGTACTATGCTCAGCAAAGATAAATTGAATACAATATCAGATATGCAAATAAAGATTTAACTTCATGTACTTACATGACTTCATGTAACAAAGGGTAACTTAAAATGTCATTTGGATATATTCATAATTATGCATTTGTGTGTATATCTGTAAATAGTATGGAAGGATAAAAACTAAAGAGATAAAGTGTAAGAGAAATAGCAAATAAAAAACCTGTTTAAGTCATATAATATCTCATTTGCTTTTGTGAGACAATGAAAAAACTGTGTTGGTTCAACAATTTTTGCTGAATAATCATCATAAAAATGTATTGCTTTAACAACTATAATAAAAGGAATGAAAAATATTGACATATTTGAGAAAGAACTGTATCAGTGATATGTGAGGATTAGTCTATGTAATATATTTTGTCTTTGAGAAATTTGATATCTTAGGTTTTGATCTATTCATGAATATATTTCTCATCACATTACTATTCTATTTAAAGATTAGTGCTGTCATTCATAAATACTATGTCTGCAAACATTTACAAATTTTATGTTATATTATCACTGAACCAAACTTTTCTTTCTTTCTTTCTTTCTTTCTTTCTTTCTTTCTTTCTTTCTTTTTTTTTTTTTGTTTTCTGAGACAGGGTTTCTCTTTATAGCCCTGGCTGTCCTGGAACTCACTCTGTAGACCAGGCTGGCCTCGAACTCAAAAATCTGCTTGTCTCTGCCTCACAAGTGCTGGGAGACTTCCTTTTCTTTAAAGTGTTCATTATCATATCCTTATGTGTGCTCACCCATCTCCAGAAAATCAAAACAAAACATAACAAAAGCAAAAAATGAAATACAACACCATTTCAAAATGCACTTGACCTTTTCCTTTTCACATTTAAAGGTGATAAGTTCTATACACACAACATATTACAGAATACTTAATTAGTAATGTGATCACTGTTACTATTCTTTCTTTCTTTAATTGAAAAAAGTTTTTTTAAAGCAGTTAATGCTGATTATGATTTCAATTCTTTTTATTGTAAACAGTTCCTCACCACCTCCCATCTCATCTGTATCTACCCCCATTTCGCCTCTCATTCCAAAAAAGAGGATTTTAAGGGATAATATTAAAATAAAACCAATTAAAATAAAATAAAACCAAAGACAACGCATCAGAATAGGAAAAAATTAGTGAATAGGAATAAAGGAACTCAAGAAAAAGTCATAAGAAACAGCAACCCATAGTATGCACATACAAGAGTCCCCAAAAGCATTGATCTGGAAGCTGGAATATATAGACAAAGAGCTGGAGAGTAAAAAGGGAAAAGAATATATACAAATTTGATACATTCTGTAAAAGCTAATGACAGACAAAGCTGAAAGAAAAGAACATTATATACAATTACATTGCCATCCATTTACATCAGGGATGATACAATATAAAAGCATCTGCAAGATAAAATACTAAAATTTTGTGATATGATAAAGGAATCAATAAATATTAAAATATAGAAGTAAAGCCAAATACATAAAAAATTGTAGCTTTGAAACACTTTAGTTTGTCTCTGTATATCTATTGTTAAGGATGCTAACTAAAGTTATTATACTTCTTTTTATTTCCTCTATCATGTAATTTAAATTCAGAAATATACTAATGTATTAAATAATTATATGAATATTTGCTCAGTAAATGTTTTAGATTTGGTTGACCATTTCAACTGTAACACTTTTGTACCGTTAATTTTTCTTTGTTCTCTTTTCATTCTATGTCATTTAAAGTATGTTCTAATACTCTATTTTGCCACTCAAAACACTGAGGGAATTGACTTTAAAATTTAGGAAGATGGAGCTCAGTGGTTTTGAATACATGCTATGCAGTCATGAGGACTAGCTTTCAGTCTGAATATCTATTTTACAGTCTGCCTTTCCTGTAAAATCTGGAACTCTATATTTAAGATATCTATTGTAGCCAGCACAAAAGTACACCTATGTGCACAAAAGAACAACCTCTGTGCACAAAACAAAAACAAAACAATCACAAGCACACATGGGAATATACCCAGGAAGATAAATCCGTACATCCACTTACATAGAAACGAATACTCAAATACACATATACATTCACACAAACACATACACTCACCCATACACTCCTACATACATTCACATACAGATTTGCACACACTTACACACTCAATCACATATTCATTCACATGCTTTTACACACAGCCACAATATACACATATAATCACACATACACATTCACACACATATATTCACAGACATATACAATCATATACACTCAAATGCATACACTGCCACACACACACCACACATACATACACACACATACATACATACACACTCAACACACATAGTAACTCACACACACATACCAAATCATACACATTTGCATGCACACACGCACACACACACTCACACACTCAGACTTACACTAAAATAAATCTAATACAGTGTCTTGCAAGGGTAACATGCTTGTGTGAAAGTCTGGGAACCTAGTTCAACCTCTGGAATGCACATAAACAATAAGTAAAGAATTGATTCCATACCATTAACATCTGAGCTACAAACATGCACTGTTGGCATTCACCTTCCCTCAAATACAGTAAATAAATATGTTTTAAAATGTATTAAAAATTCTCCAATCTTCAAAGGTCATTTAGGCCCACATGTCTATATTTACTGCGATAGATGAACTGATATAAGGAGTTATCACATTGATGTTGTTATAATGACCCAACATCTTTAAATTGTATTCCAACATATTAAAGAGCTGTATGTATATTCATTACATGTAAATTTATTTTTTACCATCATAAATGCCTGACTGAATACCAAGTCTTCCAATGCAGTGGCTGGTTTGGTTACCTGATCTTTTATATGTTTTTATTGTTTGGTTGGTTGGTTTTTTTTGTTGTTGTTGAAAATAGATTTTTTTAAAGGAAAATTTGTTTTAAAATTACCTTTCTAAGAAATCATTAAATACTTTCATGCCATAATATGTTTTCTCACTGAAAACACATTCCACATTTTGAATGGACTTTCAAAGTTGCCTGAGACATGAACAAAATCCAAGTCCAGGATCATGGAGGAACAATAATAAGAAGAGGAAGGAGAATGTCATTTGGTAAGAGTAACCAATGGGGAGGTTGCACAGCCTGTCTGCCACATTGAACAGATGATAACCCTTTGCTTTCCTCACATTGCAGCAATTACCAAAGTCTTATCTTTACAGAAGGCTTACCTTTCACATCGAAAGGGACAGTTTTTATTATTGTACACCCCAATTTACTCTAGTGAAGCTCAAAACAAGAAATTTTTAAGAGAAATATATAATGAATATAAAATGTCAAATTATTTGACTTACAAATAATATATTCAACTCTCATAAATTCATACCATTTTGAATATTTGTGTTTACTCTTATCTATGATATTTTTATTGACATTAATATTCTTTAGATTCTATAATCCTTAGTGTTGTGTCTGGCCTTGAAATGTACTATTAAAAATCCACAGTGAAATAATAAAATGTTTTTGTTCATTCACTGTAACAAGCCTATTTTAATTGCAAACACTTCTACTTCTAATTTTGAAGTATATCTAAAATAAAAACATAAAATACACAATTTTCATTGTTACTTTAGCTGATATCTTGTATGCTAAATTTTGAAAGTGGAATATTTTTCATAACATTCAACTTTTTGGGTGATCCTGTTTCATTTCTTTTCATAAATGTCTGATAAGATAATGTAATCAATAGAATTCATTAATTTCTAAAACTAGGATAACTGTATTTCATTCTATATTAAATAGAACATGAATAATACATTTATATTTGAAATGTTTTAGCAAATCAAATTGTCAAATATTGTAACCTCAGAAATACTTATTTAAATTACAGTAACAGCTACAATTTATTATAACACTTATTTTATCTACTTTAATGTTGAGATAATTTGCAATTTTCAAAAGGGTTTGTCAATTATTCACTTATTCTATTTTATGGACGAATTCTTATTTATACAGATCTTTATGAGCTGTAGTTCAATTGTACAGTAAACTGGCCCAATAATGAAACCTAACATCAATGTTTTGTTGTCTTTCTTATTTAGAGATATTAGAAAATCTCTCTGTCTCTGTCTCTCTCTCTGTCTCTCTCTCTGTCTCTCTCTCTCTCTCCATATATATTTGTGTTCCTGTGTGTTCCTGTGTGTGTGTGTGTGTGTGTGTGTATGTGCTTGTGTGCGTGTTTCCATATTCTTCTGAGTAAAAGAAAAAAGCTGAAAGTTATTGTTAGTGAATCTTTGAGGAATCTGTTCACGATGATCTTTATTTTAATCTCTGAAGTCTTCAGATTTATACTGGTGAAAATGGAATATTTGAGTTTAAGATACTTTCATTGTATTTGAACTATCATTCAATTGGAATTTATTCTTCTGATTAAAATCAAGTGACAGGTAGGCATCCCTGAAACATTCATACAACTAGCATCATATGGACAAAACAGATTATATTTGGGCATAAATAGATATATACAAATACACATATGCATTTAATAAACTATAAAAGAAAATGAGTAAAGTGAGGAAAGGTACATTGGAGATGTTGGAGGGAGGAAAATGTAATGTAGCTTTTATTTTGTGATTCCTTGACTCAAAGGTATCTGCTGCTCTCCAGTTTCCCAAGGCTTTTGGGGTGACCAGACAAACTCAAAGAACTGATGTGTCCTCTGGAGGTGATCCCATGCAAATTTCTCCTCTGTGGCTTTCTGATATCTCTCCTGTACTCTGAGACATCTCTGTCAGAAGTTCCTTGCTTTCTGCAATGTCAGTTAGTTTTCTCCTTCTCCAATCATGTTAGATTCCAGATGTAAATAGAGCTTTTATTTCTTCATATGAAAGGATGAGATGAAAGCCATACCCAAGCTGTTTGGGCTGAGCCCAGAATGTTTCTGCCTCTGGTCTAACCATCCTTAGTCTTAGGCAGGGTAGATTCTGACTTCCATGTAATCTAATATTCCAAGCACGCTGATTCAATCCACATTCTCTCCACTTTTCACTGAATTGCTCTGATTGGCCTCAAACTAATTCTGGTATTATATTTTTTCTAATCTCCTGTCTCCCTCTTGTTGTATGGCTTCAACTTCTTTGGCTGACATTCACTGAACTTATATGAACTGTACTAACTGAGAGGAACTGTCTAACTAACTAAGCTGGACAAAAACCCTGCACAGTAAACTACATCGACTGAACTGTTCCAAGTCTCTGATCTCTCTGTGTGCTTCTCTTAAGTAGCATCTCTTTCCTGGGCTGTTCTGATGTGAAGTGATTGTATCTCTGATTCATTCTGTCATTTTTTTCTGATTCCTCACTTTGGTTACTTGACAATTAGAGTCACTTTCAAACATGGTTTATTCCTTCTACACACTATCTTTTCTTTTACGGTTTGGGATTAAAGGCATGTCATTGCAGCTGTATCACCCATATCTAGAAGTTCTTTGGATATGATCACTATTGGTTGCTTTATTAAAATTTCTCTACAAGAATGAGAAGGGAGAAATATAAATAAAATAGAACCTCAAAAACAACAATAATACAAACATGTGAAACAAAGTATGACTTTTTTGTACTCAATAAAATAAAATAATGGCATATAATAGCAATTTCAACATGAGAATGCACTAAATGAATGGCTCTATCAAATGACATAACAGCTTAATCAACAGATACAGTCCATGCTCTGATTGAAAATGAATGAATGTGTCTTTTTATCCGAAAAATGTTCAACATCTTCTTTACCTTGACTGGGTTTATTAGCTTATTTTAGTAAACATCTCATTAAAACTCCATTGAAGTGTTCTCACAGGATTATTCTAAGTCATGCAGTATGAAAAATTCCATTCATGAATGCTTGGCATACAGTTGATCTTTCTGATTTCCCTCCAGAATCTTCAGAATGTTTAAATTCATGAGTCAAGTATATTGCCTTCAGCTCTGCTATTTTATTTTAGAAGGTGTCTCTTTCCATCCTTTTATGCCTTTCTTTTGGAAAAAATCATACCACTTTCACTGAGATATTTTCCTCTGAGATATCTGTGGGTATAGATTGCTTTTCCCTGTTTCTATTAGCTATCATCAGTAATGTTTTTTATTACAGTCAGTGGAAAAGAAATTACATCTGGACTTTAAATATATTTACATGTTCACCTATGCTATATTTTCACATATAATTTTTATACATTTACCTCTCTTTTTTTAAATTTTGAGTTTCCAGTTAAAATTCTCATTTTTTTGTGTTATTAATCTTTCTGAAAACTAAAACTTTTTCTTTAGTAACAATCTTTACCCTGTATTTACATAATAATTTCTCAGTACATGTTCTAGTAAAAAGGATCGAAAAAAAGATATTCTTAATCCTCATCTCATTTTACTAAAGGAATGGATTCCTAACTAAAGCTTCTTATTTCAAATACATCTATAGAATATTTGGAGTCTCTACTTGATATAATTATTAAATCATTTCTTCTATTTCTTAAGTGATGTTGTATATGATGAAAGAATAGCTATTGTAAAGTAAACCCTCTTTTTTACTTTTCATATTTTTCAGTTCCCATTCATAATGAGAAGAGTGAGGAGGTGTTATGACAGTTGCAATTTGGGTCACTTGATCTAGTACTATGCATTATGATCTCAACTATGTAAAGTTAGTCTGCAACCTGTGAGTGATTTCATATCTGTAGCCAGAACCTGTGTAACTTAATTTCAATAATTCTTGTTCTCCAGATCTTTCTGAGAAATAATAATAATAAAAAACCAATAAGGATTGCTTGAATGTGATATTAAAATACTTATATAGAAAAATGTTGTAAAATTAGTCATAAATCACATCTACCAAGGCCATTGCTGCCTGTATTTGTTTCTATATCTCTGTGGAAATCCTGTTGGCATAGCAAGTTATCCCCACTTGCTTTCTGAGAAAACACAAGTCTACACCATACAGCAAAGACCTCAGTAAAATTTCTTAAGCCACAGAGAATGAAGGTTAAAATGCAAAACCCATCAGGTATAATAAGAGAAAGAATTGATGGCAGGTGATTTGAAGCCTTCTTGGTTTCTAACACTCCTGAGCTCATAGGTGGATATGCAGCAAAGCAAATTATAACAGTGGATCATTAATGTGATTGAAAATAAAATTTAAGGACCAGTGAGATGTCTCAGTGGATAAAAGCACTACTAGCCTTCAATAATGACACCCTAAATTTGTTTCAAGGAGCCACATCTCTAAAAGAAATAATAATAATAATAATAATAATAATAATAATAATAATAATAATAAACTGCTATGGAAATTCTGACTTCCAAATATACCAAAGCACTGAGGCATAGAGCTTTATACACAAAAACTAAATGAATAAGTAAGAAAATAAACAAAAAATTAAAGAGTTTGCTGGTTGAATAATTTTATCTAACTTTCCATAAAGTCTTCATAGGTACTAATAAACAACTATGAAGATAACCTCATCAACCATCTTGCTTACATTGCATGCAAACTTCTCAGTTTTATTCTGCTGTGGGTGGGGTGTTTGAATATTTAATTCAAAGTTGTTGGGATTCATTGAGGAGATGTAGAAGGTAAGGCCTTGTGAGAAGAATACAAGGCTGAGGACCAGCTTTGAGAGATTTTCTTTTCCTATCTATAGTACATTCTCTTAATTTTTTGCTTTTGTTTAATAAAGGAGCTCACAACTCTTTTTCCTGCTACTATGCCATCCATTTATGGATCACTATAGAATCATAAACCAAAAAAACCTCATCTCTCAATAAGCGTTTTTCATCTTGGTGTTTTATTACAACAGTGGAAAAGTAAACAATACAGAGGTTTGTACTAGAAAGTTGGCTGTTGCTGTGAGGAACCTGACCATACTACGGATGGGAGAAATGGAGAGGATTTTGAGACTTTGAAACTAGAAGAATATTTGAAAGCTGTAAGTAGTATCTAACTGCCAAGCTAAATATAAACTTGGAAGGCAGTAGTGTTAAGCACAATATGGACTGTGGAGGCAAAGCTCAAGAAGTTTCAGAAGGAAAACATATTACCAATTGGACTAGAGGCCATTAGTGTGCTATTTGACTAAGTCTTGCTTCCTTTCCTCTGGTCCTAAGAATATGCCTGAGAATAAATTAAACAGGAATGGACTAATTGTTACATGAGATCTAATATAAAGGCCACAAACTATTGACTCTGTGATATAGTTATTATTAATGGCTACTTTATCCAAGCATAAAAGCTAGTGGGACACAAAGAATAAGATATATAGTTTAAAGAGAAAAAAATTTCCAGTGAGCAATTCTTCATCCAAGTTTTTAACATAAAGAAACAGTGTCATCAAGAATCTTTCTACCTGTCACTGAAAGGAAGGATACCATCAGAGAATGACCTCATCCAACCAAGTTTCCAACCCTTGAATGAGAACATAACATGCTTTTTGCTCCCAAAACACATGGATTTAAAAAACAAAACAAAACTATAAATTGTAAATGTTACTTTTATTCACCTGTTGTAATTGTAATCTCAGTGGTTTACTGCAGAACAAACTCACCCTTTTTAGCTCTTTCTGAACTCAACATGGCTGTTTTAGCTCAGATCTAACATTTCAAACTCTCCAATAAGCTGACTGAGTCAATCTGGCTTCGTTCAGTCTGTCCTTGTGTTGCTGTGATTGGTCTTACTAATCTAATCTTCTGCTTCTTTCTTACTCTCTTCCTTCAGTTACTTCTTGTAACATGCATCATGTAACATCACAACCAAGGATCCAGGTAAAATCCCTTACAGGGCAATAGGCCTTGAGAGGTCACTGCATGGATTTGCAAACATGAATCCCAGTTTACATTAAAAACTCAAAGAGAATGGAAATTCCAGGACTGTTGAATATTTGCCAAGGACAGATGTGTAGAGGGAGTAAAACAAGCCCAAGGGAGAAATGTCTATTGAAGGTAACAAAAGTATAGAGGAAAAAGCATATAAGCCCTTTGAAATTATACTCTCAACATTAGAGACAGAGCTATAGTATTTGGTGTTTACCCTATGGGGTTCTTGCCTGGCTTTGGTATACTACTTTTCCACTGAAATGTCATTCTCCATTTTGTAAATGGTAATGTATATTCCATGATATTCTATGCTGGGAGTATATAATTTTCTTCTTAATTTTACATGGCACTAAAATTAAGAGATAGCCTTAGGTCTCAGAAGAAACGTTCAACTTTGAAGTTTATTAAGTATTAAGACTGTGAGAAAACATGAGACGTTTTTAAGTTGGACTAAATATATTTTGTATAACGATCTGGGCATAAGCCTATATAGTCCTGAGAGTAAAATGAATTAGTTTGAATGACAATATCTCCTATAGTTTTTGAAGTTTAAATAGTTGACCTCAAGTTTTTGATACTATTTGGGGAGGTCTAGTCATTGTGGACTTGTTAGAGATAGTATGTCTGAGGGTGTACCTTCAAAAGTACTGCCTTTAAGCTCTACATAAGAGCTGCAGACAAGTAAATGGCACTGAGCGTAGAGGAAATAGTGTTCCCTTGGGCATCACATATCAATTGGTTATACAATACTAAGTGATCTCTGAAAATACATATATAAATAATGTGTGGACTAAACAGTTTATTAGGTTATACGTGATATATACACACACACACACACACACATATACATATATATATATATATGAACAAATATGAATGAAATGAGTGAAGAGTGGCCATGGTTTTGAAAAGGAGCAAGGAGGCCTATATAGGAATTGTTTATTTGAAGAAAAGGAAGTGGAAAATGATATCATTTTATTATAATTTACAAAACATATAAACATATTTATTTATTCTTCTCTCATACAATACATTCAAAGCATAGTTTCTCTTCCTTCCACTTCTGCCAGTTTGCCCCACCTCCCGTCTTCCCCAGATCAACCCCTTTTCTACTTCCCTTCAGAAAATCACAGGTCTTTCAGAAATACCATCTAAATACAGCATAGCAAGATGCAATATGATAAGGTACAGATCCTAATGTCAGGGCCGGCAGGGCAAGCCATTCTTTAGTATAAATTCATATTTTCATATTTTCTATTTTAAATGGCTTCTGAAAGAGGAATATGTGAAATTAAAATCTTTAATAACACTGTCTGGAATGCTTATGAATATGTTAATTTGTTCTATTGCAAGATTTGAGGTATACTCAATGTACCTCAATAGCCTGGTTGAAATGGATGAAGATTCTTTTATTCAAGTCTTAATTACTAACATTAATTCCCACATAAAATATTAGATATAAATAATTCATTCATCAATCTGTGCAAGATAGGCTATGACCTGACAGATGTGGTAGCTCTTGGTTTCCACTCAGAGGCTGTAGTGATACTTGTCCCTCAAATGGAGTTAAAAGCTGCTTTAAAAGACAGTCTCCTAGTGTATAAATCACACACTGCGGAAGCTTTAGAGAAGGGCACCAAAATGGATCAGTGCCACGTTGTGGAATAAAAATAGAGCCTTCCTTACAAACAATTTGTGCAACAGTGAACCCAAATTGAGTTTTCATTTTCTCTTTATTCTCTCTTCTTTCTATAGTCTGTGTTTATTGCCAGGTTGCTGTCTATCCTGTGTGTGTGTGTGTGTGTGTGTGTGTGTGTCTGAGTGTATCTGTATGTCTGTCTGTGTTTGTGTGTGTCTGTTTGTCTGTGTCTATGTGTGTGTCTGTGTGTCTCTGTGAGTATAATCATCTTCTGATGCCTGTTTGTGTGTGTTGCTTAAACCCAACAAAGGGCTCGGATCAGTATTTATTGAAAAGGAAATATAAGCCATGATATGGGAGAGGGTGATGAATTCTTTATAGAGTTTACAGTGAAATAGTTACTTTAGTGATCATAACTGACTCAGAATAGCACTGAGAAACACAGAGACATGATTATCAATCTGTATATAAATTTTTCTTCCAACATTTACAGGATATTTGTTTAAGATTGTCTTCACCATATAGAATAGTTTCAGCAAACTAATCACGCACACACACATACCCACTCCCCATATCACACTACACACACTATTGTGGCTCAGAGGTATGGAAAGTGCATAATTTAAGGTTAAATTTATGTACTTGTCTTGGGATGTAAAATCTAATCACGTGAGAAGTTCAAAAAATAATAACTTTGCTTACATGACTTCCCTAAAAATGGATTTATTTCAAACAGGCTGAATACATAGTAGGATTTCAGGTTAAGTAAATAGTAGTAAAAGATCTCAAATATTATTAATTTTGTGAAAATGTTTGGAAAATATTCATTCTCTTTGAATAAAGATACATTTAAAAATTTATCACCATAGTCTAAGGAAATTCAGAGCCTAAAATGTTATTCTATGAAGTATGGAATAATATACAAGAATATATAGCCTAATCTCAACATAGATGAAAATTATTTTGTTTTAAACTGATCTATGAAAAAAAATTTTAAACACTGAGTTGCATATATTTCAATAAAAGATTAACATGATTGTCTCCTTAAAGTTAATTCAATTTAGTAGTTGTGCTTACTTAAATGGACAAAAATAAATTTTAAAAAGTCAAGTAGGAAATTACAAAAGTTTGGGGAATTTCCATAGATTTAATAACCACTCTTTCTCCCATGATAAGATACACAGATAATTTATCTTTGCAGTCATAAACAGACCTTGAGGTCAGTTGTAATGTTTCCTATTTAACCAGGAAAAGTGTATATACACTAAAGCACATGTGGTACCTGTTATGTGTAGTATATTCACTGGGTATTTTTTTTTTGTAACATTGACAAAACATGTCCAAGCTCAGTGATTGTGCTGATAGAATATACTGGAATTTAAGAATGTAAAGCCTAATGAAAGAAACCATAGTTAAATAATGAACATAACATGAAATGTTTATCTATGTTTACCACAAAATAATCATAAAAATTGTAGGAATCCCCATTCTTGATGCAATTTATTGTGTAGCAAGTGCCAAACATTTAAATAATTATGTTCCTCCCTAATTATCATAATAATATTAATATTTCTAGATGTCAGGTTTACTTGGCTGAATAATGTCTTTTATAATTTTAGTGGATTATATGTCATTTTAAAGTGTTCCTTTCCAACCCTAACAAAATGTGATAGATTTATTTTGCTATGAACTACTTATGAGATGTCTCTGAGGCATAGTTAAAGATTCACAATGTGCAATAGATGTATAAAAGATTTGTTTACATTACTCTATATAAATGATTTGTTTGCTTAATGTCTTGGAAATTATTTGGTCTATTATGCTATCTCATACTCTTGTCATCATATTGTCACAATAAACACTATCTGTATATGATTCATTTCTATAAGTTCTCCAAACCAAATACAGACCCCAATGTTTATTCATAATACTTACACAAAATTAATATTACCTTATAACATCACAGTTTGTCAATTAATAACATTCTATGCAAATTTTTATGATCTACTAACATCATAAAGCAAGATATAGCCATAGTTTCTTAGGTTAAAAAATAGTAGACTTTTCCCATCAGATCTATTATTTAAATCATAAAATATCATAAATTATTATATCTCAGAGATATATGATATCTCAGTGGCTTGTCATTGAGGCATTATTCTAGCATTGACATTTTTACCATTCCTTAATGCTAGAGAATTTTCTATGCATATGTATAGCTTTGAAACTTTTGTATTTAGGAATGAGATTTTAAATAGATATAATTTCAAAGTTTAACTACTTTTTAATTTTGTAGTTAAGTATGATACATGCTTAGATATTCATCTATACTCTAGCTCTTTTATTAAGAACATATTTTTGAACTGACTTTCAAGATTAGCAGATCTACAATACGGGTAACTGTGTCAAGAAATGTAACTAAGTTTAAATAATAAACTAGAAATGCTCAAAATTAAGTTATGAGGCCTTTTAGTTATTATTTTGCTTGTTTGGTATTAGCTCCCAATCAACGTGTAATAATTTCTCCTAAGTTAGCTTTTACTGTGAATAAATGTTCTTCAACAAAGGCTGCATATGAGCCTATGCTGGCTCTAGACCATTTATAAGGCTGTTTCCACCTCAAACTACAAACGAGAGGGAATCAACTCTGCAGCTCATGCATTTTGTTTTTGATAGGATCTGTAGGAAGAAATTACACTAGAAGTTCAAATTGGTTAGATGAAGCCCCAGTTAATGCCAAAGGGAAGTTCACAAATAGCATCAATCTTCAAACTAAGCAAGGATCAAAAGAGAAAGCAGCTTTTGCAATTCACATTCAGAATAGGCTCTTAAGTTTCTTGTGTTACATTTTAGATAAAATCTCAGGAGTCTAAAATAAATGCAATCAGAAGAGTGGTATTATGCAAAGCATCCTGGAAAGAGGTAGACAACATAGGTATTATTTTAGTTTTGCTTCCTACCCATTTTATTTTCAATGTATGTGCAAAACAACTGTTCCAGCCCTAATTCTCACCAACACTGGATAGCAAGTCACCTTTTCCTCCCTTTTGCCAAGTAAGTGTACATGGAAGCATAACTTGCCAGTGGAAAAATCAGTAAGTCACTGTCTATTTTACATACCTGTTATTTATTAGTATGTTCATATTGCTTTAGAATTTTCAACTAATATTGTTAAATTTTTTAAAATATTTTTGATACTTTATTTACATTTCAAATGTTTGCTCCTGTCCAGATCTCCCCTTTGGAACCTTCCCATTCACTCTCCTCTCCCCCTGCCTTTATGGGGGTATTCCCCTACCCACCCACCCACTCTCAGCTTCCCTCCTTGGCATTCTCCTATATTGGGGCATCTAACACCCTTATAACTTTGTAAATCTTACTCTTCCTTATAACCACAGACAAGTGTAGAACCACCTGTATCTAAGAATCCCGTCATTATAGCTAACGGAATCCATCACAGAAATCCATAACTAGACACAGTGTGAAAGATTAGCACAGATCACAGAGAGACAGAGACAATGGATTCACATGCAACACAGCTTCTGCTTCTATGGTTCATACAAAATCAAGGAAAACAGGAAGGAAAGGTTTTAGAGTCTGAATACCAGAAATGTTATCATGAAGGTGTCTGTCCAAGAAGCAACTGTATAAAAGACCCCAGAAAAATGCCAATATCAATGGACTTATTAATGTGGAAGTTGGCAATTTCACTGGTTCTGATCCTTAACAAAGAAATATCTGCAACTAATGATGGATTGATTAAAGAGAATTTTTGTGTCCATGGGATGAGACTCCTTATTGGTTGTACAATACAAAGTAGTCAGTCCTGAAACAATATATATGCAAACAGCAAAAATGTGGGCATTCGCTCTCTCTCTCTCTCTCTCTCTCTCTCTCTGTATATATGTGTGTGTACAATTAGCAAATATAATTATACTAATAGATACAATATGATTTATTATATATATATTGCAGTGTTTATGTATTGATATCGATATTTGTACACACACGCACACATCTGGAACAATAATAAGAGAAGTGGCTCTAAAATTGAGAGCGTTGTAGGTGCTGAAAACGCTTGAGCTAGAGTAGACGGGAGGTATTGGTGGGATGGGAGAGATGAATACAGTATTAAAAATAAAAAGAAAATAAATTTAAATTGGGTGAGCCTTACTTTCAAATCACTCTGAATATTATTTTATTTGATCATTAGTATCTTAGTTTAAAAGTGCCTGTAATTTATCTTATGCATATTTTATTCACTATTGAGATTATGTTGTTAGCCATAAAATATCATATTTAAGTGAAAGTGATATTTTTTATTTTTTATTAAAACTTTGAAATTTATATTTTTAAGGATCATGAGAAAATTTAAATTGGGTAAGAATTTTATTGTAATGGGAGATATGGAGCCTGAGTCAGGCATCTCCTATAACCTGGCAAGACTTCCAGTGAAGGGATTGAGACTATTGAACTTAAAATTTTGCAGAACAAAACAAAAATATGTACATTACAAAAAAAATCTATTCTTTCCATAATTTGATAAAGAAGCCAAGAAAACAGAAATGAGGAAAGAAATATCTCTTTGGTAAATGGTCCTGTGCAAAGTGTATACCCATGTGAAGTATAAAATCTTACCCCTCCTATTCCCTACCCATACAAATACCAGTATGGATTGAAGACATGAGTTTAAGACCACCTAGAAAACATGGAGAGAATGTGCAGGATATTAACCTGAGCAGTAATTTTTAATAACCCAAGTGCACTGGCAACATAAGTCAAATGGAAAAAAAAAATGAGACACCTTCCAAATTAAAAGGTTATTTATAAAAAATTAAACAATAGAACCAAGTGGCAACATGTAGAATTTGAGGATATTTTTGCAAAGACAGAATTGCCACAAAATAGCAAATATGCATACATACATGCATACAATCATTATAGTCATTTGATACACGCCCACACATATATACATATATTCACATATATGCATAGTGAGAAATCTTTTTACCTGCATGAGATAGGACTCTGAAAAGAGATATGTCAAATGTTTAAAAACTAAGGAAAATAGAGGAAGGATTTCTTATATATACTGTTGATGGGAATGTGATTTTTATAAATATTATTGTGCATTAAAATATGAATAAGTCACCAAAAAATTAAAAAGAGTACAAATTGGGCTATTATGACACCAAGGCATCCAATTAGAACATGAAGCTTTAAATAAAATAAATCAGTTTGCATTAGTTTGTCCTCTGTATTCAAATTTAAAACTCACTTTCAAAACTAGTGAGATGAAATTGTTGGATAAAAAGTGAAAATTTTCACAACTGATGCTTCTAACTGTTGAACTGAGGTTGGTTTCTGTATCTGTCATTTTCATAATGTGAATGTCAAACTACGAAATAACTTCTAAATAAATCATTGAATATATGCAAAATGATATTGTATAATAAGGAAAAGTACTTCCTGTACAGCAATATAAAATCTTAGAAGTCCATTTTTCTTTGATTATTTTGAAAATATCATTTTTATTCACTGTTACAAGAAACATTACTAAATATATGTTGTAGAAAACATTTTCTATCATGATTCTGAATCATTCACTAACAAGATAAGGAATAGTTGTATTAGCATGTATTGAAACACAGTGCTTTGTTCTGAGATATGTGATCACAACTTGTAAGTACATTAATACTTTAGTGATTTTCCATCTCAAAAATATTGGCATTAATATCAGCATATTAGTTACTGTTTATCTGAAAATGTAAAAGAAAAAAATATTAAAGGAACTAGACTTTAATTAGGACAATTGTCATAATTATTTCAAAATGAAAGTATCTCATTTATCATCTTTTGATACACATATTATTATGAAAAGAATTATGGAATATTTTTAAATGTGTGGACAAGAAATCAGGAAACTGATAAAACATCAAACAGTAAATCACCCAGCTTAATGATCCTACTTTGTTTAATCATAGCTTTGAGTCTCTTTCCTAACACAAAAACATACCACATAATTTATTTAAAAAATATTCAGACTATTTAGAGCATAATTCCTCCAGGAAAACCATATTATCTTTTTTAAAAAATTACTTTTACTCCTCCCTCAAAAAAATACCAGAAACGTACTATGTATTCAGGATAACTTCATGAAATTTAGAATCAACGGGAAAATAAACATGATGGAGAATGAAAAGAAAATTATTTTAAAGACATTTCATAATCAGAAAGTCAACGAGTTTTCATTATCATCAGAGAAATGCAAAGTTGTTATATTCCTCAGCAGTACAGAAAATAAGAAAAAAAAACCAATCAAAAATTTTAGGTAGGAATATTAATGGGGCTCTCGCATCTAGAGATTTACACTTCAGGATGCAAATTGCGTGCTTACTTTTCTTGCCCTAATTTTTCCTGCTTTATTAATTTGACTGCAGTGGAAGGGGAACCTGGCAATAATGCACAGTGCTTACATGTTGCTTATTGAAATAAACATTGTGTTTAAAAGGACTTTTCCACTTCGGGAACTCTGGAAAAGAGTACAAAAAAAGTTTAAAAGCCAGTGGAGATGGAAGACACCAAGGAATCAAGGGTTAATAGGCTGAGAAGAAAAACATGCATGTAAACTCATTGTAATTGTGGCGTCACACAAAGGACATGTAAAGGTTTGTGCCAGATGTGATCCTAGTATAAAAGGAGAAATGGACACAAGCTGCCAAGTTTCTCCAACTGACAACCAAGGCAAAAGAAAATTTAATTTTCCCTTGAAGCGTTTCACTGGATATATCAATCACCCTTCAGGCAGACTTCAAGCCCTGTAGTGGGTAAGCAACACAAAAAGAACTTAGGAATTCAGAAAGGGTTTATTTTTCTCATAGTAAATTGCCTGAGTGAGCATGCGTGCATGTGAACAACTGCCCCCATCCCCCAGTGCACTCATTTTCTTTCTGATATTGTGTCTTTATAAGATTTTCTCTGTGAGCAGATGTGTTTCTCTGCATGTATATTTGTTTCCATTACTTTTACTAAAGCTCCCTGTATTTCTTTTTTGTTTGCATATTTTGTTCAATTCAGGTTTGCTTTCTTTTTATTTCATCTTACTACTTTTACATTTTTTTGTTTGTTTGCTCTTTTTTTCTGCAATGAAAGAGAACACACAAAAACCTAAAATACAAAACATAATAAAGTTTTTTTCTTAATAATTTCTTATTTTCTGCTTTTTACTATTATAAATTTTTAAGTATTCTCAAAGACAGGGTTTATTTAGCATGCAGTTCCAGTTTACAGTCTGCCACATCGAAGAAATCAGGGTGGCTTGAGGTTGAGAGAACTAGTCACATTACACTCAGGAAAAAAGGATAGAGATAGAAGAATGTCATCAGCTTCAATGTATTCATTGTAAAACCAAATACTCAAAATAATTCCATATACAGTTAAGATAGATCATCTGTCCATTGTTGATCCCAGGCCAACTTACACTAGAACCCCCATTCCAAATGACAACAAAACAGTGTGGAAACGTAGGTGCAAATCTCTTAGCACGCGGGAATCATGGAGTTTGTTTTGAGATTGTGTCTTCTTGTATTGCCAGAAACCACATGCATAAAAATCTCACCAGCATGACTGCCTTAACATGATCTTAGCAAAACAAAAGCAATAGATATGCCAGCCAAAGTGGTTGGGGGATAGATCACAAGATCTCAAACCCTACACACAGAACTACAGTCAACTGGGAACTACTGAGAATGTGAAAAATAGCCTTATCGGGGCAGAAAAGACAAATAAATTATCTAGTAACAAAAGATCAGCTCTAAAAACATATAAATAAGTAATGGAATACATATTGAACAGGTTATATTTAAATAATATAGATATATATTCATGTGTCTATTTCCATATATCAGAAATTAAGAAAAAGGGGGACACACATTTGAAAGAGAGCCAAGATGGTTACATGAGAAAACATGGGGTGGGGGAGGAAAGATAAGGTGGAAGAAATTTTATGATTATCTCAAAACTATATAAAACCATAGCTAGATAGATCAATAACATGATGTAATTCTTTATCTATATATCTAGAGATCTAGATCATCAGAGAGAGAGTCAAAGGCTCATATTCTAGGAGATGCAAGATTATGTCAAGTTGACCATCCCAGGTACAAATCATCAGACTTTCTGGAAAAAAAAAAAATGGGAGAAGAAGGAAAGAAAAGATTTACCTGGCTTATTGTTGGTGACAGGATGAGTAGCAAATATATGGAGAATTTTAAGGACATTTAGATTCTCTTTCTTAAACTAACAATGATATATATGTGGTTTAAATTTTTTGAGAAAACTGACCAATGTACAGACATCAGTAATTGCTAACATAACATTTTGAAACAAGTCACAAGGCTTCGGTATTGTTTTTATAGACTGAATGATCACACTGGAGGTAAGATCAATAACAATTTAGGGACAAGAATTAGTATTATTCATGAATACAATTTGCAGATTTTCTGAAATGTTAGAACTATGTTCATCGATTCTGAATAGAAACTCAAAAATACACAAAACATCTGTTATTTCTTTTTAATATACCAAGATAAATTTTGACAAGTCTAAATTGGTAGACTTCTTGATTATATGAACTACCACCCCCACTAACTTCCCAAAAAGACATTATAAGGGGATGTATTGCAGAATAATATTTCCATAGTTAAAATAATTTCCAACTGATTAAGCAAAATCTAGTTTATTTTAAAACCAATACAGTATCTTGTTTTCTTCAATCATCAAAAATATATTTACTTTTCTTTAAACTGGTTTCTGGTTATCAAATATCACATAATAAACATAAATATTGTCATTTGTGAGTGAATTCTGATCTTTCCTGCTGAAAAATTAATTTGAATATTATGTATTAATATTAAAGACAACTATAAGACTGTCATATTTTTATGTGTATGTGTTGTATCCAAGACACATTTAAAAGAAAGATACTGTTACCTTATGTTAGAAGCAGGCAAGTTTTGGATTACTGAACATTCTGTAAAAAGATAAAAATCATGCTACATGTGTCATCTCATCCTCAGACAGAAAATGACAAAGTGAAATCCAAATGGATTGTATCTAATTCTGAGTCAATGAACAAAATGTAACAAACAATGCCACACCCACATAAACTGAACTTTCTGAGTGTATTTTGGATTATGTTTTATAGATTATTACTAATTTTGAACAATGAAAGATATTGACTGATTTTACAAGATCTTTATCAATAGCAATTAATTTAGTGTAGTACCAAAGACAGAAAGAATTATCAATTAACTTTAGATATTTCCTTTTTTTTCCCCATTGGATTATATTACTTCATTTAAAACATTTGAACAATTAATTATCCAACACCAAGTAGAAAACTCTGATACCATATAAATAAAGGCAACATTATGTATAAATACTTAACAAGTACTTATATTTTTAGAAACCTTTGTATGTGTGTAAAATAAATATATGTATGATAGATATATATGTGTATATATATATATATACAATAAAATAAAAGTGATCATGAATATGAAAGAGTAAAGAGTGCATAAGTAGCAATTGAGAGATAAATGGGAAAGGGGAAACTTGTGAGATTATACTTTAAATTTTAAAATAATCCTGAAATATCTATCAAATTTTAAGCCTATTCTTTGCAAGAATTTTGAATACTTTATAGGGAATGCCTAATTCAAAGGAAAGAAACTAAAATTTTAAAAAGTCAACATTATCAGTTAAGAAAGGGTTAATTCCTTCTCTATTGCATATACAGGTCTCCCTGGAGTCCTTCATTCAATTTCAAGTATTTAATCAAATGAGAAAATGGAAAGTGTTAATCAAATGGGAATACTCTAGGCAGGTTTTCCCACTGAGGATGCTCCCATGGTCCTATTTACAAAGTTAATGAGATTTGGATACTTGGGTATAAAACCTCTCATTAAGAGGGAAAAATGTGTCAGACCTCTGAAGGATTTCAGTACATATTTGCTAAAATCAATGGCTGTAGCAGATAAAAGGCTCAGTCTTCTGTTCTACATTATCACTTTTTTCTAAAGGTGGTTTGCTTATTAAACCAAAGCATGTACTTGTATGCCTGAACTTGCATGCACATATACTCATAGACAGAATTATCCCTCTAGGCCAACATCTCATTCCAAGTGACATTAATAAGGTTCAGTTCGTAATGACAAACATTCTATATTTCATACAGACAACAAAATAGGCAAGCCAAGGTTATGGACATCAAAGGCTACTGCTTGCTTTTTAGAGGGTATCATATTGTTTTAAACTATAGACATTTGAATGTCACATCTTAGTTTAGATATTTTCCATCTCTTGAATATAAAATAACAAGTAAAACCTGTAGCATTTATTTTATAATGGAACTATGACCTAGAAATATTTACTGTCTGTTTTATATGCTAAACTTTAATCCCTCCCTGGTTAAAATAATGAACAATAAAATACTATTTTTAATATTTAACTCTAGATATAAAACAAAATTTCAGGCAAAAATAGTTTTAACTGAAAATAAATACATACAATTTCAGAAAATGCATTTAAAAAGCTAATATATTGGATACTTTTATAGCAAGTCATCAATTAATGAAATTAACATGACAAAATGTGTAATTATATCCCAGGTCTTCCAGAATATTAACAATATAAATATATTAAAGATGTACTTAGTTGTTTTACAGGATTTCTACAAGTTATAAAAAGTAACACTACAAATTTCAGTTTAAGTAAATGACAAAATATAAATAAAATATTAACGTACATAACATAACTATTCCTCAGGACTTCAATCAAAATGAATCAAAAATGAAAAGAAAACATTCCAGAAATGTATTGTAATCATAATCTATCAGCATTATTTGATATTTTATTCTCTATGTTGCATATGTTTTATTCTGGCCAATAAAAAGTTGGAATTACAAAAGTTAACAATGCACTCTCAGATTCAATGAAAAAAGAGGGACTTGCATTGAATACTGTTTTTTGTTTGTTTGTTTTTCCTTTAATCAAAGCACTTAGAGATACAAATAAGAAATGATAACTTCAATCTAAGTCTCTAAACCCTGGACCAAAGTTAAACTTTACAAATGTTAATCTTTGTAAGCACTTAAATGGCAGCATTTTCAATAGTGTATGGTATGGCAATTTCTAGGAGCTACCAGCCACCACCCATTTTATTAAACATAAATTCACAAATTCATACAATTTTAAAATTTAAAATATTCATAGTAACTGATTTCATGCCTTTGATAGATATTTTCTTCAACAGATAAGATATTTCTAGTAAGTAGGTTTGCCAAAATATTAGCAATGGGTGCAAAAGTATGAATCCATGTTAGAAGTCACCTTGTTTCATATCTGATCTTAATAAAAAGCAGTCAAATACTCTTAAAAAAATAAAATCTCAGAAAAACAACACATTAAAATAGATTTTTTGATGTTCATAATAGGCAGAGGTCCTTTCAGCTTTATTTTAAGACATTAACCATGAGTTCATACAATTGTTTTATTACATCTAGATAACCAGCATCACTCTCCTGTACAGCTCTAGCCCCACGGCAGAGTTTACATGTTCTCATGTTTAGAGTTCTATTTCTGTCTGCAACTCTCATAAGTCAGTCTTCACTCTCTATATTTTCTGTGCAAGTTTAATATTCCTAAAGGTAATGAACTGACACTCTGTGCTTCCTGCTTGCCCTACCCATGTTATTTCCCAAGGCACCGATTACTGACTTTGTGTGCGTTCTGTTTATAGAGCTGCATAGGTTTTGCCCAGTACTGTTTCCGCCTAATTCCTATTATTGTTAGTACTGATTTTGCTGAATGCACGGTTTTTCTGATGATATTGTATTCCAACCCACATACCTGCATTAAACTTATTGCTAGCATGTCTGTCTCAAACACCAAGATGCTTGCAAAAAATGGTAGATATGAACCTGATGATAGAAGGTAGAATCAAATAGAACCAGAGAACAGACAGTACTAGTAGACAGAAAGTCCAAATAACAATTTAAGTCACTTGTAAAATGCTAGTACAGGAAAATTATGTTATCCCTTAAGAATGCTTATTTTGAAAAATATAATGTTTACACAAAACATAGGGAATATTAACTAAAGATGTATTACCATTAGTTTTAGATGTATGGATTAAGGTTATATATGTATGGATTAAACTTATATAAACATCTGATGTCACATGGCTCTGACTTTCCCTAAGTTCCTTCTGTGTAAATTTCAAGATTTATAAGTATTTTCCCTACTGAAATTCAGAGACAGCTAAAGACAGATATGAATAAGTTAAACCTTTCTATGATTTGAAAAGAGAAGACTACTTGGATATGTGTTAAAAGCAAAAAGACTATTCAGTCACATAGTTTTTCACAAAGCAACCATCTATCGTGAAGCCATCATTTCTGAGAGCAGACAACAGTAAACTCATGTGTGGACTCAAAGAAAACCAGCTTTCAGTCACTCAAACTCCAGAAGCATAAAAATAAAAATAGAGGTTTTATATTATGTGACAACATATAGCAGGCGGAGGGCTGCAAAGATGTCTTGGTGGGTAAAACTGCATGTAACAAAGACTGAAGATGAATTGAAATCCCAAGAGATTATATTAAGAAGGCTGCCCACGTATGCTTTTTGATTGGTGGCTTAGTCTCTTGGAGCTCCCAGGGATCCTATTTGATATTGTAATTCTTCCATGAGGTTGCTATTTCCTTCAGCTCCTTCAGTCCTTCCCCTAACTCTTCCATAGGGGTCTGGACCTCAAGCATCCTCTCAGAAGCAAAGGCCAGGGGGTATGGGGTGAAAAACTTGTGGATGGGGGATCAGGAAGAGGGCAACATTTGGGAAGTAAATTAAAAAAAAAAATGCTGCCATGGTGAAAACTAGAAATCTCATTGCTTCTGTTGTGAAAGGGAAGGCAGAGACAGGAAAACTCTCAAAAAACAAAAAAAACCCCAAAAAAACCCCTGAAGGCCAGCTATCAAGGAATATGCAGTTACAAACAGATTATATATACTGCCTCAAACAGAGTGGAAGGATAACAGATGCCTGAGTTAGTCCTCTGACCTTCACACTCAAGTAGTGGCACACGTACACATATATATGCAACTTGACGTATGCAAAGGAATTATAACAGATCTTGACATTGTAAATGTGAAGAACATAAGTTATACATGAACACTTGAACTCAGAGAAAAATCTGCCAATCGCAAAGCAACACATGGGAACATGATAGTTTTTGAGGCAAATAGTTAACTATTTCTTTACAAATATCCAAAACCTTTACTGAAATAAAAATTATTGATAAACCTTGGAATTTCCCACAGGTACTCATGAAAAAAATATAAGTAAACTATATTCATAACTGGCAGAAATAGAAGGATTATTTATTTCAAGATTCAACTTTTTAAAATTAGAAATGAATGAAATAGGCAATCCAGTGAGCTCTACTGTTTTAGGAAAAAACATAGATTGTATAGCCTGTTGTAAAAATTTTAGGTTACTTTAAGCAGTTGAGTGCTGCTAATATGTTTTACTGAAATAATATTGTATGAAGAAATATAATATTACCTTTTATTGGTTATTTTATTTATTAACATTTCAAGTGTTGTCCTTCTTCCCAGTTTCCCCTCTGCAAACCCCCATCCCAACCCCCTCCCCCTCCCTCCTTCCCTTTGCTACTATGAGGGATACTGAGGATGAATGTGGACACTGAGCTCTAGTGTCCACTTAAGCTGCAGTGTCAAGCCTCCACAGGACCAAGGGTCTCCCCTTACTTTGATGTCAGATAAGGCAACCCTCTGCTACATATGTGGCTTGAGCCGTGGGTCCTTCCATGATTACATGTTGTCTGGTGGTTTAATCCCAGGGAGCTCCGGGATATGGTTGGCTGATGTTGTTTTTCTTATGGAATTGTAAAGCTCTTCTGCTCCTTCAATCCTTTAACTCCTCCACTGGGGACCCCTTGCTCAGTCCAATTGTTGGCTGAGAGTATCTGCACCTGTATTGGTCTGGACAGTTTTACAAGGCTCCTGTCAGCAAGCACTTCTTGGCATCAGAAATACTTTCTGGGTTTGGTGTCTGTAGGTGGGATGGATCCCTAGTTGGGGCAGTCTCTGGATGGCCTTTTCTTCATTGTCTGCTGCATTTTTTGTCTCTGTCTTTCCTTTAGTTAACAATTTTAATATAGGAGGGTGGCCCCATCCCTCAACTGGGGGCCATGCTTATTTACTGAAATTGGTCTCTACATGTTCTATCTACCTTTGCTGGGAATTTTGACTGATGCCATCCCTGTTGGGTAATGGGAACCGCTTGCTTCCCTGGGATCTGGGACTTTCTAGTAGCCAGCCCCAGTTTCCCATCCCCCACTGCTACATATGTCTGTTCAATTTCCTGACCCTCCATACTTCTGTCTCTTCCCATATCTTATCCTGCTCCTCCTTTTTTCTCACCCCCTCCTTTCTCCCTCCTATGTCCCTCCCTCTATCTCCTGTGATTATTTTCTTCCTCCTATATGTAGGATTAAAGCATCCACAATTTGTTCTTCCTTCTTACTAAGTTTCATATGGTCTATAAATTGTTTCATGGGTATTCTGAGCTTTTGGACTAATATCCACTTCTCAGTGAGTGCACATACCTTGTGTGTTCTTTTGTGTCTGGGTTACCTCACTCAGGATGATATTTTTTGGTTCCATCCATTTGCCTGTAAATTTCATGAAGTCATTGTTTATTTCTTCATTGATTTGTTTTTGGTGGAGGAGGGTAAAGCCATTATGTAGTACTGTCAGCTTTTGTACTTGATATTTAAACCAGGCTACCTTGAACTCACAGAGATATGCCTGCTTTTGACACCTAAGTGCTGGGATTAACGGAAGATGCCACCATGTCCAGCTAACTGGGCTGAAGTTTAGTTAGTTTATACCTGTCTATTTATCTATGAATATGACAAATATTTGTGTTTTATAATTGCTGATTTGGAATGATAACCATATTCAAAATGGATAACATAAGATATAAGGTCATTTCTGATTTTCTCTGTACTGATTTTTGTATCTCTCATGGGTATTCTTGGGTCACTCTACTTGGAGAGGGAAGTTGTAGCTCACTGAATATGCATTTTTTTTAACCTTCCTTTGAATTTACAGCAAATACTTTTCAAAGAGATATGACATATTTGTTGTGTATTTTTCTAAATATTATTTATACTGCATTATAAATGTAGCTCCAAGGAGGGAAGGTAAATTATCAGTACGCATACAATTTACAAACTCATACTTGTTAGAACAAATTTTTCAAAAGCAAAGCAAGACAAAAATGTAAGGTATGAAAACTTACATTCTATTGATTGAAACAGAATACATTTTAATCACTGTCAGAAATAGAAAGTTACTCACAAGTTAGAAATAATTTATAAATTCCATTGGGTACATAGCCAATTCAATTAAAATTATATCTCAGTGATATGTATACATCTATGTTCACTAAATGTGTTAGTTTTAATATATAAGGTGCAGAAATAATCCAAATGGCCATGATAAATAACTGGATAAAAATTGAAATATTATTGAGCTTCAAAAAGGATAAAAAGCTAATATTTATAGACTTTGAGTCAGGAAGCCATTGATTTAATTAAAATATAAATCAAATTATAATAAGAGCTACACAAGTTTCAGAAAATTTCTGCATAACCCAGACCCCATAATTTGCAATGAGAAATTGTTAGTTAATAGATGTTAAGAAAAGCAATGCCATGTTAAATCCTCTTAACATAAACACAAATATACACATTATGAAACACAACCACATACACACATTGAAACACTACAAAACAATTCCAAAACATGGCACAACAAACACATAAAATTTACTACATCATACATAGTGTTAATAAGGTCAAGACTGAAATACTGTGTAGCTGAATTTGTTTTATCACTAAGACTGTATATAAGAGTTTATTTCTCATTCTTGAATTTTTTCTTGCTGAGCATATTATCTGACATTTTCGTACTTGCTATTTAATGCATTTAAATTTACAACTAATATATATTTCACACTCATTTCCTCACAGTGAAAGTGAAGTTTCTGCAAAAATAACATACCTGCAAATGTTTAGAGTAAGACTAAAAGTAACCAAATGATGAAACAATATAAAATAAAATGATTTTTTATTCAGAGAGAAAAATTAATTCAATTTAGTGACCCATTGGCTTAGAAAAGCTGTGCTATTACTGTTCAAGGAATCAGGAGCAAACAAAGCACCCAAGCAGCTGGTTTAGATGCAAGTTCTCCTGAAGGCAATGAACACAGAGCTGTTTGATTATATAAACCTCAAAGCAACAAGATGCTCATCATTCAGAGTAATAAAAGCTTCCCCAAGACAACATAAGCATGACTTCTGATTCATTCAACAACTAGAATGAACTATCCTGGCTAATGAAGGACGAAAATATCCAGAATTCCAAGGCAAACTCTCTTTCAATGGATGACCCTTTCAGGAAGGGGAGAAAGGACATGAGACAGACATACTCAATTTAAAAATAAATAAATAATCATTCCAGAGTTAATGATCTTTCAACCTAAGTACATTTCAATCCCTCCTGAATTGCCAAATTTTGTGCTGCTTCATTAGTACTATAATTTACCTTGATGCTAGCTTATTTCTCCTATGACACTAATTTTCATGGGAAGTCCTAGGCACCTCTAGGAGAAATTCCAAGCATTTTGAACAAAATACATCCTTGGCTAAGTCAAATGGTCTCTTCTAGCACCATATGCAGGGAATTATCTGATAACAATCTTATTATTTAATATTGAAGGTATACAATTCTTTCATGTCAAGTAAAAAAGTTGCATGCTACTAATCTGTTCAGGAACAAGAAAAGTACAACTTAACGTTTTTGAATACAATAAAAATTAAAATAAATCTTAAAAACACTCACAATTTTAGTGTTTTTCTTTTGTGGCTCCATAGATAATTTATTCATTTCAGCTTATTTAAAGCAAAGATGAGTATTAACTCACTACCTTGGATCTCTTCAAGAGCATATATTGCTTCTAAAGTAAAAATAAAAACGAAAAATCACATAAAAATTCACATATACAATAATGATTGAGATATGGTATGTTTTAAAATTAATCAACTTATTTCTTTTTTTAAACATTTTTATTTATGTATTTATATTTTTACACTCAAGATTTTATTCCCTTCTTGGTCCACCCTACCACTGTTCCACATCCCATGCTCCTCCCCCTGTCTCCATGAGGATGTCCCCATCTCCTACTCCCACACCACCTGACCTCTAAACTCCCTGGGGTAGGTTGCATCATCTCTGATTAAAACCAGACCCAGCAGTCCTCTGCTGAATATGTGTTGGGGGTCTCATATCAGCTGGTATATGCTGCCTATTTGGTGGGCCAGTGACAGATTTCAGGTATCCAGGTTAATTGAGATTGCTGGTGTTCCTACAGGGTTACCCTCCTCCTCAGGTTCTTTCAGCCTTTCCCTAATTAAACTACAGTGGCCAGCAGCTTCTGTCTATAGGTTGGGTACAAATATCTACATCTGACTTTTTCAGCTGGTTTTTGGATCTTCTGCAGTGTGGTCATGTTAGTTCTGTTTTCTCTGAGTGCTCTATAGCCTTTATAATAGTGGCAGGCCTTGGGACCTTCCCTTAAGCAGGATCCCACTTTGGGCCTTTCATTGTCCTCAGGCTTCTCTCCATTTCCATCCCTGCAGTTCTTTCAGACAGGAACAATTATGGGTCAGAGTTTTGACTGTGGGCTGGCCAGACCCTCCCTCACTTGATGTCCTGTCATCCTGCTGGAGGTGGGCTCTATAAGTTCCCTCTCCCTACCGTTGAACATTTCATTTAAGGTCCCTCCCTTTGATTCCTGAGAGTCTCTCACCTCCCAGGTCTCTGGTGCATTCTGGAGGGTTCCCCAACTTCCTACCTCCTGAGGTTGTTTTATTAAAAACAAAACTCTTATTCAATCAAAGTTGTAGCTCCCAACTTGAATTCACAGAAACTATAAACACACCTACATAAAGCCTAAAATGCATGGGTTTTGTGAAATTAAACTTTTACTTTTTTATGGTAAATCAGAGCCTGTTTTTACAAGGCAAGTTCATCAAGTCTGTACGGTATCACAGATCCTGCTGAGGAAGCTTGAGAGGCATATTATTGAAAAGATTTTCACTTTATCATATAGATTTTCCCCTTTTATACTTATTAAAAAAGTATCTTCAAATGAGACCTAGATAAAACATACTGGCAATACAGTGTAAGCCAATAAAGATGGATATTTTAACATTTTTTCATTTAATATTGAATGAAAATGCCTATATATAAACCTAGTATAATTATTAAATACATAAGGAAAGCATATTATTAGTTTATTTATCTCTAGCCACTTTTGAATAAGGAGATATCTTTCTTTATTCTATGTGGACAGATATCCCAAGAAGATGATGCATGAGAAGGGAATGGAAGCTTGGCAGATATTCAACAAAATCAATAATTTTAGAGAGAAAGGTATGAACAAATTTGCTATGCTACCAGGGTTTGACCAGGCTAGAGATGCTGACAGATCAAGGACTGGCACCTTTGAAAGTATGGCATATGCTGAGGATTCCTGATTCATGACCCTTGATGGCTTGTAAATTCACGAAGATCATCCTGGCTGAATAGATTACAGTATAGTGGTGTCAACAGCCTAGGGAGGCTAGACAAACAGTGCTGCACATGAGCTACAAAGTGGTTTTGGCATTCGTAGTTATTCAGACAATATTGCCATTATAGAGGAAATTTATGGTAAGTATTCACAGAATCTAAGCAATATATCCCTAAGGTAGGAATAACATGGTTTCTTGGTAAAGAATAGTAAATGTGATTCTTTTAGGAAGAAAGCACATTTGGATTAATGTTATATAACCAAATGGTTTCTTGGGTAAAGAAATAAAGCAACTACTCTAAAATACTTTCCACAGCCTAGTGCAGAGTACTTGAACTAATTCTCAGATTTGTAAACTGGCACTTTATGCTGAAATTCAAAACTTAGATTTAGGACAGAGCAAAGGAATTTAAAACGTATATTCCTATCTCTCTTTCTCTCCCAGAAAAGTCTGATATTACTGTTTTGCAGCATAAATGATGTGTTTTAAGTATGTTGATTTGACACTGCATAGTCCTTGGCAGATATAAAGGGAAACAAAAAATAAAAAGAGCAAGAGAAACATTTGTTCTATTCAAGTCTGAAACAAATGTTGACTGAGAATGAACAGGAGCTTATGATACCACAGGAGATTTTTTTTCTCCATATTTTGAGGCATCTTATATTGGGAGCAGTGCCCTACAAAAACATTTTACTTTATCTAAATACATATCTTTTCTGACAAACAAAATCAGACCACATGCATATATGCCTCCGTCTGTGTAATATTGTATGTTCGTTACCTCAAGATTCTTTTCCATAGTTATTAATTAGATTTAAATATTCCTCAAATACTCTGCAGAATCAGGAGTGAAAACAATAGCAAGAATTTTGTGGGATAAATGTCTTAATTGGACTGAGGCTCTTTATTTGTAAAAATTCTAACATTTTTAAATTTCTATTTTACTTATGAAAGAGAGAGAGAAAGAAAGAGAGAGAGGGAGAGAGAGAAGGAGGGGTGAGGGAAGAGTGTATAACCACCCCAGTTCACACATTCTGGTCTGCTATGAAGAAACTTTTAGAATGCCTACTTTCCTCCAACCAGGAGTTGTAGGCATGAAAGGCAAGTCATCAGGTTGGAATACCAAGCATTTTTAATCATTAAGCCACCTTGATTGCTACATTTAAACATCCAAATGAAGAAATTTATAAGTTGCATTGTCCATATTTTTTGTTAATACAAGGTGATTACATGACATAACATTAATTGGAATAAAGATAACTATTGATAGTCTAGAATCAATAAATGTTACATTTAATTATTTTTGAAATATTTCCAATAGTACTCCAAAAGGTAAACTTTGAAATTATAGAACACGATGGAGAATGCCTGTGTATCTGCAAGAATTTGAACACAATCAAAATAATGCTGATCTCTACCACAGTTACTTAAATAAAACAATGTAATACTGAGCCAAAAAAGTTGCAATAATATCATTCTTTGACTTTCAAACCATTTCAAAATACAAGCACAATTCTATAATAAAGCTATGTATGAACTATGATATAGAAGCTGAAAGGCCACAAAAGTTTTGGTGTTGTATATTGAATCTATTGTACAACTAGTTTTTAATAAATAATGCATTAATCTGACAACATACATAATTCCATGTGTTGGGTTAACTGGTGGGTGTGTGGTGAGAGTCCTGTGTCCACCCCAAGTTCGGGCCTCTCTGAGAGGCGGGACACAGGAAGATTGACCGTGCTTACCCCACACCACCTCTGGGAGGGTGTTGGGATTGTGAGAAGCCACAGGTCACTTCCCGGGGATGAGGGAGCTTGTCTTGGGATCCTGGGACCACATGGAATCTGGCTCTGCCTGGTTCCCAGGCTCTTGGGCATCCCAGGCACTGCTGGATGCTGTGGAAGGGCTGATAATGAAGTGAGTGGCCACAGGCTGGATCTAGCCCAGGGCAGAGAGGGGAAAGGCAAGAAATAGTATGCTGAATCCCATGGAGGACCAGGGTTCATCGCTTGTCACCTGCTAGTTCACTTGGTTTAGTTTGGTGGAGGCCTTGGCTGGGAGACATTCTGCTGGAGACTAGACATGGCTCTTTAGAGGAAGGCCTGTTCCATTGTTCTCTACAACAGATCCCGATGAAGAGAGACAGTCGATGATTTCAGGGTGTTTATTGTCATGGCAGAGAGTGGGATGAGTCAATCCTTACCTGCAAACTCAGGGAGGGGTGAGGTTGAAATACATTGGATGAGAAGGGGAGTTGCTACTCCTCTAGGTGTCTCATTAACATGGGGATGTCTTGAGGCTATATGACCATTCCTCTACCTGTGCAGGGGCTTGGGCATTGTTCCTAAGTAACTGATAGTCACAGATCTATGGAGGAGAGCTTCAGTCTCTTGTCAGGAGCCTGCTACCTTGGAGCATGGCAAAACACTTACTGTCCCTTGTGGGATTATTTTCTACTGGGTCCACAAGGGTTTTAAACCTTAGCTCAACTAGAAACCAGGTTGCCTTTCATGTTTCCACATCCATGTTTTAATTATTTGCCATATTTGAATGAAATCAAATTTAATCCTTTTGGATATGATTATTGTAAACCAGAAAAGTTATCAAAGATTTTAGTAATTAAGAGATGGAGGGTAAATTTAAGAATAATTTTTATTTTTACATTTTCCAGTCACAGTAAATATGTTAGAACAGTAGAAATACTAATAGCTTAATTTTACAAGAGGAATGCAGTAGAAATCCACCACTAAAATATTTTATTAGAAACACAACTTTCTTATATCAAAATCTATTTCTGTAGCTAACTTACTTCAGCTCTACTCTCACCTGTATAACTCATCTGTACAGCTGTTGAACTCCACAATTCTGGTTAGGACAGAGAGGTTACTAAGCTTATCTTCAGAAAACAACTGAAGAGTAAACATATTTGCCACTATTGACTTCAGTTTCCAATTCTGCTGCCCTACATGTTTCTTAGTGCAAAGGAGAAGCAAGTTACATCGGATAACAGTGGTTCTATGGAGAAAGGTCTAGTGAGACTATTTAAAATTTAGAGTCTTGGAATTCTCTTTGGGAAATACAATGGATATCATATTTGGATAACTCTTAACATGAAGTAGTCTGTAATAGGAAAACTATCAATAGGCAAACTGTAAGAAAAAAGAAAATATGTCGAGGAAAGCCACTGGTTATAAAAAGACAAATTATATGGATCAAGGGGTAAAAAAAAAAGTCAAAAATAATGTTTCAAGCCTGAAGTGTATGCAAGTGTCAGAGTAAATTTGTAAGATTTTGGCCTACTGATTGATTGAGTAAAATTCACTCTTCTGTATTTAAATAATGTGTTAGATCAATAGTCAACAGTGTCTTGTTACTGATAGCATATTTTTCATGGAAATTTTTGAAAAAAAAATGTAACAGTGAATGTGGGGTTATTTTTAACATATGGCAGCATAATATCCTGGAGCAGCATAAGTGCTGGGAATACAAGGAAAAGTAATATGATTGAGTTCTGATGAGAATTATTAGAGAAATTCTGAAATGAATCAAGGTGAGCTATACAAGGAAAAGAAGAAAACACCAATATTAAATAAAAACGAATACGGCTATTTATATTTAAATTGTAAATTCAGATTTAGTAATAGAAAGTATGGTTCTAGTTCTATATTGTAGAAAACTACAAAAACTTTTATACTTGCCACTTGGAAGCAAAAATGAAGATGTGTTGGATTATTAACCAATATGCTGTTATGGGAATACAGAATTTAACTTTACTGAGGTTAACAAATTTTCCTTGCAAGATTATACATAATATTAAAACAAGCAGTAAAGGTTCTGCCTATTTTGTACACATAAAATTTGCAATAGGAAGTTGGTACTTCTTTCCTGAACTAAGGTGAAATACTTTACGGAAGTGCAGTAACACAGTAAGTGAACAACTCAAAATCTGAAGAAAATCCCTGAAATTGACTAGATTTCCTAGCACCCTCATTTGCTAAGAGTATAAAAGAAATAATGTTTTATAAGGGTTTTCTATATGAGCTAAGTTGCAAAGAAGTCTCTCAGGCAAGTCCAGCACCCTAAAAGCATACTGCAGCAGACCTACCTAGAAGAAACAGAGACAAGCTGAATGACTGAAAGAGGTTTAGACCAGAAGATCTACCTGAAAAGATCATTCTACAAACTCTTGAGTTATCTGCAGACTGTATCTGTTGTTCAAGGTTTCCAGCTTTGTCTAGTTCACACACATGCTCTGGTGGGATTTGGCAATGAAGCTATAAGTCATCTCTACCTCTGTAAGTAAAGTCTCATCCACATTCCTTTAGGTAACTCTATGAAAACTCTTTGGTTCATCCTGGTGGATTTTGGTGGCACTTATACTTTGGCCTGTTCAATGTCCATTCTTGGGTGAGTAGACATATATATGTTATATGTTTCCCCATGAAAAGTTTGTTGCACAACAACGGGATATACATCAATATAGTTTTAATGTTATAAGTTTTCCTGATTACATATAAAATCTGAAAAATAGAGTAAGAAAAATTGCTAACCAAAAACAGTCACAAATGTGCAGAACATATAATTGTGAATAAAAATAAAAGATAAATTTATACTGCTTTGAAAATAAAACAGCATGTTATCAACACAAGCAATATTCAATATCATCTGTAATTGCCCTTAAAGAAACTGTGCTCCTTGTTTTCCTTTTTAAAAATGTGAATGATACACATGTAATATATTTAAAATTTATGTTTCCAACACTGGAAAAAATAAGTGTGCATTAGTGCAATTATAAATAATGAGATTTTGTGGAATACAGCATATAGAATAATTTTATTAATATTTGAATTATAAGGAAATCCCAGGAGAGAAAATCACAAGCCATATTTGGATTCACTTTCATTCCCTTTATTTATAAGTTAAAGGTCATCACTGAAATATATTTTCTTCTATGTTCATAAGAATAAGTTTCCATGATAGTCAACTTGAAAAAAAAAAGTGGGTCTCAAGAGATGGCACAGAATTTATACATGCTTGCTGCTTACTGTTCTTCCAGAAGACCAGAGTGTGGATCCTCTCACCTATGTTGAATGACGTAAAATTGTTTGTACCTCCCATTCCAGGAACTCCAGCTCTATCTTCTGGCCAAGTGGGCACGTGCCTTTGGGTGCATGTACACACATGAAGATCCATACATACATGTACACACAGACATATAAAGAATAATGCTAATATGTAGTTAAGTAAAGTAAAACAAAATTTTAATTAAGTGCATGACATTAATATGGAATAATATGATTTAATCAAACAAATCTGAATTCATGTTTGGTTAAACAATCTATTGAAAATGTTAGGTCATGTAAAAGTAATATAAAATCCATAATTATTTCCAAGCAAGTCAGATATAAATATACCATGTGTTCCTCTAATTAGCATAAACATAATTAACTGAAATTGGATGTTTATGAAATATATATTTCTCTATGTCTTAAGTTTTATAAAAATGAAGGGGAGTATATTAGATATATGAGAAAATTTTCTTTGTTAATTAATAACTATTTAAAAATCTATTCCAGAAATATTTACCTATGAAATCCCGAGAAGTGACATGAAAAGTCATAAGAGAAGAAGAAAATATCTCTTGGAGTCCTACCCCTCGACAAATAATAATAATAATAATAATAATAATAATAATAATAATAATAATATAAATAATGAGAATAAGCATCTCTAGTGCATGAAGCTCCTCTGGCTTGAAATCATATGCTATCAAATAACAAGCTGAATTAGTAGGATGTGTCTATATATCTATATATAGGATGTATTAAATAGGTTTCAGTGAATGGAGAAATTCTGTATTTTACTTTAATTAAAATATATTAAATAAAAATAAGGATAAATAAACTGAAGAACATGTCAGAATCTCTTAGAAACTCTGTATAAGTCTTTAAGAGTCAAACTGCTTTGAAATACAGTCTTACTTCAGCCTAATACAGTGCTTAATTTCAAGGCCGAAATGTAAAATAGCTGCAGTCAGGCAAAGTATCTTAGGTGTAATAATTCACTTGATCTTTCTGCATTTCAAGGAAGCTTGCAAGCTTTTGTGTTGTAAAAATGTTTTAATGATTAATGTAGATATATAAATATAATTTTTAAATAACCAAGAAGAAGACTGCTTTACAGACTGCCTAGTGCCTTCAAAGTTAGGAAATCTAACATGATAAGCCAACTACAAAAGCTGGTGTCATTGCTTCTAGGCACAATTTTTAATTTGGAATATATTTATTTATAGCTTAGTCATAGTTTACATACATATTTTATGTAATATACATTTAAAAATACAATAAAACTACATGAATTTGCTGTTGTCTCAGTTCTCAATCTCAACACATATGTGAATATAAATTTTCTATAAAACTATTGTATTTGAGCTTCACTGAACTGGGCAAACTGAGTGCCAGATGCAGAGATACAGGTGTTTATGAAGAATGTGACACCTAATTAGCAGCAACATCATTAATTCTCTAAGTGAAACAGTGATAAAACTGAGAGTGCCAAATTAACATCAATGAGAAAGAGATCAGTCTACCTACTCAGAACAGTTTAGTATTTAAAAGTGAGCATCTGAGTGGTGCTCATATTCAAAACACCACTTTCAGAAACGACCCTGTTTATACTTGGTATTTCCATTACAAATCAAAATCCTGAAGACTAACTCCTGCCAAATCACCTACAAATACAAATGGTGTCCACGTGATCTTCAGGATTATGCAAGGCTGTGCCTTGAGAACTACCACCATATCAAGAATTTTCATCACAGAGGACAGTCATGCGAGGCTCCTGTCTGAAAGCCTAAAGCAGTATCATTGATATTGTCAGGGATAGGTGCTGGCTCTTGAGTTGTTTCTCAGGTTGGGACAGTTATTGATTGGTCATTCCCTCAGTCTCTGTTCCATTCTCCATGTCTGCATTACTTGTAGACAGGATATATTTGGGGTTGAAAGTTTATAGGTGGGGTGATATTTTGATCCTTCCACTGCGGTTTCTGCTTGGCTATAGGAGGTAGCCTCTTCAGGATCCATATCGTCAAAAATGTGAGTCACAGCTAAGGTCATCCCCATTGATTCCTGGTTACACCCCTTATCCCAATCTTTGTCTCATTCTTAAGATGCTTCCCCACCTCCTCATCCTGTCAGTTGCAGATTTCCATTCATTCTCATGGTCATTTGGCCATCTCTCCTGTCCTTCCCCATAACTGATCCTGAAAACCCCAATTCCCTCCCCATTCCCTCTCCCTCACAGTTACTTCCCTCCATCTTCCCCTTATGACTATTTTGTTCCCACTTCTAAGACAGATTCAAACATCTTCACTTGTGCCTTCCTGCTAGTTCTGCTTTTTTTTTTTTTTTTTTTTTTTTGGTTTTAGAAACAGTGTTTCTCTGTATAGCCCTGGCTGTCCTGGAACTCACTCTGTAGACCAGGCTAGCCTCAAACTCAGAAATCTGCCTGCCTCTTTCTCCCAAGTGCTGGGAGTACAGGCATGTGCCACCACTGCCCAGCTTTGTTCAGCTTCCTTAGTCTTTGGAGTATATCATGCCCATCCTGTATTTTATGGCTAATATGGCTGTCCTCTGAAAGGATCCATCCAGCAGATGACTCAAACAGATACAGATACCCACGGTCAAACAATGGATGAAGCTTAGGAACTCTTATGAAAGAATAAGAGGAGGGATTGAGGGCCCAAAGGCGATAGGATCAACTAAGTCAACTGGATACTTAACTGAACTACAAGAGACTCTCAGAGACTGAACCACCAACCAAACAACATACAATGGCTGAACTTAGGCCTCCCTGCACATATGTAGCAGATGTGCAGCTTGACCTTCATGTGGGTCCTGAACAATTGGAATTGGTGCTACCCCAAAAGCTGTTGCCTGTATATGGGATATGTTCTTCTAGCTGGGCTATCTGGTCTAGCCTCAGTGAGAGATGTGCCTAGCCTTGCAGATACTTTAGGGGTCTGGTGGGGGCATACCCAGGAGACCCCCACCCACTGAGAGGAAAAGGGGAGGGAGTAACGGGGGAAAGATTGTGGAAAGGAGTGACCTAGAGGAGGTCGATGAATGCCATGTAAAGCGAATAAGTAAAAATAAAATAAGATAAAATAAAAAATAAAATAACTTCCATTAAAATATCTTTTTCTTTGTGTATGCCATTCTTTTTCATACAGAGCTTTGGGATCTCTTGTTTGTCTAGAATGTAAATGAGCCCTTTTATTGGTTATTCAGTGCAGAATGGATGAGCTTGAACCAAACACACACACACACACACACACAAAAAACACTAAAACTTTGTGTGCATAAATACATATTTACATACATATGTGTTTTTGTAACAAGAGGCTATCAACTTGGAAGTGGGAGAACATGGCTGGGATTGATGGATGGGGCGGATACACAGAGGAAAGAGACTAGCAAAACCAATGTAATTATATTTCAGTTAAAATAATAACTTCTCAAACGATTGAAGAATTTGGTATTTAAAGACCTATCCCTTTAAGTTAGTCATTATTTGTATTAAAACTTTTAAAATCATGTTTGCCAAATGAGAGTAAAAGACATAGGAAATTGGTAAGTTCTATAGGCTACTTTGCTCTTTATAGTAATTCTGGATTAAGGCACAGAAAAGGTATAGAAACAGAATTTTCTGTCTTATCATAATTAAGAAATACGGTATGTATTATTTTCTTCAAAGTAAATATGACTTTATGGAGATCTCCATCTAAATTTATCTGTCTAGCCACCCATCATTATCATTATCTATTTGAAGTGGCAATTACTCCAAGCATATATTAATATTTAATTTCTTTAACAGACTTCTGGTCCCAGAATAAATGACATTCCTAGTGTATTAGTCAGGTTTCTCTAGAGTCACAGAACTTATAGGTAGCCTCTATTTAGTAAGGGAATTTGTTAATGACTTACAGTCTGTAGTCAAACTCCCCAACAATGGTCAGCAGTAACTGTGAATGAAAACACAAAGATCTAGCAGTCGCTTAGTCCCACAAGGCTCTCAGGCAAAGATTGAACCTTCCTCCTTCCAATGTCCGTATGTAGAGCTCCAACAGCAGGTGTGGCCCAGATTATAGGTGTGAGTATCACCACACCTGATACTTGTGTCTTCCAGACTCAAGATCTAGATCACAGGTGAGCCTTCTAATTCTGGATTATAATTCACTCCAGATATAGTTAAGTTGACAATCATAAATAGTGACTACACCTAGATACTGGCTTTGCCCCTTGCTCCACTTTCTCCCATAACTGTAGAAACTGAGATGTGTTTATATATATATATATATATATATATATATATATATATATATATTTATTAAAATATGTGATAAAATATATGTATATGATAAAATATATGATAAAATTATATATATATATATATATATATATATATATATATATATTGAGTCTACTGGTTCACACTTACAATATCTCTCTGCTGAATGACCATGTCACCTAAGGAAAGAAAATGTTGACACTTATATTTAAATTTCTGCCAATATGTTTTTGATATAGGGTCAGCATTTGATTAAGAAAATTTTTAAACAAAATTGTTGGGAATTAGTTCTAATGCTTTGTCTTATTTTGGCTGCCAAAAAGCCTTGCCTCTAGATCTGAGGGTCCCTGCCCCCAGTTCTCTTCGATTAATAATAAAGAATTATCATATAGCCATTACCTGAGCAGGAAGATGGGGTGGGAGTTTAGATTGTTCAGGCAAGGTTCTAAGAGAGAGGGGAAGAAGAGAATCTTCATAAATAGGAGGGGAAAAGACCAGAATTAATAGCTTGAGGAGAGAAAACATCCTACAATGCAGGTGGAAAGGGAATGGGGTCCTATTGGGAGTGGGGAGATCACTGCCCAGAAGGTAAAAGGGCAGCAAGATAAAGCATTTATTTAAACGATGTTAAACTGGGAGGAGATGTACTGCTTCCCATGGGGAGGATTAGAAATGCCCAATCAATGAGCTAGTCAAGGCATATTAAAATTAGGTGGCCTGTATGTATTTCATTTACAGTCCAGTGAGCACTTGTGTGGGTGCAGAATTTGTACAACCCTCTGGGAGCCAAAGAAGTTTAACTAATTCACTGCTACACAACATAAGTGAATTCCTTTTTCAACATCTGTGGCAATTTATGATGAAAAACTATACACAGCAGCACAAATTTTAGCATTAAGATTTCATTTTAAATTTAAATATGAAACCATAAAGTTAGATTTAAAATGTCTTACTCAAAACAATGATCAAAATCTTTTTAATCTAACAGGATACCTTTATATTAATTTTCTTCTCCCAAATGATTTGAAAATTCCAAATGAAGAGTAAGATGTTAAAAGATCAGACAATAATAATAATTTTCTGAGGAGAAAGGAAGAGAGTGTGGATAATTTGATCAGAGCTTGTAGAATGGTTATGACAATGAACCAAACCACTACAGCCAGAGAAGTCAATGGTATAGATCTAGAAAAGGGAATAAAACCTATATTCCTCCTTTTGTGCTATACTTTGGATTTGATATCCACCTACACTAAAAAGAAGTCATTTGACATGTATATCCTTTTTATAGTACATTGATTCATATCTTCACCTCAGTAGAAAACAAAACAAAACCAAAAAGAACCTTTCATGAACCCCAAAAACATGTCCCAAGCTACTTGAGCATCTATAAATACATTCAGTTTGACCCATAAAAAATTAGGTCCACTTTTCATCATTTAGGCATCAAACATATTAAAATATAAGTAACTAAATACAAACAATAGGATTATTTCACTTTACATGATAAGTGTGTTCTACATATGACTACAAGTCATTAATCTCTTCTCCAGTAGGATAGAAATTTCTTTAGTAACATTATTTTTTCCCTTTTGTACTTATAATGCTGTGATATTGACAATACCTAAATTATATAAAAATTTATTATTCTTGTATTACATTACAAGGACATAAGAGAAAAATAAATATCTGTATGAAAAATAAACATGAAAACAAATGCATATCCTCATGATAAATAGGAGTAAACATTCATAACAATTATAGTCTTCATTTTGTAGCTGGATAAGGATCATGAAAAACATTACAATTTTCTTTTCCTGTCTTCCATTCTGCGTTTTGTTGTTGTTGTTGTTGTTTTTTCAGCAAAGATATTTATTAGTGATGCTCCCTTGCTTTGGAGAGGGCAACTTTGTATTTTGTGCATCTTTGTTTACCTGGTCTCTAAATATCTTCCCCAACAAATGTTAAATCTTGTTCCTTCCAAATTTCTGACTGTTGATTTGAACCATAGACTTGACTCCATATTGCTTTGTGACTTTTCCTGGGAGATATGAACAAACGTTTATTCACTGTACGTGTGATACTAGCTAGATACTAAATGAGTGAGTCTACCCAACCCGTCATGAACAAATGAATTTATTTGACATACTAGTAGGAATATAAGTAGGAATGGGTTATTTGTACATGGATGGGTGACTCATGTAGCTGCATTGTCCAAAGTGTCTCTCCAAAACGAGGTGATGACTCACACCATCTGCATCTTCAGCCCTCAAGCTTGAGCTACAGGGTGGTTATGATGTTCCTGATTCAGCCATTAGGAACTGAACCCAGAGCGTCTGCAATAGCAGTATACTTTCTTCACTGCTGAGCCATATCCCCACTCTGAATACCTTCTTCATTACAATGAGCTACCATTCCTCTCTCCCCTGTAGTAGTTAACATTTTAAGGGTTGGAAAAAAAAACTACAGAGCTGCATTTTTTTCTGCCCTTTCGTATTGTTCACTAAGCCTTTGACATGATGGTCCTGGCTATTTTGTTATTTAGTCATTACGCCACAGCCACAGCCACAGCAATTTGGCCTGCTCCTAGTCTCTGAAGTAACTGCCACACATTTCAATGAGGATGATCCTCTCCACAATGGGGCCTGAGAGCAACAATAGACTATAAACCTACATGTGCATTTCAGCATCTTCATGTAAATGATGTGCCCATTCAGGGGCGACAAAAGCCCTAGTACTTGCCATAAAGCATTTGATTATACAATTTTTTCTGTGAGCCAATCTTTATGGCCTAGTGGGTCAGATAACACTCAGTTTGTGATGGACAGTTAAGGTCTTTTGGTGAACTGAGGCTTGTAAACAATGCTCACAATGTTCAGTTTCTACTGAGGCCAATGGCTGTTTCACAAAGAAAGGATGCTTTCTGAGGATAAGAAACCTTTACAATTCATACAGAAGAGGCCTGCAAATGTCTCTAAACAACATCTTCTGCTACTGACACTTCAATTACCATTGATCGGCAGTATCGTGTAGCCAAAGAGTTTTGTATACACTCACAGGAAATTAAATGGGCATTAGAGTAGAAACTCACAAGTTCTGAATCCCACACATGACTAGTAATATTTTGTGCAATTCAGTAAATGGCTATGATTAACATATAGAAATCTGAGACATGTATTCTTTAAAACCTGACTAGGACCACTAATAATGAGTATCATCTCTTTTTGTCATCTTTAGGTCAAGCTGTATAGAAACCTTTATATGTGTTGAAATAGTAGAGTATCTTCACATTCTTCCCATTCATCTAATTAATATATTTCAGAGAGATAATTTTGTATTGGATATTTTGTTTATTGACATATCAAATGTAACCACCTTTCCCAGTTGCCCCTCCGCAAACTTCCAATCAAGACTGTCTGTGGTGGACTATTCTCCAACTGCCAGTGCTTTATCAATAAGTCTATAAGAGTGCATTTATTCACTACCAATATTTAATTAGTGATTTTATTAATGTAATGAAATTATTTGATGTACTTGAAAAATAAAGATGGTCCAAGAAACTGAACATAAATTCTGTGTGATACACACCTATGGTGCCAAGACAGAAGGCTGAAACAGAAATACCACAAGAAGTTTTGAAGCTAAAATGGGTTTTACAGTAAGTTCTGTACATGGGTAGGCTATATTATGAGACTCTGTTTCAGAAAACCAAAACAATAAAAATAAATGAGTAAGTACATACTATGCTCATTTTTAGTCTGTGTTACCTCACTCGAGATGATATTTTCTACTTCCATTCATTTGCTTGCAAAATTAATGATGTCCTCATTTTTAATAGCTAAATAGTATTCCACTGTGTAAATGAACCACATTTTCCATATCCATTCTTCTGTTGAGGGATATCTGTGTTGTTTCCAGCTTCTGGCTATTACAAATAAGACTGCTATAGCATGGTAGAGCACATGTCCTTGTAGTATGGTGGAGCATCTTTGGGGTATATGCCCAAGAGTGATATAGCTGGGTTTTCAGGTCGAGCTATCTCCAAATTGTTGAGGAACCCCAAGATTGCTTGCCAGATTGGTTGATTAGTACTTATGATAGTATTATAATTTCATGATGAATGTAATGTAAGTAAAAGTTGAATTCAGATAGTATAAACCCTCAAATTTACTGTTTCTCAAATATGTGTGAATTTTTTTTACCCAGAAAAAGGTATACATTTTCAAATATTTAAGTTTGCTTATCAATTTTATAATTTTAATCTCAAATTTTTAGTGTCAAATTTAGTATTCCATGACTTTCCAATTGCTCCTGTAAATGAAATATTTGTTTTTCCAGTTGTTTTGATGCTGGTGCTAAAACAATTGATTTTAGAATATTGATAACTTGTATCATGTTCATACTTGATACATTTCTATTTTATAGTAGTTTCTTCATGACTTTGAACAATTCCATCTATCAGGGAAGGTTTTAAGAAAAGTGGTCAAGACTCTCATGCCCCAGTCTAGACAGTAGGAAGTCTAGCAGTCCTCTGAGAGCAGGAATGAGAATGTTTGTAGGAAAGATTAAGACACAGAAACAAAGTTAGAAACAGGGATGGTTGTCCAGTCAGTATTACAGCAGCCTTGAGTTTAATTCTCTTGGTGTTTATATCCTTTACAGCATTGTGGGAAACAAAGTCACATGCCAGCAGAGATCATGGCTGATGTGCATTTGAAATCTTTACCCATCATGATTTCAAATTGATGAAATTTGAAATCAATTTGAAATCTTGATTTCTCAGTGTTCTTTAGTCCAAGATTAACAGAACATTCAGTTCTGCCTTGAACTTCAAGTATATCCCCTCTTATTATTCCATGTAGCAGCAGGCTAGAAACTCTGCCAGCACACCCTGGCCTGATTTGACTCTGCATGATAGTCAGACTTTCACAGAAGCAGGCAAAAAGGTTTTGGTGACTCTCACTTGAGCCTTCCTTCTTGTTAAACTTCTTATGGTCTGTGAGTGGTGTCATGGGCATTCTGTACTTTTTGGCTAATATCCACTTATCAGTAAGTATATACCATGTATGTCCTTTTGGATCTGGGTTACCTCACTCAGAATGATATTTTTCAGTTCTATCCATTTGTCTGCAAAGTTCATGATGTCCTCATTTCTAATAGCTGAATATTATTCCATTGTGTAAATGAACCACATTTTCTGTATCCATTATTCAGTAGAGGTGCACCTGGGTTGTTTTAAGCTACTGGCAATTATGAAAAAGGCTGCTGAATAATCATGGAAGAGAAAGGAAGGGAGGAAGTTGTGTGGAAGAGGAGAGGAGGAATCAAAAAGGGGGATAGGATCAGGTATGGAGGGAGACAGGAATGAAGCCCAGAGGCCCAAGAGAATGAATGGAAATGTGCAGCTGCTGGGGGTGGGGGTGGGGGAACCTCTAGAAAGTCCCAGAGACTTGTGATTGAGGTGCCTCTAGGACTCAGTGGGAATGACCTTACCAGAAATTCCCAAGAATGGGGAGATGGAACCTGAAGAGACCGTCTCCAGTAAATAGACAAGGTCCCCAGTGGAAAGATGGTATCACCAACCTACCTTTAAGATTTTGATCCAGAATTGTTCCTGTCTAAAAGAAATACAGGGACAAAAATGGAGCAGAGACTGAAGGAAAGGCCATTCAGTGACTGGCAAAAATTGGAATCCACCCCACAGGCAGGCATTAAAACCTGACACTACTAATGATGCCATGTTTTACTTTCAGACTAGAGAATGGCCTGGCTATCCTCTGAGAGGCTCTACCAGCAGGTGACTGAAACAGATGCAGATCCTTACAGCCAACCAATTGACTGAGATAGGGGACTGGTATGGAAGAGTTAAGGAAAGGATTGAAAGAGCTGAAGGGGATGGTCACTCTATAGGAAGACCAACAGTATCAACTAACACCTACCACTGGAAGCTCTCAGTATCTAATTCACCAACCTAAGAGCACACATGGACTTGTCCTTGGCTCCCTCCACATATGTAGCAGAAGGCTACCTTGTCTTGCCTCCTTGGGAGAGAATGAGTCTAAACCTGTAGAATCTTGATGCAGCAGGGAAGGGGGATGCCTGAGGAGGATGAGGTAGGAATGGTTGGTGGGTGAAAAGGGAGGGTAGGTGGATGAGGAAGCACCCGTTCAGACTCAAAGGGGAGGGGAGATGGGTGAAGAACTGTGGAGGGGATACTGGGAAGGGGAGCAATATTTCAAATGTAAATAAATAAACTAATTTAATTTAAAAAGAAAAGAAGGGAAAGGAAAGGAAAACAGTAAACAACTCAAAATTGCTTCTGGAAATACCTGAAACTGACTATATTCTCAAGGACTCTCTCCCAGAGCAAGTAGTAAATCTTGATGAAAGTCTCAAATAAGCCAGCCAGCAACGAAGACTCTTAGACCAGACCAGTTGCCTTTAAAAAACTAGAAACAAACACATCTGCCTGGAAGAAGTTTAGACCAACTGAGTTACTAGGAAAGGAAATGCTCACAACTGCTGTGCTACCTGCAGACCGTGCAGTGGGCTCCAGTTTCCAGGGTTTGTGTGCTGTCACCTGTGTTGGGGTTGGTGTTTGTGAAGCAGCTGTCTTTGACTCATGTCTCCTCTGTGAGTAACCTCTCACCTATTTATATAAGTAACCCTAATAAAACTAATTTGTTCATACACACAAAACAAGTCAGAACATAAAATTAAAAAAAAATACTAAAATTAAAAACATTGATTGCCTCATATAGGAACTACAAAAAGGATGACTCAGATCAGCAGCTGGATAGTAGATACCCTGGCAGGTAATAATTTCTTAAAACAATGAAAACATATATGACAGTTAAGCTGTAACTGATATAATAATTTTGCTAATGTGTTGTTATTAATTTTTTGCAGCTCAGCTTGTCTATGAGAGTCTTTTAGAAGGGTTTATGACTTACATAACCCTGAGGGTGGACAGGTTTGCTGAACCTAGTCTGCTTCAGAAACTTCCCCTATCTTTTAAGTTGTTTTTTTTCCAACACTTAGGAAGCTTTTCTGCAGAGAGGGATGTTCCAGCTTTCTTTAGAATATCATTTACTTTAGATCCCCCGCCCCAATTATATTTTATTTTGGAAGAAATTGCTACCAAACATTACCTTATGATGAAGAATTTGATGGAAGTAGAACTAAGATCATCACCACTGCCATGATTTATGTTTTTGATAATGCACAAATCACTGCTGTCTCTATAAACATGTAGCATTACTTTTAATCTCCTCTTTTTTAATTTTTTTAGTTAGGTATAGTTCTAAGGATCCAATTTGGACATTGCCACCACATCAACCCATGTTCTTCAGGTCAGAGAATCTATGTAATAATTCCATGAGATGCTAAAGATTTCTTGCCTCAGTATTCACTCATAATCTAGTTAAATTATATCAGGATAGGCTGAAGATTCAAAGTACCATATTTGAGATGGATTTGGAATAAACCTGTCATGAATAAGCTCAATCTCTGATGAGATGGTCCAAGTAATATTTTAGATCTTCCTGAGTCATGGTCAGTTTATACTCAGTGTTTAGTAATTTTAAAAATTATAATAATTTTCATATTCCTCATATATTCAGCCTGATAAAGGATCACATGACTCTTAGGAGAATTTTGGGAAAATGTAAAATGGTTCAAAGTTTTGATAATACTCGATAAGTCTCTCAGCAGTCTAAGTAACTTCCTTCATAATAAAATACTTCATGGTCTAAACTCAGTCAATCTGAGACTTTTACCAAATGTCTTAGGCAGGGTTTCCATTGCTATGACAAAACTCCATGACCAATGTAACTTGGGGAGATAAAGGTTTATTTGGCATATACTTTCACATGGTAGTCCATCACTGAAAGAAGCCATAAAATAAACTCAAAAAGGGCAGGAACATGGAGGCAATAGTTGATGCAGAGCCCTGGATGGAGAAGCAATTTATTGTCTTGTTCACGTGACTTCCTCAACCTGCTTTCTTATAAGACCTAGGAACACTAGCCCAGAAAAAAGTGGACTGAATTGTCCAACATCAATCACTTATTAAAAAATGTCCTATAGACTTTCCTACCTCTCATTGTATGGAGGCATTTTCTCAATTTAGGTTTCCTCTGCTGATGACTCAAGCTTATGCTAAGTTGAAACAAAACTAGTCAGGAAATTTGAGGAACTACAATTCCTAAAATTTATAATAGTTTTGGATGTTTTTATTACTTGGCTTGAGCATTTCATCTTTAGATGTACAGGATAATAATTTTCTACAATTTTTACATTATCTATTGAAAACTCATGACGAACCTTAAGTCATCGCAAGTACAAATGGTGTGTTAGGATTTTTGATGCTATTGTCTATTGTAATAAAATACTGTCTTAGTACATTTTTCTGTTGCTACAAAAAATACCTGAGCTCTACTCTCTCGCTTCATGGATGAATGGACAAAAAATGATTGTCTGGATCAAAGGTTGGATACCACATAATAGGTCATGTGATAATTTGTTTAAACAGTGACATATTTGTTTTGTTTTGTTTTTGCTGTTGTTTAACCTTTAATTGTAATAACTACTCTGTTAAATTATTTTATGACAAGATATATTTTTAGTCTTGGAAGAAATTGTTTTGCTACATTAGTGTATGACAGTTTCTTATAATTTTTAAAAATCTACCTGTTTATTTCATTGCTCTTGAAATAGACAAGTCCAAGAAAATACCACTACTATCTTTTTGGTAATTGTTGAGGATCTATCTGATATATCATAATATGCTAAAAGATAAGAGAAAAAAATCTATTCAACATTAGGTGTTTTTTACTGCAGTTTATGAAGGTAGTAGTGCTACATGGGTGCCTTCCCATCCTAAACATTTAAAAAAAAATACAAAAACCAAATACTTTTCTAATATTTCATCTTGAGGTATCATTAAAATATGAACTATAGAACTAAATTTCTAAACTATGAAATTTCTTAGAATAAATTCAAGCCACAAAATTTCTATCCCATTCCCTAGAATAAATGTACTTTTCATATAAAAAGTGATATGTATTTTACTATAGAATGCTAGAAGTCGTAAGTTCTTTCATTTTCACTATCTCCGAAATCTGGAATGCCACATGACTCACACATATGTGAGACAAAGGCTCAATCTATATTGAGACAAATCCAAGTTATATGTGAGTTTGCTAAATTAAAGCAGAAGTAACAATGTAATGGACATTCAAAATGGTAGAGCAAGAAAAAAGTGATGAATATGAGATATTAAATAATATCTTAACATGGTATAATAAAGAATTTTAAGTCATATCTTCCATTCTCTAGGCAATGATGAATTATTAGCCTGTAGAATTTGGCAAGTTTTATACACACAGAGAGAACATAAGCCACACCACAAACGGGGCCACTAAACGAAGCGGAAACAGACTCACAAAACTTCAGGGAACAAGGATGATGATAACTTTTGTCACTAAATCAAAGGATAATTACAAACCTATCCTGTAAATTTTACAAATAAGTTTGCTGCTAAATGATTTGTCGTATAGGGACACTCTCTTTCCATATGGAGAAAAGCAGCTCCTCTTTGCAGGAACAGATTTTTTTCTACTGCAAATGTGGTATTTTGATAAAATATCAGAGAATAGGAAGTGTGTAAAGAATATGAGTTTGGATTCTAATCCAAGATGAGACACGCTGTAGTGAGGTATCAATACACTGAATAGACTTTCTTCATGTGTTCTACCAACAGATAATTCAATCTAGGGAGGCAGAGAAAGTATGAAAGCTTGAATATTTCAACTTTTTACAAATACAATAGTACAGTGAAGGAAGACACTGGCCATGTATGTTGGGATGAGATTAAGGTGAAGACAGCATAGGCTATCAACTTGACTAGACTCAGAGATATATAGATTGGTAAAATGTGCTTCTTGTTGTGTATGTGAGGGTGTATATAAAGAAGAGTATTAGGTTGTTATGTGAGTGAGTTCACCAAGTAACAGCTTAGGTCTTAGTAGAATGGTGTGAAAAAGGAGGAGTGCTCACATGTACATGTGTGCACACACTTGTTTTCCTGCTCTGCCCTTGAGAATTTCACACACTTGTTTTCCTGCTCTGCCCTGAGAATTTCAAATGCTTGTTTTCCTGCTCTGCCCTGAGAATTTCACACACTTGTTTTCCTGCTCTGCCCTGAGAATTTCAGACTGTAAGCATTTCATACTTTGAATGAAGACCTGTATAAGTGATTCTCCTGTTAGCTTTCCATCTAGTGCTGTCATGTTATACATGCAGGATTTCTTTTACTTTCTTATTCTAATACTCATTGAACTTTGGAATAGATGTGCAGATTTTCTGATTCTATACCTTTCAGAAAACTATTTGGGACTACTTTTTGAATCCTATCACATAAATAAGTGGAATACATTTTCCTTAAAAATTATATATGTTATAATTTTATTTTGCTGCTATTCTGGTGTCACCCACTCACTTCTGTATCAACCTGTGGAGAACCATGAGCCATGACATACACACACACATACACACACACACACACACACACACACATACACACACACACACACACAAATATGTGTGTGTAATTTAAAATATTTATTATATATTTTATATAAAATATTATTGTAATATTATTGTATAAAACAAATATAAATTTCTAAATACTATCACAGTATAGATATAGAGATATTTAGGGAAACATAAACTAAGCAATAATGTACAAAACCTTTGAACTTGAGTTTGGCAACTTGATCATACTGCCCAGCATCCAGTTTTTCAATTAGTCATTATGTTTTCCAGTAATTGGCTGTAGTTCCTGATGCTTGGGCTAGCAAACAGAAGAGGCTGTTATTAATCCACTCAAATTTTCTTAGAATCTTCTTATAAATTTATTTCTTGAAGTAATGATTGTATCAATTCCTTCTGCATCATCCCAGGATAGATAAATTTCCCTTAAATTACAAACTCACTTAAATATTCTAATTTCTACGCTTTTGAATTTCCTATCTTCACCATGCAGTTGGGGAGTTGGGGAGTTTCAAGTTGGATACTTATATCCACATATTAACTTAGAAAGCACAATTTTAAAGCCCTTTCTAATTGTCTGTTTTTAAATATTAAATTCAAATCTTCTGCTCACTGAACCAGTCTTAAACTAAGTTTGATTCAACTTTGTGTTCTAAACATTCATTATAGTTTTCTGCAATAGTTCCAAGATTAATGTGTGTATATGGAAAGCCAAATATATTTTTACCAAATAGTACCAATTCTAATGGGTTACACAGTTTTTAATTGTGAATTTAACCCCAGACCTCATTCATGCTACACAAACAATAAATTGAAGTTTTCCTCTTGCACACAGTGACTTTCACAAATTTAGTCCAGGTGTAATTTTGGAAAGCACAGAAGAATTGAAAGAATCCTAATGAGAAACTAAAATACTTTGTTGCTACTATAGTGTGGCCTGTCCTGTTGCTTCAAATTATCATAAATGACTTGTTTTAGAACCATGGATTTCCTTGATTTCGTTATTATTCAATCCATAATTAGCACATGGCTTCATTTTGAGGAAGGCGTATTATTTTGCACCTAAACTGACACATGAATGGCTTTCCTATACACCATATTCCTTACAACTCAGAGTGATAAATAACTTAATCTGGGGAATGAATGCACATCATCCTATATATTAATCATGCTGAATTGAGATTTCAGAAAGAGAAGAAAACATTATAGCCAGGTCAGGAAACCAAAACCAATAAGTTACTGGACACAGCACATGGGGGATATGTAATTATCTTACCTGAACTCCAGAAAGAAGTAGTTACTTAAGCAGAATAATTTCCACAGCCCTCGCAGCCAAGATTTCCTCTGATAAACAGGATGTATACCATTGACTGTTAGGTAGAACACATCTAATTAACCCTTGTGACTCTGATCACATAGTCCCCTGTTGTTCAAATAACCTAATGAAATTGCTGTTTGATCAGCCTTCCCTGCACCCATCTGGTCCTGTCATCCATTCACCTCATCTCAAAGCACTCTGCCACTTCCCACAAATGAATGACTCTGGTCCATCTAGGATACTATGGTGTGACACTACGGGCCACAGCCAACATCCACAGTCCACAGCAGCTTCTCTTATTTCATCTGTCCTTCCAAGAAGTTAATTATATCATCGAAATTTTGTACCTCCTTTAGTTTCTAAGGTTTGACTTTCCTAGCCCCTTTGAAGTCCATAAATTCCCTTTCTTTCTTATGTTCTTGGTGCCTTTCTGTAATCTATCTATATAAAATTAAGATATATTTCAATATCTACATTGTAAAATCATGCCATAAACTGTCATCACTCTTCATAACATAAGAAATACTCACTGGTGTAGAATCAAATTAGCTAAGTGAAGAAACTCCTATATCAAATCAGAAATGCTCATCCTTATAAGATTTGTCTCTATTGTCAATCCTATGTTTTAAAAGTATATATTATTCTCAAAGAAATAAAGCTAACTTAGTTCATGCAGAGAAGAAAAGCCCTACTTTTCCTGATACAAATGACAAGCTGGTGGAAGAGGGGGAGTTGACATAATTCAGCCTGAATCCAAAGTTTTGAAACACAACTTTCTCTGGCATAACTCTGAAGCTGAGACTTTGGGACTGAGAATGGAGTTAGTTCAGTGTTGCTGAGACAAATGGCAGTGAAAGATTATGAATCAGAATCTATGGGCTATGGCTTACACTACAGCAGAAAAGAAGAGAAAAAGAATAGGTGTTCTCTTTGCTCTCCTGAAACACTTAAACCTGTATAAATTGAATTGTGCTTGCTTCCATTTTCTAAGATAAATATTTTTTCACTCAAATTACCGGATTGAATGGTAGTTTCTCCTTGAAAGAAGCACACAGGTAGATATATTCAGAAACAGTGTTCTACTCTCTATCTGAGCATGTCTTAACCCAGCCAGTTTGACACATAAGATTAGCTATCATAATAACCATTGCTGAATGTCTGTGTGTATCTCAATGTCAGCTTGTTGCTAGCAGACATAGGTATTCCAGTGAAGATGAGAGAAACAAATTCAGGGAAGACATGATAAAATGTTGCCACTATGGACCTTTGCACAAAAGCTTTGATAGTACAAAAACTCAGACAAAAGCATCACAAAATTCTTCTTTTCACTAAATAGGATAAAAAAAAAAAAAAAAACCTAATGAAAACAAACCAAGATGGAACCGTATCTGAAAAGCAATTTATTTTTCCTATTAATTTCTTTATTAATACACTTTACATTCATATCACAGCAACCCCCAACTGCTCAGGCTCCCCTCACAGCCCTCTCCCCTCCTTTTAATATATGACAATTATCTTAGGTGGATCATATTTTATCTGTTTTCAGGTATTATGGAGAAACACATGCCTTTATAAAATGCATTAAAAGACTACATATACCATTTAAACATTTAATGTGTGTCTTATTCATTATTGTCATGCATTTAATTGGTAAAATTATATTATTATTAATTATATCTTAAAATATGTAATACTAATGTACTAGTCCTAAATCTATGCTATTTTTATTCTTGGTATTTTTCCAATGACATGGATTATTAAGGACCAGTGAACTGGATTTATCTCTAATATGCTTAGAATAAAACTCAACTTTCTCAATTTTTGATTAGTTCTTCCCTTGGCCAGCATTGCACAGTATAACAATGAAAAAGAAAATAGCTGAAGAAGAGACTTGAAGGGCTTTGCTAAAATCTAAGTTGAAACAGAGGATGTTACATGACAAAAACATTTTCAATCATCCTTGGATTAAATATCTTATCACTTAATTAATCACAAAATGACACTCTCAGAATTATTCCAGACAGTTCTGAAAAATAATTATATTTTGATCTTAACCATATATTTTACATGTGAATTTCGTTATCATCTTATTATAGATGAAGAACACAAATAATGAGGCTTACTTTTGTACCAAAGAAAGAAACTAAGTAAATCTTTGAGAAGAATAACAGCTTGGAATCAGACATCATAAACATATTGTTTGCATATATATGTGTGTGTGTGAATATATGCACATATGTCATGTGGATAATTTGTGATAATTATTTAAAGTGCTTCATTTAGGAAGATTTTGACCAAGAATAGTAGCCAGGGTTTAAAACAGATTAGCTACATGGAAAAAAATGTTTACTTTTCAATTCTTTGATATTCCATAGAATGTGTTTAATTCCTTTTCAGTCCTCTTCCTAAACTTTTTCCAGAACCATGTCCTTTCTCTACAATGTACCCATGTGTCGTACTTTATTCCATCAAGTCCAATTTGTGTGACCCATACACTATTGCATTTCCTCCTCTTTTCCTGAAACATGGTCTATATATAAGGAACCACACCCGTAAAGAAGGTTAAGTATCATCTACCACCAGCTACCAACTATAAACAGCTTCTCTACCGCTTTCATACCTACCTCCCTTTTCCATGAGAGGATTCTGTATAACTTGAACTTGCAATGAGAAGGAGACTTTAGAATTCTCAGCCTAAATTGGGACATCCACCTTACAACTCCTCAATGCCCTAGTATCTGGTGGAACGTTGCTGAAAGCAGCCTAAGGCAGTGGATGACTATAAGGAAATCGTGTTTTCTGAACAAAGCAGGGCAGTTTGAATTACGCAAAGAGCAGCTCTGTGAAAGCAGGCAAAATCTATGCTAGCTCATAGTCATGACTCTTGAAAAACCATTACGATTGATAGACGGTTGTATTTTTAAAGGCAGGCCCTGCTTTATCCACATTCATATAGAACATTAGGATTTAGAATCCACCACTCTGCATACAGTATGAACATATATATTGATATTTAATGTATCAATAATTGCTAATGTAGCTGTGCCACATAAAGGATGAGAATCAGTCCAATACTTGTACATGCTTTAGCTTACTTGCATGTATCACACAACACCATCTGTTGGGCTCTGGCTGCGTAGTACAGTGTAACGAAGGAGGCGAATTACTGGATTATGACTTGAAAGAAACAAAAAGTGACACGTTTATACTTATTATTGGTGTTACAACCTACACTTTTGATTTAATATGTTAATGATTTCTTAAGTGGTTGAAATTATTTGTAAAACTACATGATTTTGAAAGCAAGAATTAGCCATTGTTCCAGATATTTTTCATACACAGAATAATACAGAAATATTAGACCACAACAAGTTATCATGTGATGACACTATCTCAACTGTAATATTAAAATAATTATTGCATAACAAATTAATTCATCTGCAAAATATGATTCCATCACACTCATTGGCATATCCTTTGTTTAACCCTTCTTTAACCCTGCCCACCTCATCTCAGTCAAGCATATTCTTCTCACCCCGTTACCACATTCTCTCTCTGTCTTTAATGAAGTTCCTTGAACCATGCAGAATGAATTATATTTGTCCTATTGAGTACTGAATTAAAATAAAATTCCAAATTATATTATTTAAAAATAATAAATAATAATATATCATAAAAGTCCAGATTGAATTTTTATTAATTTTCAAAAACATAAAATATACATTTTATTTTAATAGATTCTTATATTTTAGATATTTGAAATCATAGTAAGTCTATACTCCTTCTTAAATACTTCCCATTTTTATACTAAAATAGTTTAGATGAATATTTCAGAATTTTCAAATTGCAAGATATAATACTATTTGCGATAGCAAGTATACCAGTAATTCTGATTACCAATTGTAATTCTGTCCCTACTCAACAATGCTTTACCAAGCTCAATCCCCTCTCAGTCTGGAAAAACATTCTACTGTGTAATTCTATACAAACATTGTTTTACTCTATAATGACTGTAACCATAAAGCATTTAATTTCCTTTTACTTGATAATAATTTTATATATAATATCACAGAATATCATGCTTTTACAGATTATCGGATTTAATTACTTTTATAAACAAATTGAATTCAATTGTGCATCTGTGGCACATTTTCATCAGTTGATGAACACAGGTTATTTTCGCTTTTGGCCACTATTGATAGAGCTTCAATCATTGAGATGTTGGACATATTTGTAAAAGGTGTTTTCAGTATTTTTAGATAATCTCCCTTAGTGGAGTGTCTGAAATATATGATAGCCCTAATTTCTTTCTTTTTTTTTTCCTTTAATTTTCTGATAAATATTTTTGTTGTTGTTGTTGTTTTCTTTGAGACAGGGTTTCTCTCTATAGCCCTGGCTGTCCTATAACTCACTCTGTAGACCAGGCTGGCCTCGAACTCTGAAATCTGCCTGTCTCTGCCTCACAAGTGCTGGGATTAAAGGCGTGTGCCACCACTGCCCATCTTTCTGATAAACATTTTGACAGTTTGTTTTCCAAAATGTGTGTACAATTATTCTACCATAGGTTATTTTTTTCATATCTCCACTAACTAACACTTGTTATCACTCACATTTTTATAAAAGTCATGGTACTCAGTGAGGTAGAAGTCCATTTTGTATTTTTAAATTTATTTTCCTGAATTCAAAATGCTGGGAGCTCTTAAAGTGTAGCACTAGGTATTTATATGTCTTCAAGGTGAAATATTTATATCTATGCATATTGTTTGTTAATCAGCTTATTTGTTGATATTGAGTTTTAGTGTTAATTGAATAATCTGTGTATTAGTAAACTTTCAGCACACTGCAAACAGTTTTATCTATTTTTATATTTTCCTGGGTGGCCTATGTACTCTGATGATGTTTTCTGTTTTATTAAAAAGATTTAAAGTTTCATATATGCCAATATTTTTGGTCTTTTCCTCTATTTTCTGGTCCTTTTAGAGTCTCATCCCAAAATGATCTTCATTTTGAGGTTTTGAAATGTTTTCTGGATGTTTTACTTGATATTTTTACATTTTCCTTTTAAGTGTTTAATTTTTTTGAGTTGATAATATACTTAATTAGGGATATGTACCTAGATGCATCTTTCTATGTATGGTAATTCTACCATACATACTACATCCTACATACTCATTTCAAATATGTAATCTTAGCATCTCTGTTGAAAAGCAGATGCGTATATATTCATGATTTCAGTCCCAGGCTCTTTACTCTGTCCCATTGATGATGGTACGATGCAAGGATGATTTGATCAGTATAACCTAGTAATATTTTGGGGGTAATACTTATTAACTTTTTAAAATCAGATTACTATTTTACAATATGTTACAAGTGTTTATTGTATAATGATTACTCTCTCCTCACAGATCCAATCTTTGTTGTTATCATAGCCTTGTATAACATTCATTATCTATTTATTCTTTTATCAGTTGTAAATATCTACTGTGCCTACCTAGTTTTCATAATGGTAAAAGGTTCTCTTAAAATCTTGGGAGGAGAAAAGTTACCAACAATATTAATAAGTTTGGAATCTTGAACGCTATAGAAATGGCTGCCCTGTTAAGATGTTCCCATTGGTGTGATGGTGGCATGGGAGTTTTCAGAGTGACTGTTTTCCAAATATATTTGATGCCTGTTTCACAAGGTAAATGCTTTGACTGTTAACCAAGCCAAAAATTCACAGTTTGCTAGATCATAAACCCCAAGGGAAAACTTTGTACCATGTTTGAAAAATGGTAATAAAAAATAAACTGTACTATTAAGTTCTTATTTTTTACACTCAGAGATTAGCTTTTTTGTAGCACCTGGCAATTAATATAAAGACCCATAACTAGCCTGGCAGTGGTGGCACACGCCTTTAATCCCAGCACTTGGGAGGCAGAGGCAGGCGGATTTTGAGTTCGAGGCCAGCCTGGTCTACACAGTGAGTTCCAGGACAGCCAGGGCTACACAGAGAAACCCTGTCTCAAAAAACAAAAAAACGAAAAAACAACAACAACAAAAAAACGACCCATAACTATTTAGAGATTAAGGGACTATTTCATGTTCAAACTCAATAGAGTTTGTATGCCATACTAATCCCCAAAGAAATAGGTGCCATTATGGAAGAGACTTTAGAAAGACTGTACTGACCAGATGATGTAGATGTTAATAGAGAACTAGTATTTTCAAGGTATTATAGCATTGTTACACATACGAACTTACAGTTGATAGTACTACATGCGTGTGATTTGCTCAAAGTCCTAGCAGCTTAAATGCCATGATAAAAATAGAGGGAATCATGAGTACCATCCTCGTCTAAGAAGCTGTTGGCAAATAATGGGAGTTCTGAGAGGCTATGCATGAGCCAGTTAATAGTCCTATATCTATTCACATACAAGAAGCAATAGATGAATGCAGCAGATATTTCCAGCTATATGAAATGAATCATACTAAATAAATTAAGTGAATATTTAATGGACCATGTTGATGTTATGATAACAGTCATAATTTGTTTCCATATTAATTATTATAAGTGAGTTTTGTATCTTTTCTAGTCTATTGCTTATTAGTATCTCATTCTTTCAACATGAAGAATTAACTTTAGTGGTTCTTTTTGGACAGATCTTTTGTAGAAAAATTGCCTCACCATCTGTGTGCATAGTTATGCCTATCCCTCATTAATACCTAAGTATTACTTCATGAGGTGGTATATTGTTCACTGAGATCTTACTATTGTTCTTGCTCTGTTTTAATTGGTTCTTTTGATTTAGTTTGTTTGTTTGTTTGTTTGTTTTTTGATAAGGTGAAAATTCCCTGAATAAAATGGCATGTTCCATCTCATACACACACATAGATGTGCACTAGAACAAGGAGAAATGGATAAAGGGACTAAATATAAGGTCATGAAGAGAACTGAATCCAATAATGTGCAAGCGCTATGGAAGAGCACATAAAGCTAATAGTTTTTCAAGGTCTTATCATGAAATTTTCAGTTTTGGTAGTATATAAGCAAATTCAACAATGAAAGTATACAGTTTTGGATGTCTATTCAAGCTCATTGTAGTTTTAATGCCCTCACAGGCAAAGATGAGCGATATTGTTAGGAGGTGTGTCTTTGTTTGACAAAGAGTGTCACTGTGGAGGAAGACTTTAAGGTCTCATATATAGGAATTTATACACTACACTCTCCTCAGCAGTTACATGCTCAAGCCCTGCCCAGTGGGACATTCTCTTTCTGTTTCCTGGGAAACACGATGTAGAACTCTCAGGTCTTTCTCCAGCACCATGTTTGCCAGTTGGCCTGCTGCCATGCTTCCTGCCTTGATGATAATGGACTAAGCCTTTGAATCTATAAGCCAGCTACAAATGAAATATTTTCCTTTCTAAGAGTTGCTGTAGCCATGTTGTCTCTTCTAGCAATAAAATCCTAAGACACAGCTGTATAGAAGTTGTATTGAATTTGGGTCTGGTTAATTTTTGTATATGAGACTCTCATATGTTCATGAGATTGCTTTTAAATAATAGAGTTTACACACAAACATAAAAAGCATGATCTGAATGTATCATAAGAAAATTTAGTTGAAAAATTGTGCCTCATGATCTTCCATCTTTTTGCACCAAGGTATTTGTACTATCTGTACATTTGAGAACATTTATGTTCTTCTTCTTTGAGAAAGCTTCATATCCTTCCAACACTTTAAGGTCATTCATTAAATCTATTATTTGAGTATTTACTCTTTATATGTTATTAAATTACTTTATTTATTTATATCCCAATTGGGGCCTCCCTTCCAGGTTTGTCTCCCTGCCAAGAGTTCTTTACCCTATTCCCTTTCTGTTTGCCTCTGAGAGTTCCCCCATCCCACTACCCACCCCTCACCCACCCACCCACCCACCCACCCATCTTCACTTAAGATTCTCATTATTGAATTCTTATTGAATTTTTGGTCACTTCTGAGAATATGTTTTCCTGTATGCTCTCTTTGAGCTAAATGACTCTTTCCTCCACTAAGTCAATCTTCCTTTTTGTTTCTTCTATACTTTTAAGTATAATTTATTTCATTTTTAAAGACTTATGTTTGACATTTAAATCTCTCTTCTCTAAGAATCCAGTCCGTTTTGGGTTTTCTGGTTATCATTGAATTTCAAGAAAACAACGGCTTCAATTTATCTGTCTGAAAATGACCCTGTTCTGGTTGTATTTATTAGCTTTATGAGACACCTTTGCTTGTTAGGTGAGGCTATGCCATTATAATAATAATAATAATAATAATAATAAAAAAAACTAAAACAAAACCAAACCTAATGCTTTGAGTGTGACATCTTCTAAAGACTGGATATTAGTTTGTCTCTTTATAACTGGCTGTATGTCAGTCTTTCTAGAATTCCAGGAAGTTTGCTGATTTTCCTCAGCGGGTACTCACTTCCATATTTTCAGTTTAACATGATGACTTAAGTGCAGGTATGCCCTCAGCCCATAAAATTTATCTCCAGACTGTGATTCAATTTATCTCCAGATTGCGATTCATTCTTAAGCATGGCTGAAAAATATATTATAATGTGTCATGGTACTATTGTAAGGTAGGGGCACCAAGAAACCATTGAAGCCCTACTGCCTGTGGAAAATAATTTATAATAATAATAATAATAATAATAATAATAATAATAATACATGTGTATACACAAAATTATACTTATATATATATATACATAAACACAAACATACACAGGATTGTTAGTTTTTTTGGGTAGATAGCAGGGAAAGGTTGCTCTAAACCTGGAACAGTTGTTGAGCATGAGGACTCTTTCAGAAAAATGAGGTGCTGACTGAAGTAGTTAAGAGTGGTCAGGCCACTGTTAAGGGCTTCTGAGGAATACTGTTAGTTTCTGTTGTCTGTAAAAAACAAGTTCTGGTGGGGTCTGCCATCAGCACTATCATATTGGAGTGCACTTGTTGATCTAAAGTTCCAGTCTTTTATCAGTGATAATGCTAAACTTTCACTGTGGTCACCTGTGGGTTCTTCAAACATATCATTATTGGGCCTCCAATCTCTACCCGCGTCATAACAACCATTACCTCCTGTTTGTAATTTTTTCAAGAAAATTAGTGAACTGACCTAATGCTCAATGAATCACATGCTTATAATAGCATTTCCTCACGTGACCTAACCCACTCATATCAACAGTTTCACTCTGGATTAAGTATCCAGAGGATCATTACTGACCTACCTTGCCAAGAGAGAGTTGGGCAGTTGACCCTCAAGTATCTTTAGACTTTGGTCTGGTGCTGCTTGTATTCAAATGATATGTTCTGTGTAACAAGATCCAGTCATCCCAAACTAGTAGATCCCCACATATACTAGGCTTTGATGTGTAAGCCTTGCTCTCCAGTTTAAAACAATTGGTTAAATAAAACTGGTGACAGCCAATAATTTGGGAGAATAGAGAGGGGTGAAATTTGAGTTTCTGGGATAGCAGTTGCAGGTAGTGGCCACAAGGCCACAAGGAGAAAAGAAAGAACACACAGAGAGAAGAGGAAGCTGTGATTAGAGGAGATGAACCAGAGCATGACCACAATGGTATCAAGAGTCATATGTCTGGGATGTAAGTTACAATAACTGCATGACCTGCCTAATCAAGGCTTACAGTTTATAAATAAATTACCTGGGTTGTTTGTTTTTTTATACGGGCTACCTAGAATTTTAATTTCTTTTACAAATTTTCATTAACTTGCATGTTTTAATTATACTTTATAGTTTATAAGTTGATGTACTTATAAGATTGGAATTTTAATATTTTATCCCTGTTAAGATTGAAACTTAAAATTTAGATTTCTGAGTTGAGAAAATTAATATCAAAATAAACATAAAAACCATCAACACAATCCACAGAAAGCTAGAACCTCAATTTTCTTATCCTTTTATGCTGTTCTTTTATAAAATATCAATTTTGTATGACTCAGTACTCTAACCAAAGCTTGGAATAATTAGGAAAGACATAAATGGTTACATGTTTAAATCAGATTTTGTTGGCCTAAACTGACCTTTAAAGCTTAGTAATTCATAAGTCTTTTTATTTTATTATTATTATTATTATTATTATTATTATTATTATTATTATTACATTTATTTATATTACAGTCATTGCGCTTGCCTCTCAGTCCTGCCTCCCACATTTCCTCATCGCATTCCTCCTCCACCTGGCCTCTGTAAGCATGCTTCTCCCCACCAGACCTCCCAGGGGCCTAGAGTCTGAATTTACAAGTCTTAATCATCAAACACATGTTGTTTGCAACTCCTATTTACCACAAACCTTGTTGATAAGTTGTTAATAAGTTTGTCTGTATCTGTTTACCTATCTATATCTATATGAAACAAATATCATTATGCAGTAATACAACCTTACCTAAAATAGCTAAAACGTCTGGTGGTATTTCCTTCATATAGGTAAAATAAAATAAAGTAAACCATCTTGCAAGCTGTGTGTTGTATGTTTAGTGTAATAAAAATCTAATTTTTCAAAACAAGATTTGAATGCAAGCTAAATAAACGGTATACTGTACCAAATTAAGATTTCTTATACTAAATTTTTAGTTATTAAAGTGTATTTTACATTTTAGTTTAATTTATTTTCTACTTGGAGTCTGACAGACATATTTTTACAACACTCTCAATGACCTTATGAATGGTAAAGTAAAAAATAGCATGAGATAAATGATAATAATCCCTATTGAAATTAGTCTATCTCTTAGCTCTTCTCAGGCTCATAGTATCTATTTCCTAGATTTAATTTGCTTATTCTTCCTTTTTCACTTTGTCAAGTGGTTGCCTAACCCAGGACAAGAGCTTTGGAAGAAACATTTAAACAAACATGCTTAGTTCTAGGGCAGGCTGGCCAAATCCCAAGTTTCCCTTGAGTATTGAAATTGCCAGGCACCTTGCTCTTATCCCCCCACCCTTGGAATTCTATTTCTGTGTAGAAGTTTCCCTGAGTTGATTCATTTACCCTACAGAAGAGTTCCTTTAGACCAAGTTCTGAAAAGGGATTCTTCTCATTAGGACTCAAAATTACACAGAAGCATACTTTAAAACACAATAAGTAAACAGATTGTAGGTTTCATCAGGTCCTTCAAGTTGACAAAATACATAATACCATCCTCTCCAAGGATGCATAGCTTTAAGTACTACTGAGGAGACAATTATATGGATGATATTTCTAGAAGTGATTCTTTAGCCAAGGTTCAAAAAGAGGTATGTCATCACCCCCATTGGGGTGGGCCTGCAGTGATGCTGCCATCATTGAATTTTCCATACTTCTGCAATTCATCCTTCAAACACACTCCTGTAAGCAACTACACTGAACTTATTTTTAACTACATTAGACTTTGAAAGAATTGTTACATAGATCTATATTTGACTCTTTATCTGGGTTGAGTGATGTTTGACCATTTGTTCCCAGGAATAATGTCACACATCTATCACCGCATAAATTTTGCACATGGTTTTGAGAAAAGTATCATGCAGTTGGCAGACCTAAGCATCTATGCTGCATTAGTAGCTGAAATCATCAAAAGTCCATGTCATATCTTCACCACATAGCCTAAGTCGCAAAAAACACTGGGGTAAAATCAGCCAACACTGGCATGTGTTCATGGCTTAGGAGAACTGCAGTCACCTTTACATGATCCTGACTTAAGCAGTGTCTATAGGACTGCTCAAGAGATTACATCAGTAAGTACTGACATGAGGCATAGATCTATGGGGGTCTTTTCAGTATTAGATGTCAGCACTGGGATGCTTTTTTACTACACAAAAGTTGCTTTTTAATTATCTTTCCCATACATTAATGTAGTTTTTTTTTTTTTGATATCTACTACTCTGATTTTAAAGAACATTGGTGATGACATGAATCACTTAGCTAATAGAGCTTTACTGGATCAGTTCTAATCTATTGCTTTGATTGCAAGCATATTTGTCTGTCAGCAGGCTTCACTATGGTATGTCTAGTAATAGCTTTCTAGCATGGATCCATAATTTAATTACTTCTATTCCTGTAACTGAGGGCATGGGAATTAATATTCATGACATCTGGTGTTGGAGAGTAACTATACAGGTAGTACTCTATCATACATTCTTCAGTGTGTCATTTTATTAAATAAAAGCAAGGTACAATGGTGTCGCACATGGGCAACCCACTGGTTTTGAGGCAGTTTGATATGTGAATATATGTTTGAAGTGGTCTGTCTACGGAGATATTGTTAATAATGGATATAGCTGACTACCATATGGCAATATCTCCTTTAGACAGAAATAGTGATGTGATTTGATGTGCTCCTATGCAGCTTGTAAAGGCATAGAAGCTTTAATGAATTATAGCTATTTCAAAGACCAAAGTATAAAAATTGGTTTCTAGGATAAATATATTTTTAAAAGTATGTTTAATACTTAATATGTACTTAATAGCTTCCAACTGTAGTTTCTCTTGGTATGTAGTCTTCTCTTTTTAAAAGTAAACAAAAGGGACCAAAATACATACAAACCTGTGTTTTCTCATGTCTAACTTGCTGTGACAGTTAATTTTCATTGTTAATCTAGATAATTAAAGACGATACAAACTAGATTTTAGACAATCTTCAATCATCTGCAATAAGGTCTTGGTAAGAGAATTTTAAAATCAGGTCTGATTAGGATGTGTCTGTGGGGGAACTCTCTTAATGATGTTCCTTTGAAGGGGAAGACAAGTCCGTAGTTTGGTAGCATTGCTGTCTAAGTGTATTATCCTGAGCTGTATAAGAGTGAATAAAGCAGCTGAGCAATAAGATGCAAGGATTAATTTTCTACTCTCTGCTCATGAAAATGGATATATTCATGACCAGTTCTTTCAAGCTGCTGTTCTATGATTCACCTTCTATGATAGACTATAACCTGAAATTGTGAGAGTAAAACAAATTCTTTTTCCACATATCTTTTTGTTTTCTTTTATATTTCTTTGTTTGATTAAGTTTTGATCAGAGTACTTCATCACAGCAACAAGAATTGAAACTAAGACAGCTTAGTATCTTTTCCTACCAACAACCTTTCTATGATGTTCATCTTGAGAATACTTAAAGGGCAATGATAATTGAGTATTATAAATGCAATGTGTTATTCTGGGCATTTTGTAAATAATCAGACTTTTTTTTCCTCCCAAATTTAAAGGTGGAAAAATCTAAGATGTGGTATCTGATGTGGACTTATTCTGTATTGTAAATATGGTGGCATTACCATATCTTCACTCTGAAGGAATGTACAAAGAAATGCTCACTGATATCTACTGTTAAGGGATAAGTCCATGTATGAGGTTATTACTAAATGAGATAAGGGCTCCATCTCTTTAGACTTTCATATTGGTTCCAAGTAGGAGTTTTAGGAAGACAACGGTTTTGAGACAATAACAAAGACCATATATATCTAGACTCTTTGTAGTAGTCATGATTACAATTTGCTCTATTAATTTTGACACCTTCGTATACCTATGGATAGATGAGAAATATCTGATGAACAATTTTCAATTGAAATCAAATAAAATAGAGAAACTACTTAAGTACTAACATATAACATATAGCTATAGTCATTACTAACATGAATTATAGTGTATAAACAATTTGGTATCTTAAAAGAACTACATAAAAAGAATTCAGATAATAATGAAAATATTTAGGCATTATACACAAATTTTAGGATGTTTTCTTATGTATCTATAACAAAATCAGTCGAGAGCATGAATAAAATGTTCTCATGCTTGTTTTCTACTTAATTACTGTTTATTACATATTTATGTACTTACTACAAACATTTATCTTTTTTAGATATTTACATTTAGATGTGTCTTCCTCACAAAATAGAAATCAAGTTTACCCATAAATGTAATTAAAATTCTTGAATTTATGTTTTGTCCAGACACCTTTCCTGAGTATAGAAGTGAATGAATAACATTCTATCTCTGAGATTGATAACATTAATTAATTCTTTTCTGGCTCATTTTGAGAGGTTTCAGCCCATCATCATTTGTACCTGTTGTTTGGGGGAAGTGCTGAGGCAACCATCATGGTGAAGGGTACATGTTGGAGCAAAGTTTCTTCCATCATGGTGGCCAGAAAATAAAATGAGACAAAGGCTAGTTTAATGTTCCAAAATCTTCTCAAGTAGACATACCTTCAAAAACTTAAGTCTTACCTCACCCATATCTTAAAGTTTCTGCTACCTCCTTAAAGGACCAGATATTGGCCAGTGTCTTGAACAAGACCTTTGAGGAAATAAATGATCCCAACCATAATAAGCACTCAAGATACTGTTTTAATTAAATTTACAAAGGACCACCAAATGCAGAGTGTGTAAAATTTAATCTGTTCTTAACTCAATAGTTAAATATGTACTTTATAACATTGAAATTGTTATTCTAAAGGTTACCTCTGCCAAAATATGGTTAAATGACACAGGTTAAAATTGTCAAGTACAATAATTGGTAGACACGACTATTTTATAACTTCCCTTGCTCAAATTGACTTAACAAAGATTATTCCTAAATATGTTTGGTAATTGTGACTTGCATCCTTTCTATTTTCAATGTCAAGTGGTTACCCCAATTCAATTGTCCTGACACAATGTTCTTCATTGATTCTGAAAAGTTCTTTTTTCTCTACTGATACTTGTTTTTTCTATAGATTATTTTTGAAATTGGAACACAGTTATGTCATTTCTCACTTTTCTCTACACATCTTCCCCCCATGTGACCATCTTTACTATTTCTTAAAACAATATCCTATTCTCTTTAATAAATGTTATGTTTCTTTACCTTGTGTTTTCTAATCTTTATGTGAAAGTCCAGCCCCAGACTTACTACTTCCAGATTAAATTTATCAATCTCATGGTTTAATTTTTTTTATATAAATATGACACATTGGCACTAGTAAATATGATAGCTCATACAATACCAATGGATATTCATATCTTATCAGAGAACATATATTCTTTTCTAGTTAACATTTTATTTGTAACTCTGGAAGAATGAAATCAGAAAATTATGTGGACACAATGTTTTTTTCTTCCAGCATATGGTATGCCTGTAGAGCTATTCAAGAATGTACAACAATGAGCTAGTCCTTACAACATCGGACTTGGCTCTTAGGCAAAAAGAAGAAACAAGGCTGAGGGAGTGAATGGGATAACACCATGTCAAATACTGTGCAAGGTAAAGACAGATAATTGGCTTTCTGAAAATCATTTATGCAGAATGATCAAATTATCTTGCTGTGTCTGATCTGTCAGTAGCTCTTGTCTTATGAGTATTACTCATCTCTATCTATTAAGCGGCATGCTTATTAAAAGTCTGTAAGGTCTTCAAAAATTTGTTTTACACTATGAACATCTATGTAAACTTCTGCTATGTGTAGTAAATATACTATGTAGAAATATCAACAAAAATTAGATTTATCAGTTTTATTACTTGAAGCAGTTGCTCTTGGTGTTACCATCTCAGACATCTAGTGTTTAACTCTTGAATGCTGGGATATGTTTTGATGAGTCAGGATCCTGCCTGTATCACCTTCTTTGGAAAATACAGTCAGAGTTAGTAGACCCACATAAACATTAACTTTCTACAAGCAACACTAAGGCAGTGGAAGTGTTTCTCTGGCAATTGCTTTGCAAACTATGAGCAAGTTATTAATGAGGTTTGCTGCAGGTATTAACAAGAAAAAAATTGAGAAGGTAATTTTGTTTTTTTGTATATTATCACCACAACAGAACAGAGAGGTGTTTTTCAAATTAAAGGAATTGTGAGCTAACAGGTTCTAAAAACCTATAACAAACTGATGAATAAACAAAAGTTTTCAATGAGCATCTGTTGTATTCACTTCCAAAAGTTTATTATAAATTTCCATGCATTTCATATGCACTCAAAAAAATTCAACCTGCTTATGTAGCTTACATTCACTTACAAACAAATGAAAATTTAGCAGAAACTTAGTTTAATCACAAGTAATTATATTGTGTTTTCCCTGTTCAAAATTTCTCTTATTAATAGAAAAATACATTTGAAGTAACATTTTAAATTGTTTCAAAGGCCTGAAATTCAAAATTTTACTCAGTAATGGTTGCAAGATTTTGTTTATGGAACATAGTTATAAAATCATTTCCACAGTTTCTCCAGGGTTTCAGATGATCTACTTTTACTTTCATTACGGTATTTATAGTTGCCTTTCCTTAGCTTCCAGCAACTTTGCATTCTTTAGCTGTATCAGTGAGAAGGAATTGATTGAGGATGTTTTATGTGCATTGTAAGATTACTTTTGCTAAGTATATGAAATGCTTGAGAAAATGTTTTCTCCATTCATATCTTATTCTAAGTTATGAAGCACCCATAACTCATTTGAGTACTTCTCTACTGAGTTTTCTTTTTCTATAAGATGCACAAAATTTTCTTTACTACTTGTTTAAGCTATTTCTAATTATATTTGTTATAAAATAAAGTAATTAGAAAAGTGATTCACTAAGAAAATTGAAGATTTTTAAAGAGTGTAAGACAAGGTCTATGAATAGTCCTCGTCAGTATTCTAAATCAGGGATGTAGCTGAGTGGCAAGATTTATAAGTTCACAGACACTCTCCACTCCTCTTGATGAAAGAAATTATTAATGTAAAAAGTTTGAACATATAGCAAATATAACATGCATTTGCACAGAGAAACACTACCAATTTTTTGTAAAGCAAAGATATTGACCCACATTAAAAATGAGTCATATGTACACACATATAAATGATGTTAAACACTAAATTTCTTATTGGAAATGCATACTGAAAATAGAATTTTTCAATAACCTCCTGCCTATATGCAGATTATACATGTATAAGATACTACAATTATGATATTTAAACACACAGAATATACCAGGTATATATTTATTATGTAATACACAGTTTTCAGCATCTACATCATTGAACAAGAATCTATTGAGTACTCTGTTTTTAGAACTCATGATTACTTTTCTTTAGAGACATCAAGTCTCCTGAAAATATTCTATATAAAGTACTTTTTGAGTATTCTGTCCTTTATGTATCTTTATTTTCATGGTGCTTGGCTTACCATTCCATGGATGGATAGATTATATATATATATATATATATTATAACATTGCATATGGAACTTGCTCATAGGTAGATGTTCAAAATGTCTTGATATGTTGTAAAAACAATTGACAAATGTCTTATTCTTTCATGGAGTTTGCACTGCTTCTCACATTGTGATTTCTAGAGGTCATATTATCATGAGAGTTTTCTAGCTCTCCTGCTGACTCTTTATAGAATCATTCTCGTCTTGAACATGATCTCATTTCTTCTAAGATGGCTGGCTTCCAGTTAGCATAGAGCCTAAACTAGAAGGTAAAGGAGCCAACGGATGGCAATCACTACATCAGGAATGCCTCCACACCATTCTCTTCAGATTTTCAATTAATCTGTCAATCTCCACTTAAAGTTTGCCGAACACACTGATAGTAAAGGAAGCCTCCTAGCACCAAGTCTGGCCTGACAACTGCAAAGGTCATATTCCATTTCTGTCTGAATGCTCAATTCCCTCTGAGGTCTTCTACTTCTCCAAACTGACAAACAAATAAAAAGCGCCCTCAGATCAAACAGCTCCCAGTGCTGTGATCCTACTCAGTAGCCTTGCTATCTGGAAACCACATTGCCTTTGACTGATGTCTTGGACCACTTCCAAGAATCTTGTGATGTTCTGCCTCAAGGGAGCAACTACTACTTGTAATGAAGCAGCCTTGCTGCACTCTGCCCTGCTCATGTGTGCCTTTTAATTAGCCCTGGGTCACACACTTTGTTAGATAACACAGTGTGTTTCTCACATTATGAGTGTAAAGCCCCAAATTGTCGAATAAGGGAACTAATGATCTTTGAACTAAACCGGCTGGAATTTTTGTTTTGCGAGGGATCTACCACTAACCATCTGGGGTTATTTTAAAGCCATCATCTGTCTTCCTAGCAGGTTTAATTTAACAATATTAATGCTAGCTAGTTCTAACATTGGTTTCATTTCTATCAAACCAAGAGCAAAGGTTAATTTCTTTTTTGGCCTTTGTACTTGGGAAAGTGAGCACAGTGAATATTAAGTGAGTAAAAATGACTAATCATTGCTTTTCTTTATATATTTAGAGAAAGTTACTTTGAGAACAAATATTATAACCTCTCTTTTTGTTCTTTTAATAGAACCATTAATAACACTAGGTAGAAAGAAAGTATACGACAATGTAATGTTTTTGTTCCATGCTAATTATATTGTCAGCTTCTTGTCTGAAGGCATAATTGGCTCTGGCGGCAATCCGTACTGTAATGTGTAAATGCTATGTATTGGGACATCATTTCTTGTGGCCCAGAAAAGGATGCAACCTTGGTAACTGGATTCACTCTTTAGAGAAGTTGGAGTAAAAAAATATCAATTGAGAATTTCCTAAAAGTAGCTGAGTACAACTTGGACAAATCTTATTGATCCAAAGCTATAGACAGGACCAAACACATCCAAGACAGACATTATTTTATTGACCTGACTCTGTATTTTTCAAAAGAGAGAAAATGGTTGAACAGTTAGCGTGTATGTGAGACCAGGGCTGAGAGACACCACAGTAAATATCTAGGGTGTGGTCATATTTCAACACACATTGGTATTTCAAGCAAGTAGGAAGTGTCAGCTTTTTAACAATACTTCATTCAACATGCACTATCTGTATGGGTTCATACTATGTCCCTCATGTGTTTGTATGAGTATTTATGTGGAATTGCAAAACTCAAAGAATGATAAATCTGTTATCTGACGCACACAGATAATGACAAAGGTGGCCTTAGGTTTCCTTCTGTTTGACAAAAGTTCAGAAGTTTCTCTCTTATCCTAAGTACCAAGCACTTTTTTTCATGGATCATTTACTTCACAATGCTTCTTAATTCTGTCTTTGTTCCCTTAGATATAAACTTTTAATAAAAAGAATAACCATTGTCTCAGGAACTTGATGTCATCTTTAGCAATGCAATTTGGTCACTATATCCAGGGTTCTATGAAAGTATAGACACTTAACCCCCATCCACAACTATCAGCAAACATAAGTGATCCAATCACATAGACCAACCCCCAAATCAGCAAATAACTACTATCTATAACTCACCTACTATATAAAAATACCTTTAATTTATAGAAATAGCCCAAATAAAATAGAGTTTTAAGCTTTCAGTAGGTATAATTTTATAATAATTTTAATGTCTTGACGTTAACATATAATAATGGATGATCTAAAATCTAGGGAGCTTTTGGGTAGATAAATTATTTTATATGTTTCAGGGTTTTACTTTGTAGGTTAAGGGAAGTCGTGGAAGAACTGAGAGGAATGAAGAGATGGAAAGCTGTGGTCAGATTCTAATACATGTGAGAGAAATAAAGAAAATAAAATAAAAATAAACTTATACCAATAACTACAAAGGTAAATAAAGTAGTAATCCCTTAATCTTAAGGGATGTTTCAATAATAGATACTTCTTAGTTTTGATGGTTTATTTAGCAATTTATAATGTTGCTTAGTAGGAGCAAACCTTAATTTTAATTTATTTCTTATTTGTGTGTATTTAATTGTGTTTGAGAGTAAGTTGTGGAATTATTGTAATGTTTGCAGAAGCCAGAAGTGAGTACTGAAAATCTACTTTAGCTTATCTGAAAGAGATATACTCATTTAAAACTTGCTGAGCTTTCTTTCCATCTCCTAGAATCTAAGCACTTTTCAGCAATTATTTCCTTAAGCATAAAAAATCTTCTTCAATTTAAATTTAATTTAGAAATCTTCTATTCTACTGAATTTCAGTCACAAGAACAATGACTGAATGCTAATTTGTGTTCTGTTGAAATTTAGAATAGGCATGTTCAAGATTTTATAGCTATATCTATACATAAATAGATAGTATACACACACACACACACACACACATAAATTCTAATTTATTTAAAGTACACATTCTGAAAAGAATCTAGGTAGAAACTCTGATATCAGACATTCATTAGTATTTTGTTACTTTTCTATATCACTATATAATTGATAATACATATAAAAAGAGTACCAATCTGAGGTCAAGTTAATATAATAAGTGTTATTTAACAGAGAATTTATTTTTAAAAGTTATAATTAATTTTTAGCATTTTTTAAAACTTAATTTTTAATAACATCAAATTTCAAGTATCTATATGAAATACTTTAAAGTAAATTTTATTAAATTCATTGTTTGATAGTTTTATATGTGTACTGTGCATTTTGATATCTGCCACCTAATCCTTGTGCAGGAAACCAAGGAGTTTGCTTGGCCTAGCTGCATTGAGTGGCACAAGTCATAGGTTTTACAGGTTAGTCCAAGGTTCCTGGGGCACATTGTACCTTCCAGTCCCTGAGAGACTGATACACTCACTCAGGTATTGAAGAGTTCAGGCCTATTTGTGTTTCCCTTAGCAGTTGCAGAAGCATGGGATCTTATCAGGACAGTTGGTCTATACAACAATCTTGTGTATTCTCTATTGCTTGGGATAATCATTGCTTCCTGGCAACAATAATTGTATTGATCCTGGCAATTGTCATCCTATTTTGTTTGTGATTAAGGTATAAAAAGTCTAATTACACTGAACCAAATTTTCACAATATCAGTTGTGCTGTGACCCCTCCAACCTTGCCTGAATTAATATTTTGCAGCCAAATCAGGTGCCTGTTGGCCTAGTTAGTTAACATAGGTACAGGGAGTAGAGCCGCCTTTCCTCCTCTTCTCGGACTTTCCCTTCTCCTCCATCGATGTTTCCTCCCACATCTACGCCCCTTTCTTTTACTTTGTGTTCCGATTTTAAAACATGCCATCTTTGTGACCACCTTTAGAATTATCTGTTAGAACTCGAAGTGCTCATCAGCAGACACACAGCTAAAGACAATACCTCTGCACCCATCAACATGCACCAGTGTTCATTGCATCATCTAGGAAAGCTAGAGCTCCATTAGCCTGGCTGCTTGGTACATACATTACTATTAACAAACTCCACTGTCCCAGAACAGGCAGCTTCAAGTAATGTGCCAAGTCACTTAAGTTTAGATAAAATAACATTTCCCAGATTTTCTCCCTATTTTTCAGCTCTTCTCATCTCTAGGAATTAACAATAGTGGTGTAAATTTCCTGTTTTATTGCTGAATATTCAACTGTCACTCATTCTCAATATTTTGAGCAATTATTCCTATGTATGCACTACCTTCCATTTAAAAGAGTAGTATCTGTGATTCAAATTAGGATGAACATTTATCTAATAGTTTTAGTTTCTGCCTATAGTTAAGGCATTGGTAGGCATTGTCTCAAGTGTAATCAGAGAGTGCTTTAACTACATCATAGAAGTTCTGCCACTTTTCACCAAAATATCTTGTGTGGATGGTCTGCATTGTAATGCATGAAATTCATTGTCCAATAAAATAATTGACATCCTCCTTGAAGTCAGCATATTAGAGAATCTTCCAGAATTTTGAAAACTAGCTATCAAGAGGGATGCTTCTCGCTCATTTTCATCTTTATTTGTATGTATTTTCCCACGTATTTAATAAGAAACATAGTATAACTAGAAAACATTTCATTTAGTTTTCAGATGTAACTTAAAAGTATTCTGAAAGTTATTAAAAAACTCACATAACTTTCTATTAACTTCACCAGACGTTACAAAGTTAAACTTCGGTATCTTGTCACAAAGTAAATATGAAATAACATTAAAATAATAAAAGACTTTGGAACACAGTCTCATACAAGGTATCTCTTCATCAAACCTCTCCATACCAAGCTCAGGGAGTCATGTGAAAAGGATATAGCAGGAAAGGAAGGGCCACAGTGGATGGATGACTTCAAGAAAATAGCATCTTCCAGACACAACAAGGTTGATCCTTTTGTGAACTCACATTGACTGTGGCAGCATGCATAGGCCTGCACAAGTTCAAGCCAGATGGGATGTCAGCACTGAAAGGGAAAATGGATACAGGTTACCACCCCTTCTCAAGAAGGTATATTCAAATGACACCTGCTTGCAAGCAAAAATTAGTTTGCTTCAAGGGAGTCTCACAAACCACACTTAAGAGCTGGACAGGCTTTCCTTTAGCCATCTGGTTGTCCCTCTTGTTGGTTGGATGTTCCTGATACCAGCAGAACTCCTCCAGGATGCAGGGAGAGCCTGGCAAGAGATCTCTGAGAACAGGATGCTGCTGCTTACTTCTGCTGGTTGTGCCTCAGGTGTATTCAGCACATAACAGGTAAGAAGCAAATTAATTTTAATAAACTCTATTAGTTATTAATATAACCCAACCAGCTCCCAAACTATAGAGGCAGCATCCTACAGAATTAGCTAATCTGTTTAGCACAAATATTGGGAGATTACACCCTAATCAATTTTTCTATATGCCAGGTGATCTACTTCCCAGGTGCATTCCTCAAGTACTTGCTGGTTAAGCTGGCTCCATCAGACATGCTCCTAGCCCATCAGTTCTAATGGAGACCTATTCTTTCCATTTCTTTTTCATTCTTCTAAGCCCATGGTCTTGTTCTGTGATGCCCAGCCAGGTAACTGAAAACCTGCCTACCTCTACTCTCCCCAGTAACTTGCTATAGGCACTTTTATTTAACTAATAGCTTTAAATTCTGGAGCAAGGTTTATACAATAAAGACTGGTGTATTTGGAAATTTGCTCATCTGCAGGCAAACATCACAGGAGCCACTATCTAGCATTTGAATACATAGCAACATGAGACCAAGCCCTAATAATAAGACAGATAAGTGAGCATATGACCTAGTTATTGTTCCTTTTTTTAAAATTTGATTAATTAATTTATTTTGTATTATTTTTTATTTATTTTTACTTTCTTACTTTACATCCTGCTCACTGCCCCTTCAAGGTCAACCCCTCAAAGCCTTCCTTGTCACTCCTCTCCTCTGAGTGGATGGTTGTTCCTTCTGGGTATTCTCCCACATATAACCTGGCACTTCAAGTCTCTGAGAGGCTAGCTGCTTTCTCTCCCATTGAGGACAGACAAGACAGCCCAGTTAGTAGAACATGTCCCCCACGGACAGGCCACAGCTTGTAGGATACCACCAATTCCATTTCTTCTGGATCCACATGAAAGTCAAGCTGCACATCTGCTACACATGAGCAGGGATACCTAGGTCTAGCCTGTGTATGTTCTTTGGTTGGTGGTTCAGACTATGAGAACCCCAAGGGTCCAAGTTAGTTGAGTCTGTTGGTCTTCCTGTGCAGTTTCTATACCCTTTGGGGCCTGCAATTCGTCCTCCTATTCTTCCATAAAAGTCCCCAAGCTCCATCCACTGTTTGGCTGTTTGTGTCTGTATCTGAGCAAACGTCTGGGAGCCACTCAGAGGACAACATGCTCCTGTCTGCAAGCATAAGAGAGTATTATTAATAGTGTTAGGGATTGGTACTTGCCCATAGGTTGGGTCTCTAGTTGGGCAGGTTATACATTTCTGACTTATTATTTGCAGTAAGTAATTAGACTACAGAAGTCTTCATTAAACCAATGCTGAAATAGCAGGGTGTATCTGAACACAAATACATATACACACACACATTCGAATGATCAAATATATCACCACAAAATGCTTAAAACTTTCTAATAATTTTATAAATTTACTGTTTTTCAGCCTGTGTGGCTACAATCTACTAAACATCTCTCACTTTGAAAATGGATTTAGTTCTATAATATTTCAATTAAAATGCTGATTGGTAACTAGGCAGTGGTGGCACACACCTTTAATCCCAGCACTTGGAAGGCAGAGTCAGGTGGATTTCTGAGTTTGAGGCCAGCCTGGTCTACAGTGTGAGTTCCAGGACAGCCAGGGCTATACAGGGAAACCTTGTCTTGAAAAAAAAAAAAAAAAAAAAAAGTTGATTGGTTTAAATATTCCTAGACCTTGAATCTTAGAAGGAAAGGGATGGGAGAAATCTGAAAAGAACATACAGCATTTTCTCACATATTATCCAATGCAGGCTTTATTCTATTTAGTTTACATCAGAATCATGTGCTAAAGGAAATTCTATCTAACAATTGTATAAGTTAAGGAAACTTGTCTTTAGTTCCTGGAGAAATAGTAAAGAGTTGCTGTTATTTGTAATGTAATTAGTTTGTAAAATATGTATCTGTGTGTAGCTAAATCTTAATTTTGCATTTCAATTCTCAAGAGACACTGAATAAGCAGCTCAAAGCTTAGTGCTGAGAAAACAGGAATGTGTGTAACGCTGCTTCCACATGTCGTCTGTTGGGTGGGTACTTGTGAGTAGAGAGTGTTGTAATTTATATTTCAGGTAAAGGACAAGCTTCAGAAATGCTCAAGCAAAGAAAGAGACAAGAAAATTAAAACTACTGCCAGTGAAAACTATGTTTCTTGTAAGACTTCCTTCCAGGTTCTCATCTTACTGCTGCTATCAGAAAGGTAGTCTAAATTCTGAACTTGGGATCATCTTTTATATTTCAAATGACTTTATATGAAGTGATATAGCAAACTATGCTATCAATATGGAAATTTAAATTGCCCATAGTGTTTACACTATTTAATTTACTTTACTGAAAATTCAATATATTCATAAAATCATATATTAATATTAGAAACTACATTATAAATAATATCTATGTAAAGTTGCATATATATTTATTTACAGATAAACACAGACACATACTCATACAAGTATTTTCCATAAGTTTCTCCTTTTTCTCTTTACATTTAGTCAGGGGTCTCCTGCCTATAAAATAGTGCTGTCCTCAAGGGCGGATAAATGTCTCAAAAATAGCTTCACAGATACATGCAGAAACCTGGCTTCAAACATTTCTAAAAATTTTATCTTTAAGATTCTAATGTCGTCAATACAACAATGAGCATTAACCAATGTTTGGATATACTAATTAGGTTTATTCTCACAATAGTTTCATTAGCTGTCTGTCTGCCCATTATCTGTAAACACAGCATATTCTATAATCTAAATATGTAACTTCCATTATTTTTGTGAAGCTAAAAAAAATAATCAAAGAGTATAAACTTATGGTTATAAATGTAATATGGTAAATACATAGAAGGTTTTTCTTTTTAAGGATATTATTTAACATTTGAAAATATCGTGCCTGTACATAATGTATTATAATATACTCCACCTTTTTTTCTACCAGACCCTTGCAACATGCTTCCATTCACAACTTCATTTCATCCTGCTTCTCCTCATTTCCCTCCTTTGCTTCTTCTACCTCCTTTGTCTTCTTGATCTCATTTCAATGAATTATGCTTTTTATATTCCCATAGTAGTATGCTTTCACTGGTGCATGAACCACACACTGTACCCACATTCACAGTTACATTAATGGTTACTTTACCCTAAGCTTGGAAGTGTTCTGAATTTTCGCACTGCCATTTTATTGTCTTCTCATTACTGTTTGATTAACTGGGAGTGATATTAAGGGATGACTTTCATTTTCTTCTTACCAATCATTTACAATTTTATTACATTGAAGGGTCCCATCTAAGAAGAAAAGGTGAGAGAAAAATTATAAATAATTGAACCAGAGAAGCCAGAGAAGGAATGATTTTGAGAAATGAAGACTCAGCACTCTTATGTTGTAAGGAAAGGTCACACATGAAAAAGACGAATGCCAGGTGTCTTTGCAAGCCCCAAGTCTCCAGGCAGGTTTCTGATGTCCTTCATCCATGGGATGGCTCTCCCAGGATCTAGTGTCCTATTCCTGAACTCTAGCACAGTAATAATCATAATGTTATCTGCTGGCAAGTCATTCCTTGACCTAAACTCAGCCATGCTGTCTTAAGAGGGAATTCACATTCTTTCGTTCACACCAATATATAGAACAAAACTCATTGCATCCAGTTTTACATTTTCAGAAAGATACAACCTTATTTACACAGGTGAGAATAAAGCAAATAAGAACAATCACAAACAATTAATATGTGCACATTAATGGTAGTGCTATGAACAAAATAATGCTTGCTATAACAAATGTTGTGAATATTACAGAAGACATTATTCTGCAGTTGTCCAGGGAATATCTTTCTTTGTTTAAAAAGCCAAAACACAGCAATTCAATGAAATCAGGGATAGGATAAAATAATTAAGAAAAGTATAGGCAGAGTTAACATATTAAATTAAAATAAGACAGCAAAGAACTGAGGAAAACATTTATATATTTACTTGTGAACCAATCTGACTTTCTACTTAGCCTTGGGTCAATAAGTAAAAGTAAAGCCTACCTAACAAATATAAAATTGTAAAAGTAGATTTAGCATGCAAGTTTTTCTTAAGTAAAACATTCATGCATAAAATGTTTGACAGTTTTTTCTTTGCTTTGTTTTAAATGTCAGAAGATAACTGTTTTACAAATGTATCTACAAATAAGATAGTAATTTTTACTATTCATTAAGATTTAAATGTTAACTGCTTTGTAGAGTTTGACTGGAAAAGTAAAGCTGCGTACATAGGACAGAGAGTTAATGAAAGAGATTTATAATGAAGTATTTTTACCATGTACTTGGACTCCTTCCTTCTTAGCAAAAAGAACTCATGAAAGTAGTTCAGTAAATCCTAAAATTTATTAGGATATTTAGGTAAAAATTGTTGTTGATGAATCTGGAAACTTTATTTCATGGTTGTACTTAGGTTCCTGAATCTCAATGAAATATTACAATCTGTGTGTGTGTGTGTGTGTGTGTGTGTGTGTGTGTGTGTTTGAATAAGGACATAGCAATCTGGAATTAGTATCAGTTCATTCATAATATGTTAGTACCATAATATCAGAGTATATAACTTTCAAAAGGTAGCCTGAAGTCAGAAATAAAAAATTATGACTTGTACTTCAGACATTTATATTTGCTCAATAATATGTTATGTAAAGTTAATATAAAATAATTTAAATATACACAATTTATATTCATGATTACCACTCACTCACTTGTAATATTAATTATAGAAGACAGTATACCTTAGCAAAGACATATAACCAAAAGATGATATCTATTTAGTGTGCAGTATAAACTATCAGCTTTATATGCATTTTATCAATATTCAATTATTTTATACTAGGTAGCTGGTTAATCATCACTGGTAAAAAAATCAGTATATAACAATAATTAGTCAAGCTAACATTATTTGAAGCACAAATGTATGGAAAATGTAAGAATATGTATTATTTTTCACAGTTTTACCTTTGAAATAATTATAAAATTTAATCAGAACCAATTTTTAACAACAGCTTATCTGGGGCTTCATTCCATCTTATTTACTTATTCATTTCTATTTAAGAAGATAATGGTAATCATCTATAAAGGTATAAGTTCTAGGATGATAAATAAGAAAATACATTTGGAGTGTAAAGGTAACATGAACAGTTTTCTTATCCTGCCTGTATGTGTGCTTTATCAAATTTTAATTTTGAAATTATAATCATTTAGGTAGAAGTTACATTTAGGCTTTTATTTTTTTGAGACAGAGTTTCTCTGTATAGTCCTGGCTGTCCTAGAACTCACTCTGTAGACCAGGCTGGCCTCAAACTCAGAAATCTGCCTGTCTCTGCCTCCCAAGTGCTGAGATTAAAGGTGTGCACCACAACTGCCTGGCTAGGCTTATTCTTTAATTATATATACATTTTAAGTAAGATAATGGGCTAAATTTAAAAATTGACTGGTTACACACACAACTTTACAAAAGGTAAATAAGTAAAAAAAAATCAGGAGTGTTTAGATTATTGTCCTTCATGTTTTTAATATCTTCAAACTCTGACTGCCTTTTACTTACATTGGAATTTACTTTTAGTCTGCTTTTTACCTATTTCTTCTCATTGGGTTTCCCTCTCTTTAATAATCAGCTGAACTCTGACCATGTATTTTAAAATGAATAATACTGGCTGTAGCCTGGGAGGATAGCCTCACAAGTAGTTATTTACCCAGCACTGATTCCGTTTCCATGCACCCACACTAACAACTGAGTTCAGCAGCATGCATCCACAATGCCAAAACTAGGGGAAATAGAGATAGGTGGATTCCACAGCTCACTGCTCAGCAGTGTACCATTATCAGTGAGCCCAGGTATAGAGAAAGACCCTAGTTCATGAACTAAGATGAAGAGTATCTGAGGAGAATCCCAACATCTCTGGTATCCACATATGTACACACACATTTTTGTGCATGTATACACACACACACACACACACACACACACACACACACACACCATGGCTGCCACCTTTTTTTCAGTCCTAAAGACTAATGCAACCAAATTGTAAGAAAACGTTTTATCAGGCAACTATTAACTCCTTTCCCCACTTAGCAGGGACCTAGTGGGAACTCCATCATAACTCTTAACCTGATCAGTTTTAGGGATAGTAAAAAGCAGTAACTTCATCTTACAACTGTGTATATTCAAGAAAAGAAAGAAAAATAAAACAATTATATGTAGAATATTGAACCATTTAAGATTGTTTTATTTTCATTTCAAATGGAAATTTTCCACATGATACACAACACTACAAGATCAAAATGAAGAGGACGCTATTTTTTGAAATTTGGAGTTTTTGGTGGTAAGTGAGCATATGTCCATACCTTTAGTTGTGTCCTTAAGATAGCCTCTGTATAAAACCAACAGTATAATTTATGAAAATATCTTCATATCATAGCTCCACCTTAACAGTATGATAAAGATAGAGCTTGAATTATTGTCTAATAAAACATTCAAAGTATATAAAAGTTGAAATTGTTACAGACATGTATATGTGTGAGTGTGAGCATACTGTAGGTATACTTGTTGCAGGGGAGGTGCACATTCAGAGGAGGATATCCAGTGTCATCAATCTCTGCCTTGCAGTTTTTAATTGAAAGCAGTAACCTACGTGGCAATGTTTTTCTACTCTATACTTACTTTTCCTCCATAGTTATATCATAAACTTCTTTCTAAATAGCTTTACTGAAAATGTTTATCATGCCAATGATGGAGGAGGCTATCAAAGAATAGTGTAGTTTAAGTACATGGTCACTCTTCCCTGAAGCTAGTATCCCACAATAGTCAAGAAGATAAAACAAAGACGTAACCATAGTCATTGAAGCAGACTCTACTATACTTGCTCACTTCATTGAAGGTTTAGGTCAGGCTCTTGCATCCAGTTCATAGGTGCTTCATATGTCATCCCTAAGATTCTTTCATGTGTATGTCTTTACATATTAATCTATCCATTCATTAGCAGTTAATTGTTCATCACATAACAAATGCTGAATATTGATTTTATTTTTTCTTTTTTTTTTTATATACTTTATTTACATTTCAAATGTTTCCCCCTTTCCAGATCTCCCCTTTGGAATCTCCCCATTTCCTCCCCCTCCCCTGCTACTATGGGGGTATTCTCCCACCCACCCACACACCCACTCTCGTTCTCCCTCCTTGGCATTCTCCTCTACTGGAAGATCTAACACTCTCAGGCCCAGGGGTCTCTCCTCCCCCTGATGGCTAACAAGACCCTCCTCTGCCGCATATATGGCCAGCACCATGGGTCACACCATGTGAATTCTTTGGTTGGTGGATCAGTCTCCAGGAGTATTGGGGCTTAGGCCAGTTAACACTGTTGCTGCCTCCCTGGGGAAGCAAACTCCCTCATCTCTTTCAGTCCTTTCTCCAAGTCTTCCATCTGGGACCTCATATTCAGCCCTATTGTTGCTGCAAAGTGACTCTTGGGTATTTTGAACTTTTGGGTTAATAACCACTTAACAGTGAGTACATACCATGTTCATTCTTTTGTGACTGTGTTACCTCGCTCAGGATGATATTTTCAAGTTCCATCCATTTGTCTGCAAATTTCATCAAGTCATTGTTTTTAATAGCTGAGTAGTATTCTATTGTGTACCACATTTTCTGTAGCCACTCCCCTGTTGAGGGACATCTGGGTTGTTTCCAGCTTCTGGCTATTATAAATATGGCTGCTATGAATGTAGTGGAACATGTGTCTTTATTACATATTGGAGCATCATCTGGGTATATGCCCAGCAGTGGAATAGCTGTGTCTTCAGGTAGCATTATGTTCATTTTTCTGAGGGTCTGCCAAACTGATTTCCAGAGGGGTTGTATCAGTTTGCATTCCCTCCAGCAATGGAGGAGTGTTCCTCTTTCTCCACATCCTCACCAACATCTGCTGTCACCTGAGTTTTTGATCTTAGCCATTCTGACTGGTGTGAGGTGAAATCTCAGGGTTGTTTTGGTTTGCATTTCCCTGATGACTAAGGATGTTGAACATTTCTTTAGGTGCTTCTTGCCATTCGAGTTTCCTCGGTTGAGAATTCTCTGTTTAGCTCTCTTTCCCATTTTTTGGTAGGGTTATTTGGATATTGATTTTCAATAAATGAAATAAATACTTACATCCTCCAAAAAACAAGTCAGAACAATGGAGTGTTTATGATTAGTAGTTAAACTGGAAGCTTTTTTACCTATGCATATTATAATATATAGATAAAATCATGTTGTAGATTCCTCAGAAAAAAATCAGTTAATGGCTCATGTTACCATAAACTGTTATTGTGGTAACAAGTTAGATAGAGAATAAGCTGAGATAAGAAAAAAATACATCACAGTATTTCTGTAAGTGAAATTCTGTGCCTGCCAATGTACCAGTCAGGAACATAGTCTCACTTCAATTAATAGTAGATTTTAATTCTAGTTCAAGCTACCATTCTATATAATTAGAGTGAGTTCTTTTTATGCAAGTAAGTTATGATAGTATAAAAACTGCTGTACAGTTACTGCAGACACTTAAATGGGTGCTTGGGTTGTCCAAGTCTCACTAAAATTGTCTACAAAGAAGTATAACTCAGAGGGTAATGAAAACATATGAATACTTATTTTAACAGGCAGAATTTGAAAATACAGTCACAGGATACGTTGAATAAATTATTTTAAAAGAAATCATTGTATGTTTTCCAAAGTATAAAGAAGCATGTTAGATTATTAAATACATAGGTAATAATTACACAAATAATTAGATAAGTAAGTACAAAAACGTCTACTATTTAATTTATAAATCAGTGCCACGTAGTCACTGATTAATAAAGGTTATAATTGACTAGGGAGGCAAAGTATGAATTGTGGGATTATTTACTGTCAACTGTATTAATAAGTTAGCTGTTGAATCCTGGGGTACAGATACAAGGGTAGGGCTCCAGTTACTCAATGTAATGGTGGAGGAGGATTGGAAAATTGGTAGCAGTAAGCATTGACATGAAACAAGAAATAATTTCCATAATTTCAGTACTACAAGGCTAAGCTCTGGCTGCTTACAGAATGTCAGCACTGGAAAAGAGGATTTTACAAAAATAATATATCACAGTGTTCCATGAAGATCTGAAACTAAATCTCAGCTGACTGAATGTGTTTCGTTGTCTCTTGCTATTGGGAGCATTTTGAGTTTCTAGAAAAGATCTATTTTAGAATACCATTCAACAAACTCAGGATGTGTCTAGCTTCTCTGCAGACGGCGGCAGCTAGAGCAGAGACTAAAGATTTCAAGAAGGAGAGAAAGCCTCATATGTCCATTCCTCTCCGGGTTCTTCATTCATTTCATCATGTATTCCGTTCAGATTTACTTTGTCCACAGGACTGTTAGAATAGAAGAAATAAGTTTTCTCTTATATGGATGGCTATCCTAATATCCTCTTTTTCAGTTAATGCAGAATAGCAAATATTAAAATAGTTTTTTCCCCCAACAACAAAAAAATATTATTAGAATTGATAAATATTGTGCTTATGATTTAACTCTGTCTGGCATGGTTAGTGCTGTATCTTACTTGTACTTCATACTTAATTAACGATATTGAACTATATTTAAAACACAAGAAATTTTGACAAATTTTTTAGTCTGCCATAACTATGCATCAATATTTTATTACTTTAATAGACAGATATATAGATGCATACACACAAAAGGCAAACAAACTCGTTAAGTCTATAGCAGGTTTGTTTGGTATCATTTAAAAGGGCTAAACAGTATATCTGGTTTTTTTATATAATGAAACTTAAATAAAAGATCATTAGAAAAAGTTAAATGTCAGAAAAGACAAAATTATACAAATACCAAAAAATAATTTGTAAGGATATGATTTATTAGAGTTTATATTTTAAATCATATCCATTCCTCTTAAGTTTCTGAACTTATTTGTATTTATGGGTATAACTGTATTTCTATAAGATAGTATATGGGCCTCATTGTTTATATATATAAAATAATAAATTAATTTATATAATTTTTATTTTAAGATTAGTTGCATTTAATGATTGTTGACTTCCTAGTTAAAATATGAATTGTTTTTAAATTATTTATTCATTTTTTCAAATATTATATGCTTTAAATATTTTATAACCAGAATTGTTTCTCTACATATACAAACCAACTTATGATTCCCTTCATAATATATAATTAGCTGTAAAATTCCTGGGCTTGAAGCCATTTTTTTAACTTGTATATCCTGAGAAAATACTTCAAGCTTATTTTAATGAATTATATTTGCTGAGATCGTAATTGAACTTATGGCCTCTTAAATGCTAAGCAAGCACTTTACCAAAGAGCTTTAACATTTGCCCTACACATTCACTTTAGAAATAAAAGTATTCAGCCTGCAGATATTCACCACAAACAATTCAAATGTTCCCCATGGACTCATTTAGAAAAAAAAGAAATCATATTCTTCCATAATTCTCTAGTCTAGATTTAACTATTTTTTATATATATATATATATATATATATATATATATATATATGTGTGTGTGTGTGTGTGTGTGTGTGTGTGTGTATTGCATGGTTCCTTATAAAGGCTCTATTTTGTTATACTTATAAGAGATGGGCAAATTTTGAATTATTAAATATAGTATTTTGAATAGATTTTATGCACACGCACACACACACACACACACACAGAGACACAAACATATTATTAGTTTACAAGCAAGATAGATTAATTTCCCAATTGATTCTGACAGTGTTGAAAAGAATTTAGTTACATAAACATATTTAAAATATGTAGTAATATATATGTGAATATGTGTTTATGCATATCATATTAATCAAGGCAAAAAATTATTAGAAAAGAATGAAATATTCTACAGAATAGCAAAGGATATAACATGAATATAAATAAGAATTATTTAAGTAGAAATCATTGAAGGAAGAATCATGCCAGATAAAATATGTACCCTAAAACTGGAGGTGGTTATTTTAACTCCATCCCACAAATGGAAATAAGAGAGTGCTTTTGATATGAGAGACTTATAGGAAACCAGAGAAGTCTTAGAGCTCTGGGAAACTGGAAGGGCTGTTATTTGATAAAAGTGCTATTTATGAATGAAATCTTTCATCTGTTACAGCTTCCCTAATTTCTTTCCAATATGTATCTGCAGGAGTCTCTGTGCCCTAATACTGTGAGATGTAATGGATTAGTTCAGGCTTTAAGTAAAACACTTATCATAGTACACTATAATCTAATAGGACTGGTCTTCCTATAAGAAGGTACAATGAACATAAGGAAAATCCTGCCATTAGAATGTAATAACTTTCATCAAAGAAGAGAGGCTTTAAAGCAAATTAGCAACATGCATACATCAGCTTAAGCTTCTGTCCTTTAGAACTGTTAGAATGCACATATTGTTATTCAGCCCTTCAGTATGTAGGATTTAGATAGAACAGCCTGGGGCAACTAATGTTCCATTTTTAATGAGGTAAGGCTTTATTTAATGCAAAAAATAAAAAAAAAACAAAAAACAAAACAACAAAAAAGAAAACAACAAAACAACAAAGAAAAAAATAAAACCTCAAAGAAGAATAAAAACCTGAGATGAAATTTGCCAAAATAGAAAATATGAATTCATTTCAAAAGCCCAGAAAACCAGAAATCCTGGAGTCTGGCCACTTGGATATTATTCACATAGTCATAGGTGAAAAATATTTAAGTTCATGTATGACCACAGACCTTTTAAATTTATGTTTATAATTAAGTAATATAATTCATAAATTTCACTATGTGAGAAAATTCATATAATGAATAGTGATGATATTGTTTATAAATCTACTGAGGATTAAATCAATCTAAAATAATCAATCTCTACAATTTAATCAAAATCAATTATATGATTCTAACTGTATATGAATTAGTTTATGAACCATGCCAAATCATATTTCAAGTGTCTTTGAATTCCATATTTTGTAGTTTATTCTTTGTTAACTGTGTTTTATATTCAAAAGAGATATAATGAAAAATAAAAGTACATATTTCTGTAATCATTTCTCTCAAAGTAATGCCTCTGTTACTTAGAAAGTATACACATGTTTCTTCATGTATACAGTCAGGTACTCAGTAGAGCTAAGTAACTATACTGTTAAATCTTAGAGTATGAGAATACCAAAATGTAAGCCTCTAATACAACATCTGTAACATTATTAAGTATGGATTAAAATATCAATGTGAACTCGTGAATTTTTAAAGGCTTTCCTCTATCTGTATAGTAAGAATGAAATTCCTAAAGAAGCCAGGATGGTCAAGGAACATCCTAGCTGACAGACTGAGCTAGAAGATTCAAGACTCCAGCTAAGGTGTCTGTGTCCTCCCATCTTCTCACCTGCAGTGATTCCCACTCACACTATGATCTCAATAGTTTATTTAGCACCTCTAAAGGTTTATGGGTCAAATCCTAACAGGCAAGCAGCATCCTCACATACTGCTTTCTCTTTTGCTCCTAGGAAGCAGTTCTGTTAGCCATCTTCACCAAATGTCAGCTCAACTGGTTTATTGTGTCCCTTACTCTCCTGGTCCAGGACCAATTGCCTCCTCCTGGACAAGGAGTGCTCATGCTCATGTGTGTTTTGATGTGCAGTCATGCAGCCTTACATCTGCCTTCCTTCACCTTACCAAGAATGCAGAAAGACCTTTTTAGTGGCTTTAAAGCTTGCATTGCAAATAATTAGAGTGAATGGTAAATCAACATATATCTATGCTTTTTTTTCCTGATCTTATATATTCATTATAGAAAACCTCTCTCCTTTAAATTTCTTCTTTAGTTTTCTACCATGTACTAGGTCAATGGGAACATATGCCCATTATTTGTTTTTTTTGTTTTTTTTGTTTTTTTTTGCCATCACCTTTACAGGCTCTACAAGTCAACTCCAATGGAGATGTTTCTCGTTTCCTTAAACTATCCCTTGTGCATTCAATCCCGTGAACTGGGAAAATGGTCTCCAATTCAGTCAATAGATTCTCTCTTATTTTCATATATTTAACCTCTTTATGAATCATCCTCAAGTTTCAATCCAATAATAATATTCTATCTATAGTCAATACACTCTTACAACTCTTTTGATAGTCTGCATATATTTTGTGGATTTTCTCTTTCCTAAGTTAGACTTATCCCACCCAAATCCAGCTTCACCTTAGATCTACAGCAATTGTGTTGGCAGTCAAAAGAGAAAGTTGACGGCACATTCTATGGAAAATTTCTTGCCTTTTAAAACAATATCATCTAGCATAACACTGCACAAGTGAGTTATGGGGAATAGAAGGAAAAAGAGGCAACCTCCACTAGCTTTCATAGCTCAGGAAAGGCTGTGTATAAGTGTTCTTTGGTTTTGCCTTACATTTGGGACAGTAACATAATTTGGTATCTCATATTTTCTGTTGTGTTTGTTGTTTGCTTTGCTTTGGTTTTATTTACACCGTTTCAGCTGTCATATAATGACAGGCTTAAAAAGGCTTTCAAAGTTTCCAAACATGAGAATTAAAGTTTTATACTGATTCACCTTCAACATCTGTTTTAAACACAAGACGTAAAGCAGCTTATATAGAGACCCCCTTCTTATCATCAGCTTTTAATGGCTGGTTGGAGCACCACAGTTTCTTAATGTCTCCCTGATGGTATCAGCGTGACTTAGAAGTAACCTGCCTCCTCTGCTCTTTTTATAGTTCTCACTACCTTGACTCACATTTTTTCTGAATGTCTTATCATCACATCTGCTACAACAGTCTGCTCCACTGGAACGTTTCCAAGGCAATTTCAAGTGTAATATTTAACGCTTGATGGGCTGTCATATGCCAAGCAATCTGCCCCTCACCAACTGACTGTACCCCAGTTCTAATGTATGCTGAGTTCCTCCTTTTCCTACCATTTATAAGCGTGATATAGCTGTTACTTTTCTTTTTACATCTTTGATCATTTAATAGATATCCACACTGAACTGATTATTTGGGTCATTCTTTCAGCTTAAAAAGTATCTGAGAAAAATAAGGAAGCAAGAAACAAAAGAATGGAAGAACCAAACATATGTAATGCAGATCTGACCCTAGTGGGTCAGAGAAAGAAAATCAAAGAGCAAAGGAAAGCAATCCAGAGTGAAAAATAGCTCTAAAGAAATAGAAAGGCCATTCTTAAACTGAAGTTAGCTCTGAGTGAACTCGTGTCTCCAAGAAGCAGAACTAAATATATTTGATATGCTGGGAGTTTCTCTGAAGTCTTGTAGGAAATGTGACTATTGTGAAATGTGAAAGATGTAACTTTCATACCATAACATTTGGAAACTTTAGTCAAATACACTTCCCGTAATCAAAGGGTGGATGGGTCAAAATACATGCAAATGATTTTAAGTAGGTACACTTACACATATGGGATTCTGAAACATTTAGTGCACTTAAATGTATTTATTTAACAGTGAATGACCTTGGGATATTATTAGTTACATTATACATAGATTTACAAAATCTTTATTAAGACCAGTGTATGCATTTACATTTACATAGAAATTCATTATCAGATTCATTGTAGCATAATGGGCAATCACTGGAGGACATAATTAGATACATTTGAAAGGTCATAAGAGTATTCTGAAAGTAACCTAGTAATTAAGGTAAATGGATGTTTTGAGCTTAATTTGAGTAAGCTATAACTTTGGTGGAGATTTTTCAATACAGGTATTTTGCTGAAAAAATATCTCAAGTGATGTAAAATGCACAGTATGGAATTGCCATTATATTGACAAAATAACAATAGAAATGATGAATGAGAAGTGTTTGTAAATAAGAGTAGACAAATTATGAAGAGTACTTTTGAATAGCTTATACCATATAAGCGAATGTGTAGCTATAGGAAAGAGTAGACAATTTATTTTATAGACAAGAAAATCTTATATGTAGATATGCAAATAATGTATAAACTAATGTGGTGACCATTTGCTAGTCTTTTTAATTTTTTTTTTATATCCTCTATTGTAGATAGATAATTAGAAATTTCAGGCTTTCTAAAGCAACAAAATTTGACTATAAACTTTTAGTTTAGAGTTGAGAAAAATTAATTAAAAGAAATAAGAATTTTACTATTGATGGTAACAACCATGTGTACCAGTAAACAGATTAAAGATAACCTCAGAGAACACTGATATTGCATTCAAGAATAAAATCAAATCGACTTTGCATAGGATTAATTTTGTGACAAATGAACACAATTTGAATTTCTACTTCTGTCCTTATATTTTCCATCTACCTCTAGCAAACATCTCTGCCTTATCTTTCTTTACAGCACAACAAGTATGGAATGGTAAAGGAATGATTGTTATTTACAAAAATCTTTAACAGAGTTTTACAAGGAAATAAATAAATGTATATACATCAACTGAAAATAATAGCTAAAATCATTACAAACAGCTTTATCAGGCTATATGTCAACATGTTGTTTACAAGATTTTTGGGAGATACTTCTTGTGTAAGATTGTTTCTCACTTTCTGGTTGCTTTTATTGCATGGTGCATATATTATATACATATATAAAATATTATATATACATATATACATACGTATATTATTGCTCAGAAATATAAAAAAGTATATGTTAGGTTTTAATGTATGTATAAATCTAGGTTGAACATTTAGAGACAAAGCAATGGGATAAGTAATATAAGAGGGAGAGGGAAGGGGGAGGAAAATGATGTGGTTATATTTTAACTTCAAAAAAGTTATTTAATTTTTTAAGTTAAAAATATATAGTTTCATGAAACTTCATGGGAAACCCAAGACACAGTAATGTGATTACAGTTTTCTCTTAAATGTGGGATAACTTAAACAGGCTGAGTACATATTTGGATAATAGGTTAGGTACATAATTTTAAATGGTCTCAAGGATTGTGATCTGCTTTGCTGTGGGGTCTATGAAGTTTTCAATCTTTGGGGGGGGGGGTTAAGAGGTGTTTTTAAGTAAGCATATCACTGTGATAAGAGTAGTATTAGAGTTGAAACATTATGAAAAATAATGATATTGTCATTGTTCTATTACTGTGAAGAGACACCATCACTGTGGCTATACTTATGAAGGAAAGCATTTAATTGGAACTGTGTTATATTTCAGAGACTAAGTCCATTATTGTCATGGTAGTATGTAGGCAGACATGGTGCTTGAGAAGTAGATGGGAGTTCTACATCTGGATTAGTAGGCACCAAGAAGAGAGAGACATTGGTGGAGGTTTGTGCATTTAAAACTTCCTAGCCACCTCAATGACATATTTTCTCTAAGAAGACTGCACCTATTCCAACAAGGATACAAGTCAAAATCCTTTAAGGTAGTGCTACTTCTTATGAGCCAATGGGGTCTACTTTAACTCAAATGACCACAGATGTCAAGCTGCATTTTCTGGACACTAGTGAAGCCAGAGAATATATCAACCCTACAGCAAAAACCCGAAGAGAAAATTTAAGTCCTACAGTAGACGTGATCATAAGATTTGTTCCTTCATTTGTTTTGGTTTTGTTGTTGGTGTTATTTGTTTGCTTGTTTAGGGGATTAGAGAGAAAGGGCATTATACAACAGTCCAAAGAATATTTCAGTTGTGGGTAAATTTTTTACTAAAGCGGCTAACGTATTGGTTTTGGAAAACAGTGAGCTAGAAAACTACATAGACTATTGTAGGAATGATACTCTTTGGTAATAAAGAGAATGGTAATTAGCATTGATTTGTGATGCCCTCATTTAAAGTAGCACAAGAAAAGGCAGAAGATAAACACATAAATGCTGGTTGATGCATAAATAATTTAGAATTTGTTTTTTTAAAAAAAATATATTTGAAATTGATTTGTTTGGATATCAACTTTTGAGAAAGTGTGTGTGTGTGTGTGTGTGTGTGTGTGTGTGTTTGTAATGAAGCTTTATGGAAAAAATACAGAATAGAAATATTTAAAGCACCAGTATTTAGAGTCAATATTGCATATTCATCTGGACAGTTAGCAAGAAGGATGGATCCTCTTACGTGCCTCCTGAGCACTGGGATTGGAGGTATGCCCCGCTGATGATAAGTAATAAAACAGTCAATCAAACCCAGAACACATAGTGATAAGAGAAAGAAAAGTCGTAATAAAAATACTTAAAACAAACTGTGGGATCAAAAAGTATACTATATCAATAATTATCAAATGATTCAGGAATTCTTCTAAGACAGGAGTCAGTTTGTAAATACTATGCTGGTTGTCTTAAGTATATCAAAAACCAAATGGTAACAAAGGAAATATGCATCCTACAATTGTTTGTAAGAGCTAGAAGGAAGTCCGGCTCCTTGAAATCACACAACTTTAAATCTCCAGCACAATAACATTCTATCATCAGCCATTTTCTATTTATTTTGTATGTATTCCATTGTTTGAACATGCCTAATAGAAACCAATTTTTATTGTATTACCATTTTACAATGGTAGCCTTGCAAGACTTGAAAATATTCAGTAAATTCACTCTTATGTATAAAGAAATAAATCCACGAATTTTCTTCATCTTTCTCTTGCTATTGCCTGTCCTTTGCATGTACTTGTCCTCCATTTCATATCAATTAAACCTTTTTCTCAAGGTATGATGACTTTAGTTAGGACCAAGTAAATTTTATATTATAACTAACATGGGTATCCAGAATATCTCTACATCAAGAGACTGAATGACACACTAGGTTACTGGCTGCTACTAGAATTATTATTTAGTACAAACCCTCCAACATCTTGAGCTTTCTGTTCAGTATACAATTTATTCTATAATAGCTGATTAACTACGCAAAGAAATAGAAGGCTATTTATCTCTATACAGCACAAAGAGCTTTGTCTGTGTGTGTTCATAACCTATAAGTCACTTTAATATTGGATTTGTAAATGGATTTTATGAAGTACTTGGTTTTTAGAAACTTTCGTTAAACAGTCTTAATATAATGATATTTTATTTTATGATTATTTTGCTTATAGAAAATAGTGTTTCTAAATGTAATTGCTATTCTCACTTAAATATTATCCTTCCTTTTTAAAATATGCAACTGAAAAATTATGAAGTACAGTTCAACTAAGTCCTCAACTAAGAAGATACAGAATATAAACTAAAGAGCAAAATTGTTAAGGTAATTTAGATCCTGTGATTTTTCATATCATGTATAAATAGCTTTTATCTATCTGATGTAAATGTCATCTTAGATCCTGACTGCTGAATGATATCACACTTTTTAGCTCTTTCTGAACTCTGGTTGTTCAACTCAGCTATTATAGTTCAAACTCCTCATCAAGCCAACTGATTCAATCTGTATTCTCTCAGATTCTCACTGAGTTGTTCTGCTTGGCTTAAACTAACTCTGGAACTATGTTTTAATCATCTGGCTCCTGCTTCTGTGGCTTCAACTGCTTCTGCTGTCCTGCAATAAACTGAATGACCTAACGAAAGAACTCAACTCCACCACACTGAACTCACTTCACTAAGTCCAACTGACTGACTCTTCCTGCACTGCTCTTAAATAACTACTGTTTCCTGGGCTGTTCTGAGGGTTGAATGTTTCTCTGACTCATTCTGTCGAATCTTGGATTTTGTCTGCCTCTTAATTACTGTCATTTTCAAACATGGCTTCTTTCTTCTACAAACTAATTTTGCCTTAAACGTGTTTACTAAGAGAGTGTCTGTACTCCAGACAGAGGGATTAAGGCTGTAAGGTATCAACTGTGTTCCACCAGGATCAAATAGACCTAGGTCATCAGATGAGATCCTTTGAAAGAGCAGGAATGTTGCTTGATTAAAGGTCCCCAACAATATTAGAAAAACAAGAGATGAACTTAATTTTCAATTTTTTATTTACATATTTCCTTAACAACCTAAACCTTATTTAGTTTACTCTATATTAGAGCTTATAAATTTAAATTATTAGGATGTATCAAATATTATAGATAAAGCTTCTTTTGGTTTGTTTTCTCCAATAGTTTTTATCAGTCTGATTAATTTAATATATAATTATTTCCTAGCCCAAAGTAGTTAAATATAACAAACTTCCAAGCTTTCTTTATATTAGGACCAATTGACTACCCATCATTAAAAACATAGACTCTTTCAGAGTATAGTCATGCAGTTAAGATACTAGAGACTGGAGATGGAGATACAAAACATTAAAAGTATCTGTGATATGTGATTGCTTAAGTCAGGAACGCAGTAGGAGCTGTACTTCCTGACAAATAAGTAGCAGATTCTCCATTTATTCAAAATGAATTCTGAAGAACAGGAGTTTTGTTAATTAAATTTAATGTTGTTTTGCCAGTAAATACCAGCCTGTGCATCTGATTTGAGGGCAAGGTCTTTCTTTTAGCTGAATTGTAAACTTGGTGAAAATTGGACAACTAGAAATTATATATGTTTTGAGTACTGTTTATGAGTATCCCTGTGTTATTGTTGAGTAATTTATTCACTTGTACAGTGACTGATGCTTTCATAGGTTCCATAGAGGAAACAGGGAAAGGGGATAACAGTTGAAATGTAAATACATAAAATATCCAATAAAAAATAAACATTTGTATAAATGCTATTTGTAAAACAATTAAATTATTTATTTTATGTGTATAAATGTTTTGCTGGCATGCATATATGTGTACCATGTGCATGTCTGGTACCTGCTAAGCCAAATACAGCATTAGATCCTCTAGAACTTGAGTTGCAGACAGTTGTGAGCTGCTATGTAGGTACTACGAATTCAACCTTTAACCACTGCAAAAGCATCAGTTGCTTTTACCTGCTCAACTATCTCTCCAGCCCTAAAAATTAATATTTAATTGTAAGTGAGAATTGTATGTGTTGAGATTTAATCTGTGTTTGGATTATGGAGAGATTTAATCAAGTTAATTCATGTATCCATCACTTTACCAACTTCTCTTTTCTGTTAAGAGAATATTAAACATCTACTCAAAGAAAAAAAGAGGGTGTATTGATTCAATCATGACTACATTTGCTGATCTCTATGCTGAAGATTAGTGAAAAAGTTTTCTTAAAGAGTAAACTATATGCACAGAAACAGAAATCTAGAAAATTTACAAAAAAGAGCTGAAGTATACTACATGATGCTACATGATACCATGTTCTATTGTGATAGCAAAATACTTGATCCTGAATCATGATTAAAATTCTATTTGATCCAGGATTTGGAGAATGAAAAGTTTTGTTTCTTGTGCTTAAACTAATGGCATTTTTAACTTATTCTTGAAGAGTTTGTAATAAATTATCTATGAATTTAATGAAAGATAGAAGAAATGAAGCAATAACCAAAGTATTGAATCCCTAAAAGAATTTGTAGTATTCTTGAACTAATTTATATTTATAATTTTCCATTTTCTAAGAGATTGTTTGAGCATCTTCTTAGCATATGGCTAAGTCCTCCTTTTTTGCATCATAACATAATAGAAGACGTCACATGGTGAAAGAAAGCAAGTATGTAGTAGGCAAAATGACAATTCATTTTATTCATAACATTTTTATTGATTATTTGAGAATGTTACATGATTAACTCCAGCACCCTCAGTTCCCAATCCTCCCAGAACCCTCCTCCCTTGGCACTTACCTTCTCCAAAAAAAAAAAAAAAAAGAAGAAGAAGAAGAAAATACAGTTTATGTTGCCCATATACTCACTGGAACATGCTCAAACACCCACTGGACAGCCCATTAAAGATAACTGTGTCCTTCTCCACTGGCACCTGCAAAAAGCCATCAGTTGTAGACAGCCACACTTCAGCAACATCATCCCAATTTTTAAGAATTCTCTTTGATAGTTATCTGCCTAGGCTTTGGGGATTTATGTTTTTTTTGTTTTAGTTTGGTTTGGTGTTTTGTATTGTTTTGCTTGGTTAGGAGCAAAAGTTTGTCACAGAAGCCATTTAGGACCCTCTTTCTCTACTGTGAATGAGCAGACAACAATACCATGACAAAGTATCTTCCTTGTTCTTTTTAGTCAGTGGAGGAACTAATCATGGACTGACAAGTGGCATCTCATTACTGCATGGACTTCAAACATCCTCTTCATGGTCAGCATGTACCAAGGACCTCAGCATAGTCTCCTATGGAAGTACATACCACAAATCAACATGGTCCTCTGTTGCAGCATGAGCCATGAACATCGAAAGGACAGGCTAAGGACATCAACATGGGTTCAGGATACCTCAAAGACCATGGCCATCTCTAGCCTTCATTGGCAACAAGGGCCAAGAATGAAAATCAACAAATACAGTAGGAGCATGCCCCCAAACATGGCTCCAGCAGTAACATAGACCTAGACATCACCATGGCCTCAGGTGGCCCTCAGAGGCAGGCCACTTAGACCTCTACGGTTCCTTGTAGCAACATTTCCTATGGATATAGAGATGGCCTTAGGTTGTGGCCCAGACGAAGGACATTCTTATGGCCATAGGTTGTACTTTGATCAGGGGCATCAATATGGTTCCAGGCTGCTCTAAGACCAAGTACATCCAAGGGATCTCTAGGTTCAACACAGCCTAGGGCAGTGGATATTGGATACCAGAAGTGCCCTGCAGGGTCTGTGTTGACCCTGCAGGGCATTTGAGGAGGTTAAATACAGAATATGAGCTGCTCTTCATCTTCAGCATCCTACTCTTGCTCAGTACTAAGGCAATCATGAGATTGGGCAGCATGTTTGGAGGCTGAGTCTTAGTGTAAAATCTCTGTTCCTCTACCATTCCTGCCCCGCCATTTGATATTCATTTGGCATAGTTGCATCCAATGCTGCAGTGTGGCACATAGTATGTCATTTGTCCAAAAAGCTCTATGTGCAAATATTCATTGCAAAAATCATTGGTCTGGTTCAAGGTTCCTGGTTCCTGACACAACATAAGTGTAGGATCATCTCTGAGATTCATTCAAACATCCTGCTGTTTCCCAGAAACAGGATGTTCTTATAGCTAGTCAGGTTCTGTAATATCTCCATGATGCAGCAAATCCTCCTGTTTTCTGTCAGCTGTCCAGAGGATCAACCTTTGTGCTTCTAGGCTGCAGGCAGCACCAGAGCCCTATTCTCTGTCTCCCAGAAGGGCAAGCAGTTGAGCTGACCACTTTGGAACCATGCTGGGTCAAGCCAAATGGCCCTATCCAGAAATGACAAGATGTAGGACCAGCTCCTCCATTTTCTCCAGCATCATGTAGATGGTCTAGGTGTTGTGGGAGACTCAGTCAAAGTACTGGATCTGGGCTCCTCATGCAACAAAATGGTCAATGTGTGTGCCTATCTTACTGTTGCCTCCAGGTACTTTCCCAGGGTGTTATTTCTTATCAATCCATTAATACTACCCTGGGGACCTCACCTTCATGATCTCTTGGAAGTTCTATCACATTACAAAGGCTTTATTTTCAAATATCTTTTCATCTGTGGACTTGGCCACTAATTCAATAACAAATGATTTTTTATAGAACATCAGGAACCCATAAAATTTAGATGATACAAACAAAGGTTAAAAAAAATGACATCTAGAGGTAACTTAAATCATTTAATGTATTTGTTTACATACAGTTTATGATTTACACAATTTAAAATGGCAAAGGGGGCAATGTCCAAGTCAAATAATTTATTATGGAGTAAGAACTAAAGTATATGACTTAATAAATTATTATGAGAAATATTTCACTTCTCTGGAATACTAATGAAGATACTAATCCATTAGAGAACATTCTTCTTTCTGTTTTATAATCAACAAGTGGGTAAAGCTCAAGTATTTCCTTTTACTCAGCAGCCTCAAGATATTTCTAATTACAAGGAACTCACATCTGTGTATCAGAAATGAAGCAGTCAAAAGTGATCATCTCAACAGTTACTACAGGAAAAATATTCAAGTGATTTTGGGATAAATTCAAATATTCATTTAAATAAGAGATTATGTCCTAGTTGCTATTATATTGTAGTGAAAAGACACCAGGACCAAGACAATGCTTATAAAACAAAGTATTCAATTGAGGGGTTTCTTACCGTTATCAGTTACCAAGTTAAAATGTAGACATGATTGGCCTTGGAACAGTAGCTGAGAGTTTCATATTCTGATTCATGCGAAGCAGATGCACCAGCAAGGGATACTGCTCCTGGTATGTGCTTTTGAAAGTTCAAATCCCCAAGCAACATTCCTTCTCCAACATGCCAAACCTACTCTAACAAGGCTACAACTACTAAGCCCTGCAGTTTACCAACATGGAAGAAAGCAAACAAATATGTGAGCCTATATGGTTGTGGTTGTGGTGGGCATTCTCACTCTACTTACCACAGACTGTTTATACATCTATACAATATACATTTGCCTATAGTGCTACAATATTGTTTCCTTCATATCCTCGCTTCAAACATGACTAATCGTCTAGCCATTAATGAGAAATTAAAACTCAGAGAATTTCTCAAAATGGAGATGTTGCTAGGTTTTTGGTAAGTCAGTTTTAATTTCTGTCTTATATTTAACTTATGGCATTGGTAAAATTATACAGCAGTAGTACTGTGTAATGAATTATCTATGTTTTGAGTAAAAGGTACAAAAATTAGTCAAAATAAATGAACCCACTAATAAAGCACTAAAAGAATTGTGGCACACTTACCAGTAATTAAGATTCTATAATTTTGAATTTTTCCCTGAAATAAATGTTGAAATATTTTAAGAATTGATCTATTTTATTCAAGGACAGTATGTGATTTTGTTTTATTTACTTATTTAATGATTTATTCAAATAAAAATATGGGAATAGATATGAAGGTTAACTATGTAACAGTGTTATTTTCCTCAGAAAATAAGAGTGAAACACTAAAGCTCCTTAAGTTGCAGATTAGAGCTAAAGAGGTAGATCAGTCTGTCTTATTTAAGTTCATTGTTCATCAGTATTCCATAATGCAGGAGCAAGACATTTCAGTAGTTTCAGTGTACTGATGCAACATGGACCAACAGAGCAAATATTTTCATAAAGTAAGATGGCATAGTATTTGTTGTTCTTGTTCATCTGTGAAGAAGTGATAAGCCTTGATTTCTTTATGCATTTTATTTTAAATATACTCAAAATATTAAATTAAACTATAATAAAATTATTACTTACATTAACAGTAATATTATCTTAGTACTTCCTTGGAGATGCCTATAGATTCCTAAGCAAATCTATTTTATGTGTTTCCTTAAATGAGTGACAATTTAGCATATTCACAAAGCAATCTTTCACAGAATTTATGTTTGATATATATTTTCTCTACAAAATCAGCATGCAATTTCATATAACAAATTTCGTCTTGTCACATGATAAGAGATATGTGTAGAGGACATCCAAATAGTTCTTGTACATTTTCTTTTGCCATTAATGGATGAGTCCTTGTTTATAGGATGCTGATGAAGTATTTTTATTTTCTATGAAGAACATAGTACTAGTGATGAAGAAAGCATAAGCACAGATGCCAAAAACATGCCATAAAACTATTGATCATCTACAAATTAAATCGGTCTTAGGAATTCTAGGCTTTATCTTTTATCTAGGTCATTTCCTATAATAATTACTTTTGTTTTCCTGAAACTAAATGCATCTGTAAATTCTCATGTCAAATGGATGCATATTAATTGATTTTTATTGCAGTTTACTTTTGAATATTATTCATTTTTCTTCATTCTTTTACAACAATAAATATCTCATGGGAAATATAGAAACATAGAATGGTGACTGATAGAGGATCAATGAAGGTGGAGATATGTATATGCATAGGCTATATCATCTAAAAGGCTTTATTCTCACTAGTAGAAGCATCAGATTCTCATGTACAATTCTCCTTATAGTGCAAACTTCCCCTCTTGAATTTCTTCTATTTCTGTGATTAATGACAACCTTTTAAACAAATATGTATATTATGCTAGAATGATGCAAAAAAATATTGCTTACCCTTATGTTCACTTCACCAAAATTTTTGGATATTCCTGATATCAATTATTAAATCCATTTAGAGAGAAAAGGATTTTATTATTTGAAATTTGTCTCTATGGTATTGTTTTTTATTTAAAAAACATGTTTTGATGTATTCATATCACTCTGATCAATGTGAATGACAAGAAAGTTGCCATATGATCTCTGAAAAAAATTATATGCCATAGAAGGGAAAAGGGATTAGTTACTTATGGCCTCTTCTACAGTTATGTGAACACCAAGGAGTAATTATATTGCCATTAAGAAGAACAGCATGATTCACAGGGCTAGTGCCCACACATTGGAAAAAATAAATGAGTTGTTATGTGTGCTGATACAAGAATTGGGTGTGTTAGTAAGTCATGTTGGGTAATGAACAACAGTTCCTGATATAAGGCGCTCTTCCTTAGGTATAACTTGGAAGAATGTGACCTTATATCTTGAGATACAGCAACCAATGTGCTAGTTGATCCAGTATCATGAGCCAGGAAGATTAAAAATATTATCAATATCTGCAATGTCTGTTTCTGTAGGACAGGAAAAGTCTGTTATATCCCCTATTGTATGCATACAACTTTTAGCCATTGGAAGAACTTTTGAGAGCTTTCAAGTGTTTTCTTGTTTTTTTTTTTTTTGTTGTTGTTGTTTTTTTTTTTAAATAATTTAAGAACTGGATAAATTGCTAGATAAGAAATAAAATCTCTACTCTTAAAAGGAGTATTACTTTTTGATCAACATTAATTTCAATAAGAATAATAAGAGTTGAATATTGTATTCTTAATAATTCAAAATATGTTGTTCCAGGTAATTCAATGATAGCAGAAAATAATCAAAACCATCATAAAATTTCCTACTTGTACTGAGAAAGAAAACGATTAAAATCAACTTTGATTTATGTGAATTTATTTGTCACGATCTTTCAATCGCACACTCTGTTTGAGAACTATTATTAACATCTCCAATCTGCTGTTCCAAATAAAGTAGACAACAACATGCAATTATCCCCACCATAGGTTGCTTTTACAATGCACTTATTTTTAGCATTTAACAATGCATATCAAAAGACTTAAACATGATGGTGGAATAATAATCTAGGGATTTCTCTTAAGCAAGTAAGGATAAAGAAATCAGTTATCTCCTTACCATAAAAACTTCAAAATATTTTAAGTATCTAAAATATCACAAATTTATTGTAGATGTTATCAGATGAATTCAGTTCACAAGATATTAAGTGCATAATCAAATTATATTTTATACGTTTGTTATATATTGAAAGTCTTAAAATATGTTACAAAGGAACAATGATACTAGGCTTAAGTATCAGAGCATGCATTTTCTCAATGGATATCATTTTTACTTCTTTTTATTTGGTCAAATATACATTCAAATATTTTCTGTGTAATAGATCATTGTGTGATAGCATACAATTATCTTTAACACTTGAAAGTTATAAAAGATGTATACATGATGAAAAACCTAAGGCTTGCAAAGCCTAATCTGTTACCTTCAGGAGTGACATATAAGATACTTACATCCTGGTGCTAGAGTCAGGAATAATATTCTCAGAGGTGCTTTAGAAACAAAGCCTAATGTCAAGGAAGAGACGAAACATGTTTTATAATAGACTTCTGAAGTCATAATACTCAGGCTTTGCACCACCAACCTACACACTTTGTATTGCATAATTAAGATTCAATAGCTCTTGTCATTTCAGTAATGTGAATAATTATATGCCCACCCACAAATTATTTTATATATCTTCAAGACTTTAATCTAAAGGCTTAAATGTCTTAAAAATAAAATATGTTACATCTCATTTAAAAAATACTAAAATTAGATGTCAGTAAAGAAAGTAATTAAATGTGATAATGAAAATAATTAATTCAACATAGATTACAATTTTGCCAACAGAAAACACAGAAAGACTAATTTGATTTGTGCCTTCTCAGCTATCATCAGATATGCTTCCTCCTACAGCAGAAAAAAATACAGAAAGTCTATAGTCAAATACTATGCAGAAAGGTAAAGACATTGGAAAACTCAGCCATAAAAGGGATGTGTTCCTCAAATCCCTCCCCTTAGAGCACAGGAAACTACCTTCCCCTCACCTTCCACAGCCAGGCAGGAGAGGATGCAGAAAGAGTTTAAGCATCAGAGAGGACTGAGCTCATAAAAGAAGGCCTGGGAAAATCAACATGAGTAATGCTTCTATGAACTCACAGAGATGGAAACAGTAAGAACAAGGCTTGCATTAGTTGCATCAGGTGCTCTGCCTACATATGCTGGCTGCACGTTTAGTGCTTTGTAGCTTTAGATCGTTGTCTTGAGTATGCGTTACTGATTCCTTGGGGCTTGTCTTTGACAGTTTTCCTTCAATTTGTTTGTCTTGTCCAACTGTATTGTGATATTATATTGTGTATATATATATGTGTGTGTGTGTGTGCATGTATATATATATATACATACACATATAACTATATGTAACTATGTACAACTATATACAACTACATATAACTATATATAACTATATATAACAATTATGTATAATTATAACTATATATAAAACTATATATATCCCCTGTATTTTTCTAATGAGAGACAAAATGGGAGTGGAAACTATAATCAGGATATGTTATGTTTAAAACAGGATCTATTTCTAATAAAAATTTAAAAGTAATGAAAGCAATAAAAAATATATTAAAAAATTAACATGGATTATATGTATGCCAACAAAAAATAGGACCTTGAGTAAAACCCCATACAGAAAATACTTATAAATGAAGTTAGAAAGTTAATTTAATAATGAAGACAATAACTCTATGTTTTCTTTTATAAAAGGAAAATATATTTGAAATTATAAAAGAAGGGGCTTTAATATAATAGTGGTACCATAATTAATAGTGGATATAGCATAATCTGGGGAATAACTGATAATAGGAAATAATTTGTTGGCAACAGGAAAATAATGAGTATTCCTGTGTATTCAATTAAAAATAGTCAAATAAAATTAAAAGGTCAAATATCCAGTACCCTGGATGTAGAAATTGACAAATAGAAACCCTGGGAAGCATCAAAGAAGTTAAATACTTTCTATAGAAATTAGGCTTATAGAATAATTATACTATCCAATAAATGCTTTTTAGTTTTGCATGACTGGATGTAATAAAAATTGTTACAATCTGTTTTGGATTAAAAAAATTAAGTTTTGTTAAAATAGAAGAGAAATAAAAATGAAATTTATACATAAAGTCTAAGCTAAAAAGTTTTATCTCATAAGTACTAGAGCAACAGAGGATCACTTCTTATAGAACCTGTATTCTCAATCACATCTGATTTGGCTAAATTTCTACAGATATGTGTTGTCCCAGAATGCAAGTGGCAATGTGATAAAAATTTAATAATTGTTAAAACAATTTGCTGTAGATATTACAAAACATCAAAGTAAAGCAACTAAAAACCCAAGACATATTTCTAACAGAGAATAAAATGAAAATATACATTTAAAAAATCATAAATCATACCATATTTTGAAAATGTGCAAATATTTTATTAAACTACAGTTTTGATGTGACCTTCAGTTTAGTGGAATATGGAATATAAAATAAGAAATATATTTACTAGAATGGTCATTGATGTTATGTAACAGAAAACATACTGTTCTGTCCTTAAAATGATCTGTGGATAGCATGTCTAATATAATCAACATGAGTCACTTGAGGTTTTTAAGAAATACTTAATGTATTAAAATGTATAGTAAAGCCTTTATGTCTGGCTTTAAATGAATTTTATAGTAAAGCCTTTGTGTGTGGCTTTGAGTGAAATATTTCAGCAAAGTCTTTACTATGTTTGGGTCAATCAGTAGAGGCTGAGAAATTGTTTTGAGATTAGACCTTGACAAAATGTTGTCATTCTGGGAAGTCAGCACTCGTTGCTCTGTGAGAACCTGCAGCTGCACCAATCTTGGTCCTTAGACACTCCTAGCAAACCTGTTACTCTTACTTTTGATTGGGGCCAGTCATCGTCAAAGGGACTAAGATTTGTGGGGGTTGTCCACTCTCATGAGCAGCAAGGACAAGATAACTTTGGTAGTTAGAACCTTTCCCGGCCCCAATTTACCTTGTATGATGTTTGAATGTATTATACTGGCGTTAGTTAGCTGGGTGACAATCTTTTCCAAGAAGGCTGAACCAACCTGCCCCTTTGAAAGGTTAAGGCTTACCATCTTGCTAGACTTCTCTCTCTACTGTGGTACCTATGTTCAGCATTAGTTAATACTTGAAATGTAGTCTGATGAATTAAACTACACCATTTTGTTTAACTTAGATTTAAATTTGATGAAATTTTAATTGTGTACATTTCGTCCTACCACAGAGACACTTCAGATATAAGCGAACGTATCCACAACAAATGAAATGGCAGAAGCTAACAGCGGTGCTACCGTTTATTTCTCATACATGTGCTAGTTAAAGCAACACTGTTTGTGACAGTCTGATCACTTTATGGCAGGAAGAAAATACTACATCAAAATGCAGCCCATTTGATATGGCTGTACCAAATATTGACTGAGGCTCACTTTTTCTTTTGTTCTCTTTGTTAAAGTCAACAAGACTGATGTCCCTTTGTGTCTAGGAGAGGTCTTCTTAGCTCCAGCAATATTAATGTAAAACAACAAATTTCTTGTATTGGGAACTGTACCGCACAAGGCAGAATTTCAGGTAGATCTTGACACCTGTTCAACAGAATTCTGTGTTATTCTAGTCATCACCACAAGCAAGTTCCTCTGAAATATTTATAGTAATGGACCGCTTTTCCACTCTCTTTTTATTTACCTATAAGATTGTTGTTCTTTGATCTAGGTAAGATTAATCAATTCTTATAGCATTTCAAACATTAAAAACAAAAAGCTCATACACAAAGTTTATATTATGAAATATTTGAGTTCATACATTCATTATGCCTCATCAAAAGATTATTATTTTTCTCTAATTTGTGAATTTAGTTTAGCATTTTCAAATCTCCTGAAATTTGACATTAGCTGTTTTATATTAGTCTCCTCTTTTTACATTGTATGATTTATTATCGTCACCATCATTATCATTATCATGATCATGATCATCATCATCATCACATTGCGATCATCTCTATAGCTTCTTACAAGTTTGAGGGTTCTTAAATTTTATTGACTTTTTCATGCAATATATAAAGTTATCTTTTTGAAATTCTTCCAAGATCTTCAAATCAATTTTATAGTCTCCGACTCTCAAAATGAATATCTAAACAAAAATCACATATAAAATGATGGGAAAAAAAAAAAGCACCACAACAGTAAGAAAAAAATCATGCAATGGTTCATTTCTTAGTAAGTTTTATATATGTCACAAGTTTGCTATTTTGTTTTTTATTAATTTTGAATATATATATATATATATATATATATTAATTTAATTTACTTTTTTTACAGTCCAAATTTTATCACCCTCCAGTCCACCCTCCAAATGTTCCACATCCCATACCTCTTCCCCAACTCCTGTCTCCAGGAGGATGTCCCCACCCCCACACCCTATCCCACCATACCTCTAAACTCCCTGGGGCCTCCAGTCTCTTGAGGGTTAGGTGCATCTTCTCTGACTAAACCCAGACCGGGCAGTTCTTTGCTGAGTATGTGTTGGGGGCCTCATATCGGCTGGTGTATGCTGCCTGGTTGATCATCCAGTGTTTGAGAGATCTCAGGGGTCCAGGATAATTGAGACTACTGGTCTCCTACATGGTTGCCCTCCTCCTCATCTTCTTCCAGATTTTCCTTAATTCAACCTCAGGGGTCAGCAGCTTCTGTCCATTGGTTCGATGTAAATATCTGCATCTGACTCTTTCAGCTGCTTGTTGGGTCTTTTGTAGGGCAGTCATGATTGGTCCCTTATTGTGAGGGCTCCATAGCCTCATTAATAGTGTCAGGGTTTGAGGCCTCCCCTTGAGCTGGATCCCACTTTGGGCCTGTGGCTGGACTTTTTTTTCCCTCAGTCTCTTCTCCATTTCTGTCCCTGCAGTTCTTTCAGACAGAAACAATTCTGAGTCAGAGTTTTGACTGTGGGATGGCAACCCCATCCCTCATTTGATGCTGTGTCTTCCTGCTGGAGGTGGGCTCTGTAAGTTCTCTCTCCCCACTGTAGGGCATTTAATCTAAGGTCCCACCCTTTGAGTCCTGAGAGTCTCTCATCTCCCAGGTCACTAGTAGATTATGGAAGGTTCCCATTTTTGTGTTTCTATCATAGATCCTTTTGTAAAAAATTAACTTTTAAAAGCACAATTTTATTTTTCAATTATGTCTATGTATATTGACTGTGAAACTTATGTGGCTCCAGCTGGACACAGAGCCAGACCTTAGATGTCCAGGTACTGCAGTTTCAGCAATGTAAAGCACCCGATATGTACACATGGAATGAAACCAAAGTAATGTACAAGTGCATGAAGTGCTCCTAACCACTGAGCAATCATTCCAGTTCCCATTTTCATTTCATCCAATACAATTTTTGCTTCCTCAGAGGCTTATTGTTCTCAAAAGTGATTCATTATGTCTGCATACATGCAACAACTTGCAAAGTATTTATATGTTGTTTCTTTTATATGATTATATGTTCAGAAAAAAAAATAAAATGGTTACCATAATTCATTAAATTTTCATTATGCAAATCATCCTAGTCAGGCAGTGGTGACGCACGCCTTTAATTCCAGCACTCTGGAGGCAGAGGCAGGCGGATTTCTAAATTCGAGGCTAGCCTGGTCTACAGAGTGAGTTCCAGGACAGCCAGGGATACAAAGAAAAACCCTGTCTCGAAAAGTACAAAAACAAACAAACAAACAAACAAAACCAACAACAACAACAACAAAATCATCCTATATAATATGTAACATTTTGTACACTAAGAAGCAAGCTGCTGAAAGTTAGTTATAGGAGAAAAAAATCTACTTATAGTTGCGGGGAGATAAGTATAGATTAATAAATTTACTGATAATTGGAAATACTGCTTTAGTGATAGAAGACTCTTGAAAGTAGTTAAGACTGTCAAGAAATGCAAATCCCTCCCACAATCATATGCTGAAAGGACAAATATTTTAAAATAACTAAATTGTCTAATCTGATTTGCAGATTCACACAATTGTATCAAAATTCTGCTGATGTCCTCAAAAATAGGAAAATTTGGAATAGAAATATGGTTCAATGGGTAAGAGCACTCTCTGCTCTTACAGAGAACCCAGATTCATTTCCCAGCTCCCACATGGTGGTTCCTAAACATCTGTAACTCCAGTCATTCAGGCTCTGATACCATGTCCTGTCCACTATAGGCACTGCAAATGTTGTACATAAGCATTAATGCAGGTAAAATATTCATAGACACTATTGGGAATTCCAATGTGATTGCTGACAAGAGCCTGATATAGCTGTCTCCTGAGAGGCTGTGCCAGAGCTTGACAAATACAGAGGCAGATTCTCACAACCAAACATTGGACTGAGCATGGGATTTCCATTCAAGGAGAAAGGACTGAAAGAGCTGAAGGGGTTTGCAACCCCATAGGAAGAACAATAACCAGACCTCCAGAGCTCCCAGGGACTAAACTACCAACCAAAGAGTATACATGGAGGGACCCATGTCCTCAGCTGCATATGTAGCAGAGGATGGCATTTTCAGACATTAATGAGAGATGCCATTGGTCCTGTGAAGGCTCCATGCCCCAGAGTAGGGGGATTTGAGGGCAGGGAGGCAGGAGAGTGGATGGGTGGGTGGAGGCACACCCTCATAGAAGCAGGAGGATGGGATAGAGGGTTTCTGGGGGGAAATAGGGAAAGGGGATAACATTTGAAATTTAAATAAATAAAATATCCAGTAAAAAAGAAAAATAGCAATTAACCTACTGTTGGTGGTATATAAAGAAGGTAAGAAGATGGGGAGGTTGAGGGGAGTAATCGAGGATAAATACTAAGTTATGAAAATATTCTAAAACTAGTGGTGATGATGAATGATGAACAAAATAAAATCCATTGAATTATTTTGAGTATTTAATTTAAATGGATAAATTGTATGAAATGTAAATTATGACTCAGTAAAGCTATCTTAATGAAGTAGATAGGTGACTAAAAAATAATTAAAAGTATGAAAAAGTGCCTTAAAATGCATATGGTCACCTCGTTAGTCTGATACTTTCTAGAGTTATTGAAAGAATGGGATAGACCTTCCCTCAGAGTGAATGTACTTTCTGGTAACAACTAAGATGCACAGACAGAGGTCTTATAGAAAAGCTCTTTCTTGTTTTTGTTCTTTTTTCTTGTTTTGTTTCCTTTGTTTCTAATTTTGTTGTTTTAATTTGCTCATTGTTTTTCATCTCCCCCATTGCTGTTTACATCATCTACTTCTGTGTACAAATAACCATTATTGGACTACACTTTATGTGCCAATACAATAAACTCCATTTGTAACATGACTTTATTCTAACTAGTCATTCCCTGTGGATACCGTGACTAAAACAGAAACAGATCAAATCTTTAAATCTCTTGTTTTCCTATCTGTATATGGTAAACATATGCATCATCGTATCTCCAGAGCAAACAGTAATATTTAAAATTTCTGCTTTTATAAGGAACGTGATTTTAAGGGGCTAATTTGCCAACTGACCCCCAAACCATTATAATATGTTAGTCATAATATCATCCTCAGAGGATCAAATGGGATGGATGCACTTTTGCAGAGCATCATTTTGTTTAGACCTGTACTAGAACTGAAGTGAAGAATTGGCATCTTACAGAAAGAGCTGGCTGGAGGGCTGGAGCAGAAAACATGAACATTGATTCCAGAGCCTTGTGTTGTGTAAGAAAACAAGACAGTCCTGGGCAGCCAAGCAACAAGTCAGAAAATCAAGAATGTCAATAGCTGGTCAAGACAGAAATTTGACCAGGTTAAGGAAGAAAAGATTGAACATTTGTTTACAATCAAATGTATAAAAATACAATGCTTTTCTCATAAAATAATTTGGAAAATAAGTGGAAATGTATAAATGAATAATATCTGAGAATGACTCAAAGAATTTATACAGCTATTTCAGACAGACCATGTAACTTCTCAATCATTAGATGTTGAATACACATGGGTTTGTGGTCATTCCTTGACTGGATTGAGAAGTGTGTTGGGAATTAGTGAAGCATTGCTGAACGTTTATGGTGGTTTTCCACACAGGACTGAGAGTATGGAACACCTTTCCTCATAGGGAACACTATTATATGACTAGCACCTCTAGTGGAATATAAGAGCAGAAAAGAAAAAACCTCTTGGACAGTACTTCAACCTTTTGCAATGACTCCCATGGGTCAATAGAGAGCATTAATATGTCAAGTATTTCCACCATGATGAGATAAAATCTGTGAACAGCAATAGTTTCTTTTCCCTTAAAGCTTACTTTTTCATAATTTTGAGACAGGAATAACTAGCTTGTTTAATATGGTAACACTCTCCCAAAGAGTGAAGAAAGAACAACCTACAGAGCATTTGTACATAGAGAAAGTCCATGCTATTACTGTGATGTGAGAAAACTTCTTTTACTTTTGTTGTGTCCTCCATGTTCACAACCCTAGCTAATGGGAATAAGTTCTAATTAGAGTGTCAAGGAATACAAGGTCAATAATTATTTGTGATAAATGTTTGCAGTAGAGTCCTAAGAATTCATGAAAATGAAATACATGTACGGGGTGGGATCCTGAAAGAGAAGAACTTTGTCACATAACTAAAGAGAATTTAGCATAAAATTCATGAAACATTTAGAATATCAGTTTAAGATAATTATAATAAAGGAGATGAATATAAATATATTAGAAATGGGCACAATTATTAAAAAATAATTACAATCAAATTTAGGCTTTTATGAAACAAATATTACCAACATTTCTCCTTATGTACATTCCTTAAAATACTGTATCATTAGATGTTTATTTTAAGGGTATATGGTATTAGATTTGCACTTGAGTATGACAAGTATATTATATGTAGAACTCAAATAAATAAATTTTTAAAGAAATATATAGCACACCTTGTCCTAAATTAATTTTACCACATGTACTTATTTCCTTGTTTCTTTGTTTATTTATGTAGTGTGTGTGCATGTATGTGTATGTAGACATATGCACTGGAATTCATGCTATAGAAGAATTTTCAGAATTCTTCATTTTATCACTTAGGTACAGGAATCTATTTCAGATCATCAGACTTAGGAACTGCTATTTTAGCCTTCTGAGCCTTCTTGCAGTTCATATATATTCTTAACATAATTCTTTTCATAATTTTTTTTTAGGTTTTAGACATTTGTTTTATTTTTTATGTATAACTATTTGACATGCAATCATATATGTGCACCTCATGAGTGCCTGTTACAGAGTTCAGAGGAGACATCAGATAGCCTGGAACAGGTTAGCATACGACTATAAGTAATCTAGAGGGGAAAGCAATTGAACCTCAGTCTTCTTCAATTGCAAGTGCTCTAAATCACTGACCTATCTTCTCACCAGCCCCAGGATTTATTTGTGTGTGTGTGTGTGTGTGTGTGTGTGTGTGTGTGTGTGTGTGTGTATGTGTGTGTGTGTGTGTGAAACAAATGTGTGTTTGTGGAGGCTAGACCAAGAATTTTTATGCCCTAGAGCTTCAGTGCAGATGATTAGGGCATACCTAGTATGGGATCCAGTAACTAAACTCAGGTCTTCTAAAAGAGCAGCAAGAATTCTTAATTGTGATCATTTTCTTGGTAACAAGCATCATATTCAGCTAAGCCATCGTGCCAAGACATCATAAATTCATTTCTCTATCATTATTATGGTTGAAAGTTACATTTATTATTTTCTGACAGATTTGCATTCAGTCTTCCAGTTAAGAATGAGCTAATGTTCCTTAAGTGTTGCCTGAAACAAATCTGCAGAAGAGTTAATGGATTTCTTTCACCCCTGGCATTTTACATCCATACTTAGCTGAAATCCGGGGTGACAAATTTCCATACATAATACTATTAAAATTTGAGGGTTTTTTTCTTTTAGGGAAAGGATGCAAATTTTGAGCACAGAGTGGAAGAAATGACAATAGAATCATTTCAATGTAATAACATAATATTTTGTTATTTTGGATAAAGAAATTCAGTACAAACAGGATAATAATAATTGAGATCATTCAAATTAGACATCTCTAATGCCCAATGTAATGTGCAATAGACTAGCATTGTAACATTAAAATGATCCCATTAGTAGCAATGTAAAGGTATTTTAATGTCACATAGTCATTATTACAGTCATTGGACTGTTAGCAATATGTATAATTTAATAAATAATTTCATCATTATCCATTATAAATGACAATATCTTCTATGGTGAATACACAAGACATTCGATCTTAAGTAGAAAATGAATATATAAAGAGAGCATACAGTTTAGCTTTCATTAAAATTAAGTTTTATTGTTATGTTTCATGCAATGCAATAATGATGACCTTTAAGGTATTCCAAATCAATATTCTCGTTGTCTCTTTTCCTATTTAGTTCTATAAATATTCAAAATAATGTCAAAATACCTTATACACATGATTGTACAAAAATCATAAAATCTATAAAGAATATAAAGGTAAAGTATCCAAAGCTCTGGGCTTTAACTCTCATTCACATGTACAGAGCCCTGAAGCAAGGTGATTTAATCATTCTTTTCTACATCCTTCTGGGCATGTGCTCTAGATATGTGTGAATTCACAGAGAATATATACATATACAAGTACCTTATTTTTACATGTCCATATTTTTAAAACTCAGCTGGGCAATCACAGCATCTCGTTAGTCAAAGTTGCTATTTTGTTCGTTCTTGAATATTATTTCCCTTTGGTCCACTACAAAGCTCTTCTAACTGGCTCAGAAGGAGCATGGCCTCAAGTCAGGAAAGTAATAATTGGGCTTCTGCTAAACTCTGATAGCTATGGTTTTAAATTATACTGGGGCAAAGATATGTAAATGGTGTGTTGTTTCAAAGGGTCAGCACAGCATTTTGGACCAAGATAACCTGGAAGCTTAAGGTTAACTATGAGATTGAACTGAATAATCCTGGTTGAGACTGAAATGCTGACAACAATATAAAGCCACACTTGTGTGGACTTCAACAACCTAAGCAACCTGCAGGCTTGTCTCTGATGTTGCAAGAACAGCCACTAAAATGATAAGAATACTATACCTAGCTAACAATAAGCAATTAAGTAAATTCACCTGAAGTATTCCATATCATAAAAGTAGAAATATATCTTTTAGACTTTCATTATGTTGAAAGATATTTGCTGCACTGAAATGTAGAGCAGACAACAAAAGTGGTGTGTTATTTCTGGAATGAAAGATAAATGAGTATATGTAATTATATTTGTTGCTTTGATGGAGTCATTTTATGTGCTTGAAGCATATATGCATATACACTTATGTGTTAGAATTTTCTAAAGGAAAAGAGCTAATAGAGTGTGTGTGTGTGTGTATATATATATATATATATATATATTCATAGACATATAAGTCTTGTATATATTCATATATATATGAAATTTATTAGTGTGTTTAAAGGCTGCCTGATAGTGTTTCATGCAGTCTAAGAATGGCTTTCATTTAAATAAAAGGGAAATTTTTACATATGCTCATTTCAGAAGAGTAGTTGTATTAACTGATGCTGGAGTCTCTGGAAATACCTAGAAAGCTTCTGGTTTTCTCCCTCCATGGGAATTCCAAAGAATTAGTTTCTAATAACAGCAGAAAAAAATCTTCAAAAACAGAACAGATGACTTTGACAGCTAGATTAAAGGTAAGCAGGCCGAAACATAACCTTCCTTTTCCAATGACATTTTATATGGGCTACTACCAGAAATAATGTCTGAGATTTAGAATGTATCCTACTATCTCAGGTGATCCAATCAAGAATATCTCTCACAGGTTTGACCACTGCTTGAGATTTAATTGATTGCCAAGGTTAGCCATTAAAAGTCCCGTCTTCCTCGACTTGATACACAATCATTTCAACAGCATTTGTATGTTGTGTAGACAAGAAACTGAATTGAGCCTTTATATGATTTTTACTGTTATAGTTTCATATTAAACTTAGAATATCTAATCAGAAGACTAATATCAATAAACTCAGATTGATCCAGTTTTATTTTCTTTCTATTATTATCACAGACTTATAAAAATAAGTAAGCTTCTAAGTGGTATAACATTTTACCACGTACAGTACACAATTTATATTGTCTCAGAGGTTATTGAACCTTAAGCTTATTTACAGACATCAAGACAACCATTGTTGGTCAATGAAGTATATCAATCCTGCCTGCTGTCTCCTTCAGTGTAAGTCACTTAATCTTCAGTCTGTGCTCAAAGAACTAGATTTGAATACATGTTCAAGAAGACCTAATAAATGATATAAATAATACCAAGCTTACAAATGCACGGAATAGAATAATAGCTATCAAGTTTAGAAAAATAAGGGAAAGGCTAAGAAATATTGCTTAAATGAAACAAGTTTCAGTTAAACTGGAAAAATCAACTCCAGAGATCTGTTGCATGTAAAATTCTAGAACCTATGGCTCCATTTTGATGCACAGTTTTCTTCATTTCCATTCATGATGGCATCTCTAACCCAATTCAGTAGTTCATAAATAAATTAGTGATATTGGTATGTCAGATCTAAGAGAAAATTGTCTCTAAGTTTTCACCAGCTATTTTTTCTTTTAAAAATAGTCTCCTAGCTATTCAGAAATTACAGGTACCAACCATTTATTAAACAAACAAACAAACAGAAAAATGTATACCAGAAATGGTCTTAGATTATTACACCATGCCCATTTATATATGTAACATGTATAAAAGTAAAGAATAAATTTATTTTAAAAATAAAAACAGTCCAGATGATAGAAGAAATAAGTTAATTATGAAACTGGAGAGAATATAGTAGTTTCATGCATCTTATGTATAGTTTAAAGATATGGATTCTTACAAAGAATATCATAACTATTATGGATGCTTAATCTTTGGTTTTTGCTTAAATGATCAGAATGTCATAATACCTTAGATAAAACAAATATACAATGATATACATTGTATATGGTGATATTGAAGGTGAGAACCTTGACTGTAAAAGGGCCATAGATGATTATGAATGGTATAGAAGAAATGCTTAAGATACTTTTTTGTTACATAGTGGTAATCTTTAAAAGAATTATTTATTTATTTTGTGTATATGAGTACACTGTAGCTTTCTTTAGATATATCAGAACAAGGCATAAGATCCCATTACAAATAGTTGAGAACCACCATGAAGTTGCTGGGAATTGAACTCAGGACCTCTTGGAAGAGCAGTCAGTGCTCTTAACCACTGAGCCATCTCTCTAGCCCAATAGAAAATTTTAATTAGCAAAATGTATACATTTGCCCACTTATAGTGTAACATGTTGATATTTATATATTTTAGTAAAAATGAATAAGGACATTTTTATGTTACATATTTCTGTGGTGATACTAAAATATATTCTGTCAATGATTTTTATGAATATAATAAATTTTATATTTAAATTTTAATGAAATATACATATATACATATACATACATACATGCATATGCACACATACATTATATAACTTAAGTAATCCATTAAGCTGAGAAACAAACAGGAGGAACAGTGTGTGGCACAATATCCTGTCCTATCTGTTGCACCAAATACCATGTATGCTTAAAAGAAAAATGCAAGGTCATGCCAAAGCTGTGCATGACATATTGATGATCTTGGATCATATATTGAATGGTAATAGGTGATAGAAAGAAGAATAATGGGAAAAAAACATGAGCAAGAAAGTAGGAACATCTTAGAACTAAACAAAAAGAGTCTGCACTCTAGGAAAAAGCCTTTTAAGGTATCTAATAGTAGGCGTGAGAGAAAGAATTGCAATTCATTTTCAAGCCAAAATGTGTTTAAGAATTACGTACTAAAATAGGGTGAGATGCACAAGTTTGGAAATATAACAAGAACTGTATAAATAGTTATCCTTATGGAGGGGAAAATAATAAGAGGTACATTTATAAAAGAAAGAAAAATCAATTTAAAAATTGCATTGCAGAGTCTATATGCTAGTGTATATTTGTTAAGGTAATAAAAGTGTTCTGTTGTCATTCGGCTAACATCAACTAAGTCAGATGCTCAGTGGCACAGGATTGAATGCACAGAGAAGTTTTCTTTTTGAAGAAGAGTTGAAGTTCAAAGACTAAGAAATGATAGACTACATAGATCTAAATAGGATGTCAGTAACACAATACTATCAAAGGCTCAGGGTTCATTACAGAAGTAGAAAGATTGTAAGAGACAAGGGTAGTAGTAATCTGCAAAGTAACAATATTTCCTGTACATGACAGAAACCTTGCCCATAAGAACTTGTAGTCATAGTGGCTATATGCCGAAAAGCTGCATGAGATCAAGACAACCAATTCCTAGTGTTCATAATAATCAAGATTTACTGAGATGCTATTGGCAAGTAATGGATGATGAAGAGGAAAAATCAGTTTTCTTCATATGTAGTCTGTGATGGTATTTCCTGGTTGTCAACCTGACTACATCTGAAATTAACTAAAACTCAAATTGCTAGATTAGACTTTCCAGTTGTCCCACACATATAGTTACTGAAGCCTCTCAGGGAAGCTCAGATGATGCTGAAAGGCCTTGTATGAACTGTTTACCAAACTAGGGAAACAAATGCATTTGATTATCCTGTCTCACTAGATCTGAGCAACAACATATTTGGTGACTCTGTATATAAATATTTTGTCAATTCATGAAGAAATAAAGTCCATTTCCATAATAATCAGTTGCTACTAACATTTCCCAATAAATGGACAAAGGAAAAGAATGAACTCTAGGAAATAATTAACCAACTTCTTCTAGTGTCTCAGAACATCGTGAAGGCAACAATCTACTCAGAGAAAAGTAGGAAGATGTGCTAAAACAGTCAAAAAGTGTAAAGTGTGACTTGGAAGAGAATTTTCGTTCCAACTGCCATGAGCTCACATTGTGAAAAACCAAACCGAAGACCTTATTATAGCTTGGTTCAGCTACTGCAAAAGTTCAAGTCCCAGATTTGGAGAATTGGCTATTGAAAGAAGGCCATTTAGGGATGGGAAATATGTGGAAGGAACCTACTAAAGCCAAGAACATTTAATCCTTAGAGTTTTGAGAGTTTATCTCATCTGAGGAAGTGGTCTCTTCTTCATCAGCAGAAGAAGTACTCCCACTCCTACCCTAGATTCTATTTCTAAAGCTAACCCCCACTCTTTATTCCCTTATTTGGGCAATTTCTCCTCCTGAGGCTAACCATGGTCCAGCTATCAAGGGATTGAAATTCAGCAATCAAAAGTCCCCTTCAGCTAATCTCATTAACATGCCCAATCAACTCAGTTAAAATTAAACACCTACTACCTTGGGGTTTCCCGTATTGCCAGTATAAACTGCCATTTTCTTCAGTGTCACATCAGTTTCCTCTTCATCCAGATACAGTCTCCCACACCATCTCCTAAACAGATTCTCCTTATCCTTCCCCCTTTCCCCCTTTCTCCTCGTTCCTTTGTTTTGTTTCCCTTTCCCCTCTTCCTCTGTCTCCTGTCTTTATCTTTTAGCATTATTGCCCTCTGTACCTCTGGGGCAATTAAATCTCTGTGATGAGAACTTGTGTTTAGGTGAGTTAAGGTAAACTCAAGGTTCTCTACAGTTGAAGCAACATAGCAATCAGTCTGAGTTTCTTGATATAGACCCACTAAATGGAGATTCTCAGTTTAATATGGAAACTTACAGTTTTTAAAAATGTCAAAAATTTATTTGAAAGGGTTGCTGAAGTATTTGTCTAAGGATGACCTATTGAAAAGGAGCTGAACACTCATGACATCAATTGTGTTAGTGTTGATGAAGGGATTTTAAAGCTTGGAAAAATTGCATAATGGGTACGTGGTAAAAAACCTAATCTTTCACATTGAAAGACACAGAAGATATGAGTTTCATTTATCCTATAAGACATAGATTCATGCGATGGGTCTATCATTTGTGCTAGACCTTATATTTGGAGATGATGCTCTGTTGAATGGATTAAATTAAATATGTTTAATTGGAACTTGAAGTACCAAGGGCCGGAGAGCAGCATGAATCACACACACAAAAAAAAAAAAGTGATTGGGAAGCATAGTTGAACCACTGTCAATAATGACCTGACCCATACAGTTAGTCAGTTAGTACAGGTAAAGTGAACTTTATGGTGTCATGACTTATTGCAACCTTTATTACTTCTTAATTAATCATGATGTTTCCAGGTACAAAACAGAAGTCTATTGCACTTTGATCTGTATAAATAAAAACATTCTCAAACAAATTAAAGAAAGGCTCTACTGGAAATCATGACTCTTGAAGCAATTTCCAGACTTGACCAAGTTGCAGACCCTGAACCAGATGACCAGGTTCCCCTGAGTAAGGACCTTGATAAAATAGGTAAGAATTTTACTGTTAACATTTCTCAGGTCCTTACCAAGAAGGACTTAGGCCTTTTATAAGGATAATTCTACACTGGGAGAAAGTAACTAATCAGAATCTCCAGGGTCTATTTGATATTGGTTCTGAGTTGATGCTGATTCTAGTAGATTGCAAGAAGAATTGTAAACCTCCAGTTAAAGTACGGGCATATGGAAATCAGGTGATTAATAGAGTTTTGACTGAGTTAGAGTTATGTCTGACTTAAAGTAGGTTCAGTAAGTCCCCAGACTCATTCTGTCTCTAATGTATAATTGGGATAGATAGACTGAGAAATTGGCAGAATTCTCACATTTGTTCCTGACATGTAGGGTGAGGGATCTTATGCTTGATAAGGTTAAATAGCTTCTACAGTAGAATCTACCCATGAAGGGACCCATGGTGCTTAAGGGCCTTGTTGGCCAGCAATGAGAAGAGAAGCCCTTGGGCCTGAAGGTGTTAGATGCTCCAGTGTAGGGGAATACCAGGGAGGGAAGACATATGTGGAGAGGTGGGTGGGGAAATGCCCTCATAGAGACAGGGGAATGGGAAAGGGGGTTTCCAAAGGGGAGACCGGGAAAGGGGAAAACATTTGAAAAGTAAATAAATTATCAAAAACATAAAAAATAAAAATAAATTATCCCTTTCATTTCACCACTTCACACCCTCCCATATAGCCATCTTTGTACTCTTTCAAATTCATGACCCCTTTCAATAACTGTGTGCGAATATATATATATATATATATATATATATATATATATATATATATATATGTCACCTGCCCACCTATGCCACTTGTTTTTAAGCCTTAAAGGCTGTGCTTTTGCAAAAACAATCAGTGTATTCTTTTCTAAGAAAAACTGTTTCTCCTGCTCTCAGCGTACCTTAGATTCATGTAATTCTTTCTGTAGGGTGGAAGCCTCATGAGATTTTTCTGCTTCAACTTTGGCATGTCTTGTTGTTTAGACTTCATGATAATAAACTTAGTTTTTCCAGTTCTCTATTCTATTTATTTAAATATATTTGAAGTTTTATAAAAAATAATCACAACTTATCCTCTTCCTTTCTCCTTCTAACCCTCCCAGGTACACTCCCTCTGAACTTTCCCCTTCTCTCACTCACTCTCAAGTTAACTGCCTTTTAATATTTGAATTTTATTACTACATATTTGCAAATACACATACACATGCACACACACACACACACACACACACACACACACAACCTAGTGCATCTTTTTAGTGTTGTTTTGGGTATATCATATCCGGAAAGACAGCTTAGTATTGGATAACCAATTAGGGACTCACCACCTCCAAAAGAGTAAATTTATTGCTCTCTGGAGTTATTAGTTGTCAATAGTTCTTTGTCTAGTATCAGAGTTTGTATCAGAGATTTCCATTCAAGGATAGCTTGTCTATTGGTATTGTTATATTTCACTTTTTCTTTATGTAACCAAAGAAAATTTTAAACTAAGTGTTACTTCCTTCAAGGAAATAGAAATATTTTCCTACAAGAAAATGTGTCATATATATAAATAGAATCTATTGAGACAATAAAAACCTTCCCAAGTATGTAGTTTGTAAATACAAGTTAAACTGTTTAAACCCACATTAGTTGAAAGATTATACTCATGATATGTCCTAAACTTAGTATTAAAAATGAAAAGCATGGAAACGTTTGTTATGCTGTTTGTTGCTATGTCATCTAAAAGGGACAGTTTTGGATGATAGCTTTAAAATTTATTTTTATTTAATAGCTAAGTAGATATAGAAATACTACTTTTACCTAAAAGGCAATGATAGATAGCCATTTCCAAAACTCTTCTATTCACTTATCCTATTTGACAGTATTAATTCATTGAATTATTTAATCACTTCCCGGAAGAGAGAACTTCATGCTTCACACTATGTTGACTAAAGATTAGGGCTCATTTTAGGGGGTCGCCTGCTTCATTGTTGTATATTAAGTGTAATCACCATTCAGGTAAATGAACACTGCAGTGAATTCTGAATATTTTAATAATTTATTTTGTTTCACTCTCTTCACATGCCTGAGACTCTATATTTTTCACACTTTGCACTATTAATATATATATACTTAAAATATAATCAGAACTACTTTACCGTCTTTTTAGATATCTAAGACTTTAATAATTTTACAAATAACAGCATATCCAAAATGTTTGTTTCCAAATTGAGTACTGAAACATAGTATTCTCATTTATTAATACATTGCTTTACTTCTAATTAACTTGAAATGTTAATGTCTACTGTCATCACTAATGAAGTATAAAGGAAAGAATATTTACTTCAGAAAATAGCTATTAGACACTCAGTAGATAAACATAATAGCATGTAATAGCACCAAAACTTTTCCTACAATTACAATGTTTAAAATAATGTCATTTGTTTATATTTATGTATCCTGTCCTTTCTATGTTTATATTGTAAAGTGACAACCATAATTTAACAAACAGTTCACCTCATATTTTTACCACTTTTTTTGATTTATGTATTGAGAACACTTCTCTAAGAAAATTTAAGCATGCTATATGATATTTTTTTCTAGTTAGTATTCCATACGCCAAACATACCTGATATATCACAAGTATTATACAGTTTGCTATTGAAATTTGCATGTCTTGATCAACCTTTTAACCTTCCCACTACTTCATTCACACTGCTCTACGCTACATACTCCGTTTTCAACACATAAGAGATCTTGCAGTATTTGTCTATTTCCAGCTATTTTACTTCCTGAAGAGCATTGTTGTCAATGTCCATTTGTGTTGCAAATGGAAATGTTTCATTTTACTATGATTCAAGTACATCACAGTTACAGACATATAATACTAGGAAATAGACTATTGACAATGTGTGCTTAAAATTTTTTGGCTATTAGGAATAAGATTCTATGAACTTGAAAGTGTATTTAGCTTGACAACATAGAAGTTTTATTTACTTCTGGTGGAAACCGGAGTCAGTTTCCTAGAAGGTTTTTAGACTTACTTTTATGTCCTGAGGAACAGTCACACTATGATCAGTGTTAAGTCTGCTCTATCAACTCAGAATGACAGTTTTCTTCACATGAATAGCAATACCTCCAACCCACTGTCTGACAAGAGTCATACTCAATGTTATGAGGTGATATTTTGCTGTGGTTTGTTGTTCATTTTCATAATGACAAGAAAAGCTCAATCTTTCTTTCATTTGCTATCCTTTCTATATCTTTCATTAAAAAATTATCTCCCTGTGTGTGTTTGTATTCATAACCTCAGATTCTCTGTGTATTGCTTAACTGACCTAGTAATATTTTGCCATTAAATTTCTAGAAGTATTTAATATTGTTAGTATTAACTGAATGTGAGATATGTGTGTTACATTTTGTCTATGATATGTTGCCTTTTATTTTGCGAATAATTTTTTTCTTTACATACATTTTTCTAGTTCCCTGTTGCACATACAATCAAAATTTGCTTTGCTGACTGCACTTTTGAAATCAAACCCAAATATTGCTTTTGAGATCAATGTCAAATAGAAATTTTCTACTTTCCTTTAGTATATGTAGTTTGAACCTCAAGATTTAATCCCTTAATCCATTTTGAATGGATTCTTGGGTAAGAATGGTTCAATTTTTATTTCATGTGATTTTTGAGTTTTTGTAAATAACAAGAATATATATATATATATATATATATATATATATATATATATATATATATGGTGTGAGAGAGAATTAATATATAATAAACATAAAGACAATCAGATAGATGATAGATGAGAGACATAGAGAGTGAAGCAAATTGAGAGTTATAAAGTTCTGAAATCTATTCTGTTTCATTAGGATGAAGTTTAAATGGTATAAAAAGAATAATTGCAAACTATATAACATTAAATCATAAACAATGAGAAACAACCACTCACAATGCTTAAAGTTATTTAGAAGAATGAAAGAAATCTGTCTGAGATGATAATTCAATTGGTAAAGTGAATGTCATGTAAGAATGAAGTCCTGAGTTAAATTCTCCCAAACCACTATGAGTCAGGTGTCATCTTTGCCTGTGATCTCAGTGCTCAGAACTAAAGAACCAGGAGAATCACTTAGTCTTTGAAGCTAGCCATTATATGCTAACTGAATTTCTATATTTCTGAAACTCCTTCTCATAAAACTAAAGTTGAAGAGCAAATTTTAATAGCCAACATGGATCTTAGAAGAAACAAAAGATATACAGACTAGAAAAGAAAAGAGAGAAAAAAAAACAGAAGCCCTAGATAAATTGAAGATAGAAAAACAAAAGAAAATACTGAAGCAGAAATTATTTTAGAAAAACTAAAAGAAAACCAGACAAATTTTTCCCTAAAATACCCAAGAAAGGAGAAGACTCCAATAAAGTGAACAATGAAAGGAAGTGCTACAACTAATAACAAATGCTCAAATATTTTCCTGAACACCACATGAAGCAGATAATCTCTACAAAATAGATAACATTCTAGATATTTAGAACTAACTAAAATTATTAGTTTTGTTTCCAAATGATACAATTCCAAGAAGAAGTCTGCTTGCAGTTATTAGCCAATACATCTGTTGGGAGCTATGTCTACAGTCTACAGAAGACCAGTTAAAACAACTAGCCTCTCAGGACTGAGCAACTAGCAGATTCTTGGACTTCTGATTCACAGTTGACCATTGTTGGGTCACTTGGACTGCTGACTCTAAGTAATCCCAACATATTCCCTCAATATAGAGGCATTCTATAAGTCTGTAACTCTAGAAAACCTTGACTAATACATCATCCTATTAAGCCTCACAACCTACAAAGTATGGAACCCCCAAAACGGCAGTAGGAGCTAGGGCCAAGTATAAAACTATGTTAGTCTACTGAGGAACCTTATCATTGAACCATATCACTTAAATATAAGAAAAAGGAGAGAATATGAACACATTGATATTTTGAATAAAGAATTCATAAGTGATTTAAAATAATCTCCCGTTAAAGGAAAACCAAGGATTTGATATCTGGTGCACTGAATTCTCCTGAAAGTTTAAGTGAATGCTCATGTAAATCCATATTTGAATTCTGCAAAGATTTAAATGAAAGTAAGCACTTCCAAAGTTGAACTAGAGCTGTGATTTTCCCGATACAAAGGCTCACAGCATTCAGTTGAGAAAAAATATTTTTACATCATTATTTTTGATGAACTTTGAGGTAAAATTCCATAGCAATAAACCAGAAAACAAAATTCATTTTTACACAAAAGATTAGTACACCTTAATCAAGTAAAATTTATCTCTGAGATGTAAGAATATTTAAATTTGTTCAAATCAGACAATGTGATGTGTTATATATGGAGAAACTGCATGACAATCTTAAATTCCATTCAGGGACTAGGCAAGGCTGCCCTCTCTCTCCCTATCTATTCAATATAGTACTTGAAGTTCTAGCTAGAGCAATCAGACAACAAAAGGAAGTCAAAATAAGATTATTTACAAGTGATATGATGGTATATTTAAGTGATCCGAAAAACTCCACCAGAGATCTGCTACAGCTGATAAAATCTTCAGCAAAGTGGCTGGATACAAATTAACTCAAGCAAATTAGTAGCCTTCCTATACTACAAGGATAAACAGGATGAGAAAGAAATTAAGGAAATGACACCCTTCACAATTGTCACAAACGATATAAAATATCTAAGTGTGACTCTAACCAAACAAGGGAAGGATCTATGTGACAAGAATTTCAAGTCTCTGAAGAAAGAAATCGAAGAAGACCTCAGAAGATGGAAAGAACTCCCATACTCATGGATTGGCAGGATTAATACAGTTAAAATGGCCTTCCTGCTGAAAGCAATCTACAGATTCAATGCAATCCCCATCAAAATACCAACTCAGTTCTTCATAGACTTAGAAAGAGCAATCCTCAAATTCACATGGACTAACAAAAAACCCAGGATAGCAAAAACTATTCTCAACAATAAAAGGACTTCTGGGGAAATCAGCCTCCCTGACTTCAAGCTACATTACAGAGCAATAGTGATAAAAACTGCATGCTATTGGTACAGTGACAGGCAGGTAGATCAATGGAATAGAATTGAAGAGCCAGAATTGAACCCACACACTTATGGTCACTTGATCTTTGACAAAGGAGCTAAAGCCATCCAATGGAAAAAGACAGCATCTTCAACAAATGGTGCTGGTTCAACTGGCACCATTACGAATTGATCCATTGCTATCTCCTTGAACAAAACTCAAGTCCAAGTGGATCAAGGACCTCCACATAAAACCAGATACACTGAGTCTAACAGAAGAGAAAGTGGGGAAAAGTCTGGAACACATGGGCACAGGGGAAACGTTCCTGAACAAAACACCAATGGATTTTGTTCTAAGATCAAGAATTGACAGATGGGACCTCATAAAATTACAAAGCTTCTGTAAGGCAAAGGACACTGTAAATAGGACAAAACGGCAATCTACAAATTGGGAAAAGATCTTTACCAATCCTACATCCCATAGAGGGCTAATATCCGATGTATAGAAAGAACTCAAGATGCTAGACTCCAGAGATCCGAATAACCTTATCAAAAAATGGGCAAGAGAGCTAAACAGAGAATTCTCAACTGAGGAAACTTGAAAGCACCTAAAAAAAATATTCAACATCCTTAGTCATCAGGGAAATGCAAATCAAAATAACCCTGAGATTTCACCTCATACCCGTCAGAATGGCTAAGATCAAAAACTCAGGTGACAGCAGATGTTGGCGAGGATGTGGAGAAAGAGGAACACTCCTCCATTGCTGGTGGGAATGCCAGCTGATACAACCTCTCTGGAAATCAGTTTGGCGGACCCTCAGAAAAATGAGCATAATACTACCTGAGAACCTAGCTATTCCACTCCTGGGCATATACCCAGAAGATGCTTCAATAGAAAGACACATGTTCCACTATGTTCATAGCAGCCATATTTATAATAGCCAGTAGCTGGAAACAACCCAGATGTCCCTCCACAGAAGAATGGACACAGAAAATGTGGTACAATTGCACAATGGAATACTACTCAGCTATTAAAAACAATGACTTCATGAAATTCGCAGACAAATGGATGTAACTTGAAAATATTATCCTGAGCGAGGTAACGCAATCACAAAAGAATGAACATGGTATGTACTCACTGATAAGTGGTTATTAGCCCAAAAGTTCAAAATACCCAAGAATCACTTTGCAGCAACAGTAGAGCTAAATGTGAGGTCCTAGATGGGGGACTTGAAGAAGGGACTGAAGGAGCTGAGAGAGTTTGCATCCCCAAGAAGGCAGCAATGGTGTTAACTGGCCTGACTCCCTGATACTCCTAGAGACTGATCCACCAACCAGAGAATACATATGGAGGGATCCATAGTGCTGGCCACATATGTGGCAGAGGAAGGTCTTATTAGCCATCAGGGGGAGGAGAGGCCCTTGGGTTTGAGAGTGTTAGATCCCCCAGTAGAGAAGAATGCCAAGGAGAGAAGACTAGACTGGGTGGGTCGGTGAGAGAATACCCCCATAGTGGCAGAGGGATGGGGGAGGAAATGGGGAGGTTCCAAAGTTGAGATCTGGAAAGGGGGAAACATTTGAAATGTAAATAAAGTATGAAAAAGAAAAAAGAACAATCAAAACCAAAAGCAACAAACAAAAATCAAAAAAAAAAAGAAAGAAAAAGACTTTGAATATTTGCTAGAGAAATAATGTACCTCAGTTCAAATAAAGCCACAGTTGACAACAAGCCAAAAGCTATCATATTCCCCAGTAATAATAAAAATAATTCTACTCATATCAGAAGAAAAAAAAAAAAAGAGATGTCCTCTGTCATCAACTTTCACTATTCTTCTTCTAGAATGTCAAACTACAAAAACTGTAGCAGACAGTAAATTTAAAAAAATTAAGAATTATGAATGGATGACATTAAACTTCTGCATGCTTATGACATGATATTATATGAAATTTGATAGTACAAGTAAACGTAAAAGTCCCAGTTGTAATATTTCAGTATTTAAGAGCACTTTCTGTCTTTTCATAGGATCAAAATTTGGTTCCCAGATCCAGCATTAGGCAATCACAAGCATATACCCAAATGGACACATAAGTTAAATAGTAAAACAAATCTAAAAGGAAACCAATTGTATTTTCATACATGAACAATATATTGTAAAAAGAAAAATATCACAATTTTAATAGCAGAAAATCATAAAAGGAATGGGGAGAAAATTTAAAGAACAATAATCAATGTTGAAGTGTATAACAGTAATGACATGAACTGTAGAACATAGGCACAAATAGAACAGAGCTTCTGTGTTGTGGATTTGAATAATTAATCCTCCTAAAACATAATAGTGAATAAATAAAAATATCAATTGAAAATGATTATAAGCAATATTCCAATTGTGCTTCTCATAGCAAAACAACAACAAAAAACAAAAAACAAAAACAAAATCAAGCAAACAAACAAAACCATAAATTCTATTGTTGGAAAAGACTTTAAAAGCTAAATCAAACTGACAAAAAGATGAAAGAAGAAAACAACACATTATTTTTATACTGATTGGAAGCAAGTTCATTCTGAAATTGAAGGATAATGAAGGCTAAAAATCAAAATGTCTATTAGAGGTACAGATTACGTTTGTGAGAAGCATAATCTGAACCATCAATTACCTAGTAATATCCTACTATTTCTGAGAAAATATATGTTTTAATTTGAATTAAAATTGCAAACCTATAGAAAATAAGGTAGGTTGATACTGGTGAAAATTTCTTAGATTATTCAAAACAGTAGTGCTCAGTTTGGTGCAGTTCTGAGAGAATTAGCAATCTTGATCATATAATAATAATAAATATACTGTTCTAAGGAAATGTTGGAGATAGTATTTGTCTGCCTTTCTAAAGACCCATGTAAAGGGTATACCTCTGAGAATGTGGAACAGTACAATAAAACTGCTCCACATTTTTTTTACCTAATAAAATAGCTGTTGGAAAACTATAAGTAGTAAATACTGAAATAGAATTGCAATGAATGTGAGGATGCTTTGATGAAGCAAAAATTATAATGTGTAGGAGTGAAGACATAATGCATCTGTTCTGCTCAGTGCTATGAAATCACTAAGAGTTACCCAAAATATAGCTTCAAGATTGATAAAAGATTTGAAAGTTATTTTCTCAGTGATTATATTATACTTAAACACACACACACACATATATAGACACATATATATGATTACTTTATATATATTTCATTATATATTTATATATGATACATTATATATAAAATATGTGTGATATCTCCTATAATTATGAAAAAACAACTAGCAAAATACTGAGATATTCATTATATCAGCTTTTAAATTCAGTTAAATTATTAAATATTTGGTATTACAAATATCTTTGTGTCAAAACAGTCCATAAGAAGAGAAAATATATTCAGATTTTACATTACTCATTCTCATGTGCTTTAGATTACACAACACACAAAAATAAAACTTGATGCACAAGTATATGATATACTCATATAAGTCTTACAAAGTAATCTCTGCTTTAACCACTGAAAGTAAACATGAATTTTGCACAGTGATTTTTGTGTCATAGACTGATACACATACTTTCCTAAAAGTTATGTCAAAGTTTTAAATCAATAAATGAAAATATGATCATTCTTGAAAGTACTGTCTAGTCAGAAGTAACTGCATTAACAGGAAAGGAAAGTAATGTCATGAACTCTCATTCTATTTAGTAAAAGTCATTTAAAAAGCAGGAAGGCATGTTTGGAGAGATTAACAAGCACACACACACACAAATGGTGGGAAGACATCTTGAAGATGCTTAATCTGGTGGTCTTGTAAAGATGAAGCATAAATTTGTTGGAGACGTAACAAGATGTTGGAGATGCTAGAACTGTGAGTTACCATCCATGGAGAGCTATAGTATTTCAATCCTCAAAGTTGAAGGTTTTGAATATTTGAGTAATCTTATCTGATACATCACTTTATTCATATTGTGGTGGTTTGAGTAGAAATGGGCCTCATAGCATCATTGTTTGAACTATTGGCCTATCAGGAGTAGCTCTACTATATAACCTACACAAGACTCTATTCAAAATATATTAAGAGACTGTTCTTGTGATATTTTGATCAAGAATGTGGCTGCTTTTGGCCCTTGTCTGAAAAATCTGCCTGGGGCTAAAATGAAAAGTATGGGATTAATTGCTTTGGCAGAGGGAATCTCCAAACAGTCTACTATTGTCTCTGTCTTGTGGTTCACTTCCATATAGACATATAATGAAAATGAATAAGTTGAACAAGAAAAAACTGCAAAAATGTATAATTTGAGGAGATAAGGGGCATCAGGAAGTGGAATTGGAGTTAAGTCCTGTGATCCAGGGCAGAGGAAAGCAGACCTCAGAGTTTAAATTCAGCTTGGTCTGGCAAACAGCTAAGCTTAGACAGTGAAGGAAATCATTAAAAACAGAAAGATCATGAAGATCTGATTGTAGGATGGGGCCATGTTCCAGCCCCAGCAATCAAACAACAGAACTTGGCCTCTCCTGCCATGTGGTTCTGGCTTTAGAGTCAAGAGTAGAAGAAAAAGATGATAGAATCTCCCCCTCGCCACTAAGAAAACCAGCTGAAGCCAAATGCGACGCAGGGGTGTCCCTGCATAAAGGCCGAGAAAAGTTGCTGTGTGAAGTTAAGAAGGTGTTCCTGGATTGCCTTGGAGACTCTGAGATGTTGGAGATGGAAGAACCATAGGATCCCTGCCTAACAAACTCCTAACAGGAAGTGGAAACAGCCCAAGAGTAAGAAGTATGTTGTGGACAGCAAAGCTGAAAGAACCTGGAGATAAGAATGTTTTAACATTAGACCAGGGGATGCAGAGGTTTTTTGTTGTTGTTTTGTTTTTTCATACTTTATTTACATTTCAAATGTTTCCCCCTTTTTAGATCTCCCTGTTGGAACCTCCCTATTCCCTCTTCCCTCCCCTGCCACTATGGGGGTATTCCTCCAACCACCCACCGACCCATTCTCTGCTTCCCTCCTTGGCATTCTCCTATATTGGGGAATCTAACACCCGCAGGCCAAGAGATGCAGAGTTTTGAGCTTGCGCCATCAGTAGGTCTTCCTGTGGCTTAGTATTTCCTTACTATGCTCCCATTCCTGCATCTGGAATGCTAATACATAGCTTGTTCTATTTAATGATAAAAGTATGTGTTCTGCTGTTCTAGTTTTATTTCACTAGGGATTATAGTTAAGAAATTGCATAAGTCTCAGAAGACACTTTGGTCTTTGGACTTTTAAACCATGGTGAGACTGCTATGGCCTATGGAGATTTATGAAGCTGGACTGAATGCAGTTTTGCATTTGATAAGACTACAACATTTTGGTGTCCAGAGAATGGTTTGTGTTGGTTTGAAGAATATTGACCCCAATAGACTCATGCATTTGAACACTTGGCCCATGGGGCGTGGCACTATTAGGAACGGTGGCCTTGTAGGAGCAGGTGTGGCTTTGTTGGAGAAATTTGTGTCACTGTTGGGGCAGGCTTTGAGGTCTCAGATGCTCAAGCTAGCCCTAATGTCATTAATTTCTGTTGTCTGGAGACTAAGATGTAGAACACTCAGCTACCTCTTCCTCATCATATCTGCCAGAATACCACCATGATTACTGCCTGGACTAAACCTCTGAAGCTGTAAACCAGCCTCATTTTTTTTCTTTCTAGGAGTTAGTGTGGTTATAGTGTTATTCTCAGTAATATATACACTTGATTCTTTGAATACTTATTCTTATAAGCTACCCACTCTTTTTTCTTGCTTATTTGATCTTGGAATATCTACAGTTTTATTTGGGGAATCTACATTTTATCAATTTCTCAGTGTTCTATACATATTAATATTTTGTTCTTTAAAACATTGCCTCCAATTTATCTTACAATAACTTTCCACAATATATTTAAAATATCTATTGATATTTTTATATTATGTTAAATATATTAGTAAGTATTTCCTTATTTTTCAAATAGATAAATAATTGGATGACGTTCCATGTTTTTAAACAGGGAATCTCAATGCAAAAATTTATATAAATTTCCTCCTAGTTAAATTAAATCTAACTTGATTTTGTGTGTCAGTTAAATGTTTAAGACTAAAGAAATTAATTATTAGTTGCATTTGTAAGAACTCTTCACAATGGTAGTGAGAAAAACCAAAAATATGATGTTCAAGAGTCCACTCTAACAAATTGTTAAATAAAATTTAAAAACCTCAGTTTAGACAGCTACTATGTAGAACAAATTAGTATGCATTAAAGAAGTATCTCAAATCAGTGAAAAAGAATGTACCTTACAAAAATAATTCGAGTTGAGCTGACCAAATACATGAAAGAAATGTAAAACAACAATCAATTAACTCTACATCAACATATGTTGCAGGTTTGTAAGTAGATTAAATATATATATTCATGGAAATCAAATCATCAAGTATAAGTGGTAAAGTGAATTATTAATAATATACATGCAAAGAAATGAATATAATAAATATTCAACACCCAGTAATACTAATGAAGATGAAGTTGATTATGTTAAACACTGTATCTGAAACAGAACATATGGTAATAACAAATGCAGAAGAAACAGTGTGGAGCAAAGTTAAACATTACTTAAAAGAAAAAAATTCTCAAATTCATAAATATCTTCTAAAACTGGCCTGGAAAATGCAAAAAGAAATGAAAAGAAATGAACAAATGTTATGACTATGACATATCATTCATATATATATATATATATATATATATATATATATATATATATAAATTTTAGCAGCCAAAATGAAGGAAGCATCAAATTTTATAGAAATATCATTCATTATATGAAAAGTTATGAAAAAAGAAATCCAGGAGTCTTATCTCGTTCTCTTGTCAAGCACATGACTACACTGCCCAACCTCATCCTGCTCTGCAAAGTATGGAGTAGTACATTTCTTTGTGAAGAATTTGAAATAACTTACAAACATGATCATTCATCATAGTATTATTTAAAATACCAAATTGCCACAAACAATGGACATACTATTTAAAGGACTGTTGGATACATTGCCTTTCTTAAACAAGTGAATGTGCAAACTATGAAAAATCATTCATATGTGAACATGTTCCTGGAACATGGAATAGATGCTACAATTTTCTAGGTAGTTAACTCCAAAATAACATGTGAAATTAAGAATGTGACTTGCATAAACATCTTATTCCCTTCTTCCTTTTGTGCATCAACAAAGAAAATGCAAAAACATTCAAATATATATTTGTAATCTATAAAAGCCATGAAGCAAAAGATTATCCATGAAACAATTGCTTATATGAACATGTGGAAATATCCAATAAAATAATAACATAAGCAATAAGACCAACTAACAATTCTCAATCTTTGATCCTCCACAAAATAATTCAGCAATGCTACAGAACAATTGTCTATCAGTTAAACTCAAGAGACTACCGTAGGCACAAAATACTATGTATGCTGTTAAACATAGAGATAAAAATGGTGAAGAAAAAAGAAAAAGAATATATTTTCCAGTTGCTCATGTATTTATATTCATTTTGCATTTGGAAGGATGGAAAAATAAGTGGGGAAGAGAAACATTTCTGCAGCTTTGATCGCAGTCACAGAAACATGTGGCCTTTTCCACCACCTACATCTTTAACAATAACAGGCCCTGACACAAGCTGAAATAGATGTCTTAAGTCCATGTACCCATTTTTTCCAGATCTTTCATGCTCTGATAGCTTAGGATGATATGAGTTCTATCCTCTGAAATTTTAGCTACAACCATATGTTCTCTAGACCTAGGAATGAATAGATATTGGAAATTTCCATCTGAACAACTTTGGTGACACCACATTCCATATGTTCTAGTGTCTTCAGAAGCAGTGTTAAAGCTCACTCTATAATATGTCTTCTTAGGAACAGTGATAGTAGCTGCACTTAATAGGTATGAAAGGTAGGGCCAAGTTGACATGAAAATCCACATCTTGGGAGCCAGATCTAAAGTTTTACTTTCTCCAGTTCTTGTCCCACATCTCAGTTATTACCTATCTCCTTGTACAAGAATTTTTGCTACTACATGTAAGAATGTCTGGATCAGCAACCAAAGAATACACATGGAGGGACCCATGGTGCTGGCCACATATGCGGCAAAGGAGGGTCTTGTTAGTCATCAGGGGGAGCAGAGGCCCTTGGGCCTGAGGGAATTAGATCCCCCAGTATAGGAGAATGCAAAGCAGGGAAGATGAGAGTGGGTGGGTGGTTGGGGGAATAACCCCATAGTGTCAGGGGAAGGGGGATGGAATAGGGAGGTTCCAAAGGGGAGGTCTGGAAAGGGGAAAACATTTGAAATGTAAATAAAGTACGAAATAAATAAATAAATAAATAAATTTTTTTAAAAAGCAAAGCAAAACAAAACAAACAAAAACAAACAAACAAACAATCAAAAGGAGAATGTCTTCTGGGGTAAAGTTGGCATGATTCTTTGCCTCCCAGAAAAAAGAACCATGTGTAGGATATCCAATCACACCCCAAGGTACAATTACAGCACCTTACCTCCTCAGGATCAGTCTTTGACCATGTATTTAGTCACTCAGTTAACAAGAATCTGAATCATTTCCATGGTCTTGAGTCTTTGATTGTGCTCCATCCAGAATTGAAACTGGGAATGTTGTGGAATTTCAAACTATCAGTGTTAACAATGATTACTGTGAAGTTTTGACATCATTACATTTTGGATGAATAGCTATGCATTATATTCCATTAATAAAACCTACAGCATCAATTCAGGATCCTTTTCTCTCACAACTATTGTCATGATCCTCCCAGCTACAGATGTTCAGAGTCTTAATAACAAGTATTGCCTTAGAATAAGATAATTGGATACATCACAGTGTCCTAGACCTATATTGTTCACAATATAATTTTTTTGTCAATAAATAAAAATGCAGGTCTCAGAAATTACAGTAGTTTCAAGAGCTTCAGAATCCAGGACTCATGATGGAAAGATATTCTGAATAACAAAAAGACTTAAAAGAGGACTCAACCCGGGAACAAAATAATAAAAATTAACTCAACACAACTTGTGAAAAATTCAAAAAGCCACATGGTCTTTACAAGCTCTCATAGCCTGCACAACACAGTTACAAATATTAATGGAAATATAACACAAAAATTGAACATAAAATGTTCCTCCAACAGTGATTTCTTTCTTATGTATTTTAGAATTTATCTGCTCAGGAAGTTTAATCTCAATTTTTGATTAAAAATGTACATAAGTAGGGAATCAGAAAATGAAAGAAGCCAGAGTTCAAATACAAATAAGGAAACCTAATTTTTAAAATGTAAGTTCTATTTGAAGCATCTCATATGAAGCACAATAATAACAAGAAATGTATAATCCCTTATACAGATTAAAGAAGCCATTAATGAAATAGAGCAGACATAATCCAGGCTAAAAACTGATCAAGGAAGTAATTTAGTATGTCTCTTTATCCTAGTTCCAAACTGTGATCATCTTTCAGAAATTTCCATAGTAAAATGAAGTTGTCAATTTGCAAACATTGTAAAAATTTTTCAAATGTATTTTATACAAAACAACTTAAATTAAGAACATGCACTAAAATGATTGATATAGGTTGATTCTTGTGAACTTGATTTTCAGGGAGTGAGATATTCCACACCTGAAGTTTCAGTGGTGTTGTAAAAGTGTCACAGTGTTGATAGCTAGTGGTGAGATGCAAAATGCCTTCCCAAAATACGTAAGATCATATATACAGAACATCTTAATATGCTATTGTTGGCAGCCAGATCTTTCTAGAAATATAATGTGGTACTCTACAAATTAATTGTTTCCAATTATAATGAGCATTTGTAAGCCAAAATAACAAATTTAAAATTATTTGAACAATAAAGAAGAGTCTAAAAGTAAATTTTTGGAATAATATGCTTTGGACAATGATGATGTAAAACATTCAGTGAGTCCTTATGAAGCTTCAAACAAACCCGAGAAAGTTAGCTTAAGGTTTCAAGGATGTGTATAAAGCCTGGAGGAAAACAGAGTAGTAACCTTGTCTGGGATCCTGTAAGAAATAGGATCAAGAAATGGGCTTCTGATTTTATGTGGAGGTCCTTGATCCACTTGGACTTGAGCTTTGTACAGGGAGATACAATGGATCAATTCGCAATCTTCTACATGTAGACCGCCAGTTGAAACAGAACCATTTGTTGAAGAAGCTGTCTTTTTTCCACTGTATGGGTTTAGCTCCTTTGCCAAAGATCAAGTGACCATAAGTGTGTGGGTTCATTTTGGGGTCTTCAATTCTATTCCATTGATCTACCTGCCTGTCACTGTACCAGTACCATGCAGTTTTGATCACTACTGCTCTGTAGTACAGCTTGGGGGGGCTGATTCCCCCAGAAGTCCTTTTATTATTGAGAATAGTTTTTGCTATCCTGGGTTTTTTGTTATTCCAAATAAATTTGAGAATTGCTCTTTCTAAGTCTATGAAGAATTGAGTTGGGATTTTGATGGGGATTGCACTGAATCTGTAGATTGCTTTCGGCAGGATGGCCATTTTAACTATATTAATCCTGCCGATCCGTGAGCATGGGAGATCTTTCCGTCTTCTGAGGTCTTCTTCAATTTCTTTCTTCAGAGACTTGAAGTTCTTGTCATACAGATCTTTCACTTGTTTGGTTAGAGTCACACCAAGATATTTTATATTGTTTGTGACAATTGTGAAGGGTGTCATTTCCCTAATTTCTTTCTCAGTCTGTTTATCCTTCGAGCATTGGAAGGCTACTGATTTGCTTGAGTTAATTTTGTATCCAGCCACTTTGCTGGAGTTGTTTATCAGCTGTAGCAGATCTCTGGTGAAGTTTTTTGGGTCACTTAAGTATACCATCATATCATCTGCAAATAGTGATATTTTGATTTCTTCCTTTCCAATTTGTATCCCTTTGACCTGCTTTTGCTGTCTGATTGCTCTAGCTAGAACTTCAATACTATATTGAATAAGTAGGGAGAGGGCAGCCTTGTCTAGTCCCTGATTTTAGTGGGATTGCTTCAAATTTCTCTCCATTTAGTTTTATGTTGGCTACTGGTTTGCTGTATATTGCTTTTACTGTGTTTAAGTATGCTCCTTGAATTCCTGATCTTACCAAGACTTTTATCATGAAGGGATGTTGAACTTTGTCAAATGCTTTTTCAGCATCTAAGGAAATGACCATGTGGTTTTTTTCTTTGAGTTTGTTATGTAGTGGATTACATAGATGGATTTGAGTGTATTGAATCATCCATGCATCCCTGTGATGAAGCCTACTTGATCATGGTGAATGATCGTTGTGATGTGTTCTTGGATTCAGTTTGGAAGAATTTTGAGTATTTTTGCATAGATATTCATAAGGGAAATTGGTCTGAAATTTTCTTTTATTGTTGGGTCTTTGTGGGTCTTTGATATCAGTGTAACTGTGACCTCATAGAATGAATTGGGTAGTGTTCCTTCCGTTTCTATTTTATAGAATAGATTGAAGAGTATTAGTAATAGGTCTTCTTTGAAGGTCTGATAGAATTCTGCACTGAACCCATCTGGTTCTGGGCTTTTTTGGTTGGGAGACTGTTAATGACTGCTTCTATTTCTTTGGGGGTTATGGGACTGTTTAGATGGTTTATCTGGTCCTGATTTAACTTTGGTAATTGGTATCTGTCTAGAAACTTGTCCTTTTTCTCCAGATTTTCTAATTTTGTTACATATAGGCTTTTGTAATAGTATCTGATGATTTTTTTAATTTCCTCAGAGTCTGCTGTTATATTGCCCTTTTCATTTCTAATTTTGTTAATTTGGATACTGTCTCTGTGCCCTCTGGTTAGTCTGGCTAAGGGTTTATCTATCTTGTTGATTTTCTCAAAGAACCAGCTCTTGGTTTTGTTGATTCTTTGTATAGTTCTTTTAGTTTCCACTTGGTTGATTTCAGCCTTTAATTTGATTATTTCCTGCCTTCTACTCCTCTTGGGTGTATTAGCTTGTTTGTGTTCTAGAACTTTCAGGTGTGCTGTTAAGCTGTTAGTGTATGCTCTCTCCAGTTTCTTTTTGGAGGTATTCAGAGTTTTGAGTTTTCCTCTTAACACTGCTCTCATTGTGTCCCATAAGTTTGGGTAAGTTGTACTTTCATTTTCATTAAATTCTAGGAAGTCTTTAATTTCCTTCTTTATTTCTTCCTTGACCAAGTTATCATTGAGCAGAGCATTGTTCAGCTTCCATGTGTATGTGGGATTTCTGTTGTTGTTATTGCCATTGAAGACCAACCTTAATCTGTAGTTATCGGATAAGAGGCATGGGATGGAGGGACCCATGGTGCTAGCCACATATGTGACAGTAGAGGGTCTTGTTAACCATCAGGGGGAGGACCAACTTGAGCATTTATGATTACCCAATGCACACAGTCACACACATGCTTACACACATAGACACAGAAACACACACATATACATACACACACAGACACACACACATATGTAAATCTCAATAAACTAAAGTTTATAATATTTAATGACTGAGACCATCAATTCTTTCTCTCTGTCACATTTTCAGGTGACTTATATACACCTACAGGGAGATTATTGGTTAATAAATATGTAGCATACTGATAATTGGAGAAATAATAACCTTTGCTTAAATTTTGACTATGGAATTTTTATTTTGATTTTGATAAACCGTACCAGGTTCTCTATCTCTAACTATAAAACTGCTCTAGACTAATTTTCTTAGGTAAATTATCTATAATGCTGATGATTTTTTCCTAGTCTGTGAAGAGCACATGTAAGCCATTGACTTTTAAACCTTATGATCGTGTTTCACCTTGTCAATTCATTTATTTTTGATTTGCCATTTTAATTAGTCTCAACGTAATTACAACAGGTTGAATTGAAATATCAAACATGTTACTGGAATGAGTAGGATGATATTACTTTTCAGTAGGGAATAAATTACTCTTTTGCAAAAATATCCAAATAACTACCCTATGTGTATTTGTGTACAAAAGTTTTTCATTCTATTTTCTAGGAATTAAAAATTAACTTGTTTATGAGAAAACAAAATAATTCTTGAAAGTGGGTCATTTTAACTTTGTTTGCATGAATTGTAGAGAAAATCCACAGGTAGCTCTTACACATGATTGTAAAACAAATGAACAAAAAAAAATCCACATTTCTACACACTCTCCTCTCTAATTAATTTTCTCTGATCTCTCTTCTGCTTACTATAATTATAAAATATTTATGTAGTTTAATGATCTTTTATAGCTGAAACAAATGGAATTATATTCTGTTAGCACATTAATTTAATATGTTATTTCTTTTTCCCAATTGGTTACAGAATACCTGATTTATTCTCTTACTTAGTTCTTCCATTCCCCCTATTGTATTAAAGAGTCTTAACAAATTGGTTACAATAGAGTATTTTTGGAGGAAAGAGTTATTAAATCCTATCACTTGGGAGACGTAAATCCAGGACAATTCTTCTAGGACAGAAATATTTCTTTATTCCCCATAGTACCTCTGTGCCAATTTATCTGCTTAACGTTCATTACCAGTTGGGAATAAAATATTTCAATATTTATTGTTATGGGTTTTACAAGATTCCTAAATGAGAAGAGAATACAAATTTTCAACAGAATCAAGCACGCCTCTACAAAATATATATATATATATATGAAAAGAAAACAAAGAGTTCAGAATAGAAAAAAAGCAAAAATACCCCCCCCAAAAAAAAGAAAGAAGAAAGAAAAGCCAATGAAAAAGCACAAGAAATATATTTAGATTGAGACAGACATTGATGTACACAGAAAGTCCATAAAAACAAAACTTGAAATCATAATATATAAACAAAAGATATGTACATTCTTTTTAAAAAATGTCCAAAGCATTTTAATACTGAAAAAAAAAATCCTCTACAAATATCATTGAGTAAGTTTTGTGTTGACTATCTACTAGTGAGCACTGGGAGTGCCCTTTAGTGTGGTTTGTATACCCAGCAAGACTCCATTGGAAAGAGAACTGATAATGTAATTGCATGCATTTATTGTTGAACATAGGCTTTGTTTAAGAGATGGGAGGCTTGTGTCTAATTCTGCTATCAGTTCTAGGACCCCCTTCTGGGATAAGCCTGTTCAAGCTCTGCCTATGCTGCCACACTCTCTGTTAATTCATATGTTTATCTGTTCTGTTGTATCTTGAAGGTCTTTGCTGTCTTTCATCACTACTGGATCTTATACTCTGCCTCTTTTTCCAGAGATCCCTGAACATTAAGTAGAGGAGTTAATAGGACTTAGGAAAAGATCTTTCTCTCTACATTGTTTAGTTGTGGGATTCTCTATTTGTTCAGATCTACTATAGGAAAAAACTATTTCTAATAATATGTGAGCAAAATACTGATTTACAAGTATAGCAGAATGTCATTAAAAGTCATTTATCAATATTTCACCTTATAAGAACAGCAGTATTTGATTTTTAGTCTAAGACCATAGCTTTTCCAGGCCCATGAATCTGCCTGTCCAGGTAGTTTCTTATGGTGTGGGGCCTAATTCTAATTAGATAATGATGAGTTACTCCCATAAGATTTGTGCCTCTATTACAGCATCTATCTTGTAGGAGGTTCACATTTTATATCACAGACTTTGTGTACCTTGTATCATAAACACTGGTTAGTAGGTAGAAGAAGCTCCATGTAGGCAACAGCTATTTGGTGATTTCAATTTAGCTTTCCTATTTTAAAAAATTAGGTTATTTTTTTATTTATTTACATTCCAAAGGTTCTCCCCTTCCAGGTCCCCCCTCCCAGAGTTCTTCAACACCTATGCCCTCCCCTTTGTCTCTAAGAGGGAGCTCCCCTTACCCAACCACGCCCATCACACACACACCCACCACACACTCCCATCATCCCCCTTACCTGGGGCATCATGCAACAGGATTATGCACATTTACTAATACTGAGGCCAGACAAGGCAGTCCTTGGCTACCTATCTTCTGGGAGCCATGGACCAGCCCAGGTATTACCTTTTGGTTGGTGGCTTAATATTTGGTCAATTTGGCTTTCATAAGGTACATATGTTTAAGGATCTTAAAATGTATTATTTTTTCATATGCCCCCTCAAATGGTCTTTACTTCTAGCTGTCTCTCCCTGGGTTTCCTCTTTTATACTCCCTCTTTTTTCTCACTCCCCCAAATTGTTTACTTTCCTAAAATATTAAATATGCCACATGAAATAAAAGTAATCTTAAAATCAACTTATGTAATAAATTTTCTTTGGATATTTACTTCTCATATATTAAGCATTTTATAGCATTTTATAATAATAATAATTAAATAAGGACACTTTAAAGCAGCTTTAGCTTTCAGCATTTTCATGAATCTACAAAAACTGTGTTAACTTCATAACATGCTTTTTTTTTTTTGTTTTTTTTTTTGTTTTGTTTTTTGTTTTTTTTGTGAATCTAGCCTTTAATGGCTGGGCCATTTCTCCATTCTGTAAGTTTTATTTTTTTATTATTTAATTTTTTAATGAATGTGCTTAAATACATGCTGAATAATTTGCAAGAGTATTGCTATTATATTATATTATCTTTTTGTTTTACTTATGTTCAATACAAAACATGATTGTTGGATGCAGGATGATTTTTGAAGCGTTAGAGTCATTTGGAAGTGATCTGGTAGCATGAACATTTCTTTTTCCATCACCATTAATGAAAACAGGAGGTGCAATCCCAAAAATTGTGGTTTAGTAAGACCTAAAATGAATTAAATCTGAAATTTTTTAAAGGAGAACTGTTTGAAATTTGGTTAAATTCAGATTTTAAAGGGGGTATACATCTATGAGGAAAGCTTAATTTGAAGCCAAGGGGAGAGTATAGCATGGGAAGATGTTTATAAATAATAAATAATTGTGTTTGTGAAAACCACATGGGAATCTACAATTCCATCAATTTCTCTAAAGGTACACAGATTTATGTAATATAGGCAAAGGTCAAACATATATATATATATACACACAAACACACCCATCCATATACACTTATATATTTATATACACACACACACACACATATATATATATATACATACATACAAACACACCCATCCATATACACTTATATGACATATATACACACACACACATATATATATACACCTACATACACATAAACACACACATCCATATACACTTATATGATATTTATACACACACACACAGACACCACACACACACACATTTTATTTATATATATATATATATATATATATATATATATATATATATATATGACAAGATATAAAATATCTATCTGTGGATATCATTTATCCAATTCCAAGTAGCAAGAAATAAATGAAGACATTTAAACATCTAAGTACACACACACACACACACACACACACAGACACACACATATATAATGTATATTCCATGTATATAACATAAATTAACTATCTCCATTAGCATTTTTCAAGGTAGAAATAGTATAGTAATGATACAGGAGTGTAATATTTTCCAGAAGGGGCAGTATTCCATTGAAGGTTTCATATACCTCCTGCTTTCTAAAATTTGTATTTTGATGATTGACTAAACATGTTGTATATACAGTATTTGCACAAACATTGAGACAGAATCTACTCATGGAGTATAAGCATAAAACAAGAAATAATTAGACACTAAATATAAAGCTGTCCTCTATATTGTTAAGCAAGAACTGCTGAATAATCATCCTCATACATATTAAGAAGCTCAGAAACAGCAGCATGACACCAATGCGCAAACCAAACAGTAGAATAAAGATTAAATATGTGTTTTTCAAAAGGCAGATAAAAGCAATTACACCCAAAGATTTTCAGATGATAGCCACAGGTCTACATCATAAAGACTTTATTTGTCCAAAAAAAAAAAACAAAAAGAAAAGAAAAGAATTTGACAACTCAAAAATAAAATTGTCTATAAAATACTAAACTGTATATCACTATGGAAGAAAATATAAAGTTTACATGTGCTAAGGAAAATAAGACTGTTTTCATGATAATCTGAATATATTATTATAAATGGTATGAAGAGCAAAGTAAACTGCTGTGGAGAGTGACATAAACATCATTAGTGAATATGTTAGACATAAAATATAACTGAAGCTTTATGCTCATCACATAAAGAAGATAATACAATATAAAAACAAAGCAGACAAAAATAATTAAAAAATTAATGTGGTAACACCAAAATAATATAGACTTATATATATTATTTCAAAATTATTACTCAAAGAAATGTGTATATCAAACAAAATGGATTTTTAAATCCTATTATAAAATGTTGAAATTTTCCATACAGTAGAAATAATATAACTTAGCAAGTTTAAACACAACAAGATCAACAAAGGTCAGCATAAAGTTAGCATAGAAAGAGCCAATGAAAGTTCTAAAAGTCAGAGAAGAATTGCTGTCAAATCACATTCTGTGGCTTGTATTGTATTAGAGAAATGAAGAAGGACATGATAAATGTTACTGTATTCTTGTTATGAATGTTTTCACACCAAATAATATAGAATCAAAATATTTATAACAAACACAGTGGGAAATGATGATACAAATAAAAAGAAAAACTCACAACAGTGAATTTGCTTTTCACTTTATAGCAGGCAAAATAGAATAAAATCAGAGATGGGTGCTAATATGTAAAATTAAAGAGATATGATCATTAAAAATCTCAATAACATAATGTTGTCTTTATATTAATTCATTAATTATAAAAGACATATAATTTTGTCATTGGAAAACTTCACCAATGTTAGAAATGTCACAAACCATCCCCAAATAAACCTAGTATATCTGTAAATTAATAGTAAACAAATACTGGTCCAATAAGATGGGTTACAGGCAAGTGTTCACTCTGCTTCTTCAATATAGTATTGAAATACGTCTTATTATTTTAAAATGTGGAGTTTTAGTATATCATCACATCAAAAGAAAAATCTAAATAATTAAGCCTGAGTTCATATTTGGAAATATTGTGGAAAAAGCATATTTTATGTAACAATTAAGCCCCAAGGTTTTCAAATATCTCAGGCTTGTTGTTAATAGTTATCAAACAATAATAACTTGATTTTATTTTCAATTTTATTGAAGAGAACAAAAGCAGTGGGTCTTACATGTGAAGATATTTTATTATATACAGTCAATTATGCTTCTCCTTGGAGTGGCACAGACGACTAGCCAATTATGATTCTTGTCATATAATAGAACAAATCGCAATCTAGATAGCAGAACAGCCACTATGCACTATAATGAGAAACTTTCTTTACTAAATAAATTATATTATATAATTGAATTTCAAAAGGAGACAAGCCCTTACTTTCCAAAATTCATGCAATTTTTAATTATTTTATGAGGCCATTTTTATTTTTAATATTTTTCTGGAATTAGTTAGGTTTATAACATAATTGTGTAGATCAAAATATCACCAAATAAGGCCTATGTAAGTAACAGTATTTTATTTTTTATTTTTAATTCCTGGGAAATTATTATTCTGAAAATAGTGGGTCTGATGGATAGAATTAATATACCCTTATGATGTCAAAATACTTATTTGAGAGCATATTTATACATGATTTTTACTATTCATTGTGACAGGCTTTGTTGTCCAGTATAATAAATGAAATTCTGTGTTATCTTAATGGGTATTTGTATGATGAGATGGTAATTATCATCTAATTTCAGACTTATACATGAATGTCATCAAAGAGGCTTATCTGTTGAATGTTTTTTGGTAATGAGAGGAAATCGAAGCAAACGTTAATAATGTCAATTAATCACATTATATTCTGATTAGATTATTGGGATTTGGGGATAAATTGAAAACAATAAACCAATGAGAGCATGATTTTTAGTATTTTATGATCCTGGATTCTACCCTTCTATCCCTTTTGTTTCTGGACATAAGTATATGCCTACAAGTGAAATCACAAAATGTTTGTCTCATGTACATTGTTGTTTGGCCTAACAGCTTTATTTTGTCTCAAGTGAAATTTTCTTCTTTTTAAAACGACTAAATAGTACTTAATTGTTCAACTGAACTTTATTTTATCATATTTCAATGACCATGATAGTTCCAATATATTTTTTACATATTCCATATAAAACCAGGAAATATTTTATACTCCCCACTCCCAGTAAACTTTTCTCTATACAGGATCCCACAGTGTTCTGAGAACTTCAGTGATTAACACGCCCAGTGAGACCCTTTTGCCTTCATTTGTTGTAAGCCTAGCATTTAAAACTAGTCAATCATAAAAGACCATGAAATTGGCCCCAGCTAGGAGGGAAAGACAATATTAGCACCCTTTTTAGATTCAAAACTAAGTGAACCCTCCCTGCAGATGTGCTGGATAGCTGGCTCAGGTTCAGGCACTTCGATCTCACAAGCAAAATTGTCTCTTCTCACCTTGCTCTTCTTAGCGCAACTCTGAGATCATTCTTTCTCTCTAAGGAAAGGATCCTGCCACCACCTTGAAGTACTATGCAAGTTCCCCTTTTGTTCAGACCCTTGAGAAGTATTTCAGTAGGTGACTGTATTTGAATAAGGGACCCCATGGGTGGCACTCTGAGATTAGGATTGTTCCTTTCAAATTGTAATGAAATGGAACTTTCTATGGATGAGGACTTGCCCTCAGGCCACCTTTTCTGTTTTACTAGTTCAGAACACAAAGTTTATTTTTAATGACACTAATATTTTTAACAATTACAGTTGTTTTTATCTGTAACCTTAAAACCACAAATATTTTTCGTTTTTATCCAACTTTACATTTTTCATGTCATATATAATATATATATATATATATACTTACTTTATGCTCCCTAATTTTATCCTCTGTTATATTACACCTGGATGAAAGTACTAAACAGTTGCCATACCATTTCTTCGATTCCTAACTATCCTTGGTATTCTACACACACACACACAAATTAGATGGATTAATTCAATCTTTATCACGGTCTAATAGTATGGGCAGAATTATTTTTTTTATATATTATGAAAGGGTTTGCCTCTTGATCATTTCCTGAAATAACTTCTGTGGTTTGTTTTTGTTTGTTCGGTTGGTTGGGTTTTTTTATTTTTATTTTTTGTTTTTTTTTTTTTTTTCTGAAATCTGGTCCAGGACTCTGCTCTCTATCTTTCTCCCAGAATTCTGGATTTCCAAAATTAAACAAGAATGTTCCATTAAGCTAAGCTCTGTATCCAGCTTTCTGGGACTTTGTAACACAACGCTTTGAACTCTTTTCCATTCCTTCTGCCAGTGAATTACAAACTGCTGAGAAATACTCAGTCAATGTTTCAGCTGATGCAAGGGTTAAGGAGATGCTGGGGGTGAGGGGATTGATAGAGATATGTATATTTATACTGGACTGTTGAAATCTCAAAGAAAAGTTGCTGAAAAACATAAATGCAAATAAAAATGCATTAACCCTTCAAGAATACATATATGTATAAACTTACATTTTATTAGGAACATCAGGTAATTTCATATTCCCTCTATTTGCATATGTGAGTGGATTACTATTACATTTTTGGTAATATCAAAAGATCTATTTGTTTGTTTGTTTGTTTTATGAATCACCCTCACATGAAATCTGATTGAAATTCATGATCTTATGATGTGACCCAGTGCGAGTGACTCCACCCTCCACTTGGTAAAGAAGCATAGAGTCTTTTACTTAGGAGTAATTAGTGTTGCTTACACAACATCCATGGATGAATGGTTGGTTGAGTATGTGTGTAAAACAGCAGGTTATCCAGAAAGAATAATCTTCACAGCAGTTTAGAGAGTTTCCATGACAGTATTTCTCTTTTGTTGTCTTATGATTTTGGTCTACTGACTGTGTTGCAATATTATATACATAAGGTCTAAGACAACACCGCCTTTAAAAGAGAAGAGGAGAGACAGATGCCAATTGAGCCTATGGTTCTAGGCATTATTTTAAATGAATGCAATCACAATTTTACATGGTGTGGCAATAATTTGCTTTGATTCCTTAGTCCATTATTTTCTCTGTCACAAGCTTCTCTTTTCAGAGATCTAAAATACAATGACCATCTTAATCACTCGAATTTTTCACAAGTTATGAGTTGTGTGATTGCCTGGATCAGATTGGAAATGGTTGCCATTCTTCTAGTTGGGAAAATCAATTTCACAATACTCTTGCCAACCTTAGGGTAGAGACTATGTCCCAAGGCTCCCTGTAGAGCCCTCATGAGAAACATACTTTTGTAAATATACTTTGCCTTTAAAGAAATAGCCTCTATCTAGATAAGCATTACAATACTTTGCTATGTCATTGTTCACACAATATATGACTGTACACTTTGCTTTAAGAAAGGGATAGCAACTACTTTCTCCCATGTTTCCAGACTTTGGAGCAAAGGAAATGCTGGATTAGTTTTTGGGGGGGTGGGGCAACATGAGGCAGTTAAGACCAAATTAGCAAGTGAAATTATACTGAATCAGAAATCAGGGTTTTAAATCATTCATCTCACAGTGAAAACACCATCACTTCTGCTGTATCAGCTTAGTGTTACCCTTGCAAATGAATAGATTTCAATTCTGTGTTCACGCTGAGGATCTTGACATGGAAGAGGAAATTTCATTCAATTTGCAGTAACTCATGGATGATTACAGTTGAAAAGACTTTATGTAACTCGATTGGAACATCTCAGTTTACAGAAGGATGTCTGCTGAAATGCAATCCATTAGCTCGGTGAAGTGTATAGAATGACTAGTAACATCCTGTGTGATCTCTGAAGGATCTGCTCAAGTCAACCCATTAGCACTTTTCTCCACCATGTCAGAATTCAGACCACAAAGGTATATTATCAGATCACATACTGTAATACATGTAGAAAAAGACAGCATTTTATTAAATAAAAATTTCAGCAACAAATAATGAAAATTAGGTCAGTTTTTAAACTTGTGCTGTTTCCATGTCTTTTATATATAGCATAAAATCAAATTGTTGCACGAAATTATAAATATTCACTTCAGACAACTGGCTATATCAGTTTGTGGGGTACTTGTTGGATTTTTACATCGAAAGGGAATAATATAATTTGCCAGGTGGTCATGCTGCATTGGGATAAACCACAAGGACATCCTCATGGGCTACTAACTGGCTAGTTCACCAACAGAACAAGAGACATTTAATAATATTGTCTATGTAAGTTGTAATCTATTTCATCTTTCCTATTCAGAATTTAGCTTACAAGTCTGTGTGTTAGTTCATGTATTAGGTCTTTGCCAGAGTATCTTTCCTGCCTCAAATCAACTATCCTCTACATAGCAAAATCCTTTTTGTTACTGTACCTGTGATGACTATTCTTGGTTGCCAACTTGACACCATTTAGAATGAGGGATGTCCTTAATTAAACCCCTTGAAATAGGAAGACTCAACTTTAATCCAGATTTTTTGACTGGGAAGATAAACTGTAAATCTAGACCATACCTTGTTGTAGAAGTCCATTGAAAAAGATATGGCAAAAAGAAGCTCTTGGTCTTTGTCATGTTTTCCTCAATCATGCTGGCAAGTTTATTCCATATATATATTCATATATAGTTTATCAGTTCTATTCTTCTAGTGAACCCTGACTATTATATTGACTATCCTTCATTTAATCAGATTTTATTTCTGATTTCCAGAGGACAAAATACTTCACTTAATTTTTCTAATATCTATCATATGAAATGCTGTGGGTAGTAGACATTTAGCTCATATTTGATTTTCCTACAGCAGCACTTGCAACTCGGTTAAACTCAGAAAGTCATCTCTCTTCCACAGCACTGTGTTCTTTCTGGATACATCTCAACAAACATATACAGACTGAGTAATAACACAGCTTGAATTTTGAAATGTGACTTCTCAAAACAATCAGTGGATACTTTCAATTTATCCATCTCAAATTTGGTTTTGAAAACTTAGTATTTAATGGTTCAATTTTTTTTTTCATTTATCATTTTCTTAATGCCATCCAAAAAGATAACACTGTTAAGGAATATGCAAAGATATATTTACAGAGACCATCAATAAATAACTGAATAAAGCTGCAAACAGCAGTAATGATCTGGGTCATGAATAAAATATATCAAACATTATTTCTTAATATAATTTAAAATTGTTAAATTTAGTTATCTAGTGATCTATTATGTTGTAATCTTAAACAAAGGACTGATTAGAACTGTTACTCTGCAACTTGCCTGAGAATCATCTTTACCATGTGTAGAAGCATAAAAAGACTTTGTCACATGGTAGTGACACATGCCTTTACTCACAGTCATAGACAGGAAGAGGAAGGTGGGTATCTCTGGTTCCAGGCTAACGACATCTACATAGCTAGTTCAAGCTCAACCAAGGCTACACAAAGAAACCTTGTCTTGAAAAACTAATATAAAAGAAAAAGAAAAAAAAAGAGAAAAAGACTACATGCAACTAAGAACAAGGGCATTTCATTCTAGTCCTCATTTGTCAGTATAATGTTCTCAAACATTTCTGATTACTATCTGTGACTTGATGCTTCATTGTGAAATTCGGTTCCTTCTAAAATGACTCACTAGATTACTTCTCAATTCTTTTCAGAATGACAACTTCCTCTATCAATAAACATAGATAAGCAGATGAAAATAAACCATATTAATATTTACAAATTCATCGTTCTTAGAACTAAATCTTGGTAGCTTTTTTGATATCTTATATTTACATTTAAATAAATATTATCAAGCATTGGGAACATAATGTTGTCTTTTTTAAAACACAGCAAAGTGTTAGGCTTAGTGGTAGATAACTTTAATCTATATAATCTGGAAGCAGAGGCAAGCAGAATTTTGAGTGTGAGGCTTTCCTGCTCTACAGAATGAATTTAATGACAGATAGGACTACACAGAGAAATACTATCCTTAACAAACCAAGAAATAAAAAGTAAAACTCAGTATGCTTTACAAGATACCAGATACAACATGTATTTTTGAAAAATCTCACTTTTTCTCCTTAAATACATAAGGTCTTATGTATATCTATTTTTCCTATAAATGATAGATAAAATAGATAAGAAATATAACTCTAGATCCTCTATTCCTAAGACTTAGTAAATACAAATAGCTATGATATACCTTACCAGATGAATGGATAGTGAAACTGAGTCCATATGGACAGTGGGATTATAATCGGAATTCAGAAAAGGAAGTTATACAATTTTCAAGTAAACACATGGAACTGGAATTAATCATCTTGTGTAAGGTAACCCAGAAAGACAAACTAATTTTTCTTCTTATGTGTTGATCCTATCTGTGAAATTTACATGTGTGTGGGGGAATTAGAACACATGTAGAATTCAGTAAACCAGAAAGAGGTCATTTTGGGGACATTAGAAAACAGGGGATAAGAGGGAAAATAGGAATAACATGGTAGGAAGATTTAAGATGAGAGACAAATTTGGGGACACAAGACAGGAGAAGCAGTGCAGGGAGGACTATCTAAAACTGAAGACCATGGGAGATGCCATAGGGGAACCTACTGTTTTCAAGTCTTACTAAATATTTACATATATTTATAGAACATGGAGAAATTATGCTACTACTGGTCTGAAAAAATCATCTTTAATACCTAGCTATCATAGAACCACATTTGTGGGATTTTAGGGAAAATACAAGTTTTAGTCAACAGTGAATCCTATGAGGTACAAAATGATCAGCCTGGCAAATTATGCTCATTGGTCAATAATGGCTTGAATGCTACAGGAGCAACAACCTACTTTCTAGTTTCAATCAAGGCCTCCTCCACAAGAAGAAACTCAGGCCTTGAACTGTTAATTGGGCAAAGTCTCAGTAGCTGGAGAGTACATAGGCTGTTGATAGTCCTTACTAGCATTTTACTGAAAGTACGCTGTATTAAACCTTATCTTCTAGTGGACCCCTCAAATGTTACTAGAGAAAATTTTTTACTAAAATAAAAATTACAAAGAATAAGAAACTGTAGACCACTTAATCTAAAATATCACATTTATATCAGACCATTCCCTTTAAGACACAGATATCATCATGGTGATAGAGAGATTGTGAATAGTCTGACATTGCATAAGTGAGAGGTTGGTATATAATATTCAAATATGAAAACTAAGTGTTATTAATTCATTCTCTGTATTTTAAAAAAGTTTAACTTGCAGTGAACATTTCCAAGCACCTCATAAAGTTATAAACTTATGGTTTTCAGTCCTATAGTTCCATTTCTACTAACGTTGTATTGGTGTCAATGAGACATAATTTTACTAGGTCTATTGTTAACTTCTTATATTGAATTTGAATTCAGTACTACATATGAATCAAGATGGGTAGGAAGTGACAACATTCTTTTTTATTTTTTTATTGGTTATTTTATTTATTTACATTTCAAATGTTATCCCCCTTCCCAGTTTCCTCTCCAAAATCCCCCTATCCCCTCCTCCCACCCCCTGCCTGCTCCTCCACCTGTCCAACCACTCCTGATTAGCTGCCTAGCATTCCCCTATCCTGGGTCATCAAACCTCCAGAGGACCAACATTCAAATCTGAAATGAAATATGGTCATTGGGAAAATATCATTTTAATTTTAATAAATTTTATGTAATACAAAATCCCACGAATTCCTATAGGAGAAAGGCTACGAGTCAGTGATTATGATGAAATAATTTTATTTCAAATTAGTTATGGGCCAGGTCATTATTTTTGGTTGCCAGGCTCCTAGCTCAGTAAGATGTAATTACTTTTGCCTCAGTTAAACAGTAGAGTGCACTGCAGAACCATGAACACTAGGCAGTGGTGGGAGAGCTTCCATGAGTAGCAGCTAAATTTCTCCACATTCAGGTAAGTAGTATCTTTTGCAGTAAGAGCTTACTATCAAAATATGGAGGATGATCAAAAGCTATACAATAGTCCATATTACTGAGAGTGTCTATGGGCCCTCTTGTTCAACATCTTTAAATGACGTAGCATATAATTTTGTAACGTATGATCTATAGCAAGGGAAATGTTTGCTCCATTAAATGGTAACTCAATTTATATATATTATATATTTTTTTTGTGTGTATGTGTGTGTGTGTGTGTGTAAACTTCTACAGTAGTAGGGTTCAGGTGTTTTTTCTGCAGGCTCTTAGTGTTTGTTTCTCCTCCAATAGTCCCTTCTCTATACCGTTTTCATATCTTCTACCCACCAAAGCAATAGTGGCACAACATTGTTGTAGTAACCAAATTATTTTATTAAAAATTGGATATAAATCCACTCCAGAAGTTGGAACCTTATATCTTATACTGTTCTTTTACTTAAGAACCTGAGACTAGATAGGTCATAGGCCTCAACAAAACCCTGCTAATATTAGCCTACTACATTAAAAAAAATCAGAATACAAAAACAAAGTCCAATTTATTGTTATATATGTATATCAGTACACCACTCAACCTTCACCAGAAAATCTTTTTCTCTCAAAAGATGATAATTAACATAGAGACCCAGAACTGGTTACTATGCAAAATATGAGAAACATTTGATCATCCACCCCTTCCTGTGATATTTACTTCAATCCTTTCCTCAGAGGACTCAAGGATCTAAGGAAAGTATGGAGCAGAAAGACTCTAAGAACCAGAGGCGATGGATGATGTCAAGGGAACTGTTTTACAGAAACTGCACTGAAGGGAGACAATGAAGTCAGAGACTGTGACAGCATGTAAAATACATGCAAGATCTCAAAACAAATAAAACTCCAACAAGGAGTACAAGGGAACCACATCTCAACTTTAGCCAAGAAGCCATTTGCACATGATACCTGCTAAGAGAAGGAAAATCATTTTTGTCAATGAAATGAGTTTGAGTATGTCAACCATATTCTAGGGCAGGCCAAATGCCCAAACATAGTCAGTTCATTCAAGCAAGACTCCATATTTTGTTTTTTTTTTAAGAAAAATAAAGAACATGAATGTGGATAGGTAGAGATGTATATGAGGATATATATAATGAAATACTGAAATAATATATGAAGTTAGTAAATATGGAATAGCAACACATATGTGTAAATTAATTATTTTCTTTTCACATGTTACTATGAAGATTATACAAAGCTATAAAATAATGAAAACCGACATCCATCTTTGGTTTACTGTTATGTAAATTTATATCTTCCCCATATAATGTGTGCTTGCAGTATGGATATTCAATACTTATTGAGAAACTGAAGTACATAAAAAAATATTAAAATTTACATTTAATAGAACTGTTAGAGTTAATCGATTGAAAAAAACTCTAGGTTCTTTTGCATTTTAATAGACTACAGGTGTTTAAGTCATAGATCATTCAATAAATACCTAACATCATTCAATACTTATATTTAACATTATTTACAGAGATTTCTGTTTGGGTCAAGCAAGATTACACCAAAACTTTAGATATGACAATACAAGACAATAACTTTCATTTCATCACAGAGTAATGGTCAAAAAATTAATACTCTATATATAAAACTTATAGTGGGAAAATATGACAGAACTAAATGACAGAACTAAATGATAGTATGAAATACAAATATATTTTGGTTTGATTTACATCCATGTTTTTTAAATTATCATATTAATATTGTGTATAGTTAAAAGTTTTGGTTTATATACTGGCAAACTCTGCAATCAAATGCACACAAAACAGCATAGGAATCCTAGAATGCTTTGACCTAAAACCACATTGTAGTTCTCATTTGCATATATAAAACACCTTCTCTTAGAGTAAAGAGTTATTTACTGTTGACAAATTAACTATAATTGCAAGTACAAAAGTGGACTTTCATTCTCTCTACCTTTTGGAGCAAGCAATAGGTTATCAAGGGACATTTAGGCATTTGTGATACAATTTTCTCAAATACAAAATGTAAAATTTATATCACTATTATAATGAATACATGAAATAATGTAAAATATCATGATATAATGTGATGTTTTGAGCAGCTCTTTCAACACATACAATCCTATTTGGAAAGAAGTATAACATAACAGGAGAGACTATGTTTGTAATTAGACTCTAGACATTCATGAGACTACTGAATCCCAAATGTGATGGGAGAGAATCTAAACATCAAATTTATTGCAGAGTTATTTCCTGTTCATCTTTATTTCAGACTTTGGAATTTAACATTTTGGTTCCTCACCACAGTAGGAAGAAATGAGCAAATGAAACCTCTGGGGAACGCCCCTTTGATTCTCTGCTTTAGATCTTGCCTCAGTGTTTGGAATCTATATTGCATATTCTTACTTTGATCTATGCAGGAAGAGACCACTGACAACAGGCTTAAACTTTGGTATAAAAAGAACCAGATGGGTACATGAAAAAGTTGAAATACTGTGTAGAATCTTACAGGTATTTTACAGTTATCAGAATACAGTTAATATGTTTTTAAATGGCTAAGTATTCAAAGAATAATAATGAGTAAGCTTATAGAATCATTTAGGGTCTCATACTGGCTACCAGTGTAATAGTATATTTGAATTGTGCAGCAATATTTTCCAACATAAAAGTAACACAAAGAACATTTTCTGGAGGATTCTGAATACCACCCTGTAAAAGCAGACCTCAAAAGTGTGATAACATGCTGAAGAAATGTTTCAGGTAGTAAATGTAAGATCTTGCCACATAAGTGTGAAGGCTAGATCCCAGTTATCTAAAACCATTTTAGCAACTGATTGTGCATGCTGACCAAATACAATCTCGCTCTTGCTACAGAGGATATGGAGACAGCACATATCTAAAGCAAGCTAGTATATCAGAGTTTCCAAAACTACAAACTCCAAGTATATTGAGATACTAGATACTACCTTTACATGCACATTGTTTTATGACAATGGAAGACATATGATGTCAATGTTGAGCCTTCCTAAATATACACACGTAAACGCACACACACACAGGCACACACTCAGGCACACACACTTTCATTTGTATTCATATATATTATCACATACATGTAAAATGTATATTCTCATATATTCATGGGACACACATGCATACATGTGAAGGGACATGACAAAAACAATAAATATTTGTAAAGATATCAAAATGTGAGGGGATCCCTGAAGGTATATAGGCAGGAAAGCAAGGCATTGATGAGATAAGATGGAAAACCCAGTACAGATTGACATCATCAACCTAGAGTCTAATGTTAGATGGTTCATTGTCAACATATTTAACCTACAGAAGAACTTGAGAACAGGTTTCCAGGCAACAATTAGTCCAATCAGTCCAATTCCAGGTACACAATAAACATTATGGTATGACTATATAAAAACTCTTTTATAAAGTGCAGTTGACTTTGATGAAGTGTTCTATAGCTAAAAAGCCTAGAATCTAGTGTGGTTTCTGGCAGCATAGAGGTTAGCAGGTCATAAAGTAAAGAAATGTCCTTTTGTATGAGTAATAGTCTAGGAAGGGAAGAGTCTGGGTTAGTCATTCTGAGGAATTTGGATGAAGTCTGCCTCTATAGTAAAAGATGGGTGAGCTCGGCCTCTTCAGATAATGGAGAGATCACAAGGTTGCTAACAAAACCCACTCTTAGATTTCTAGATAGAATGCAGGTATATGACTTTTATCTTCTCTATTGAGGAGACAACTTTGCATGGTTGACATTCTTGCTTCTCTCTGTATACAGGGACATTCTCGTCCCAAACAAAAACTATAAAGAAAAACTTACCAGATAAATTCTCAAAAAAAAAAAAAAAAAAGTTGTATGTTCTGCAAAAGAGCCAATCAGTCTAATCTATTGATATGTATAAGAAACAGGACTGGTTATGAAAAATGGTAAAGCTGACATCTAGCATAGTATTTAACACCCACTAAAAGGGCTAGAATCAAGAAACTGAAGTTTATACAGTTGGTCCCATGACTTTTATTCCTTTGTTTCTAGTGCATTTAAAAATGGATGTCTGTGAATTGAATCTTAGGTATTCCAAACTTTTGGGCTAAAATCCACTTATCAATGAGTACATACTATGTTTGTTCTTTACACAGACCATATGAAGCTTAGGAAGAAGGAAGACCAAAAGGTGGATGTTTCAATGTTTCTTAGAAGGGTGAACAAAATACTCATAGGGGGAAATATTGAGACAAAGTGTGGAGAAGAGACTCAAATAAAGGCCATACAGAGACTGCCCCACCTGGGAAAACATCTCATATATAGCCACCAGACCTGGACATTTTTGTGGATGCTGGGAAGTGTTTGCTGATGGGAGCATGATAAGCTGTCTCCAGAGAGGCTCAGGCAGAGCCTGACAAATACAAAGGTTGATGTTCATAGCCAACCATTGTACTGAGCGTGGGGTCCCAGATGGAGGAGTTAGAGAAGGGACTGAAGGAGCTGAGTGGATTTGCAGACCCATGGATGGAGCAACAGTGTCATCTGGCCCCAGAGTTCCTGGAGACTGGAGCACCAACCAAAGAATATACATGGAGGAACCTATGGTGCTGGCTACATATGTGAGAGAGGAGGACCTTGTTGGCCCTCAGTGGGAGGAGAGGCCCTTGGACCTGAGGGTGTTAGATGCCCCTGTGCAGGGGAATGCTAGTGAGGGAAGAGAAGAGTGTGTGGTTAGGTGGGGGAGTATCCTCATAGAGGCAGGGGAAAGGGGGAATGGAATAGGGGGTTTCCAAAGGGGAATACATTTGAAATGTATATAAAGTAAATATCCAAAAATAAAAAAATAAAAAGGCAGAATTCCAACAATTAAAAAAAAAAAGAAAGAAAGAAAGAAAGAAAGAAAGAAAGAAAAAGAAAAGAAAAGAAAAGAAAAGAAAAGAAAAGAAAAGAAAAGAAGAATGTCAGGCACAGAATGACTTCACATGGGTTGGGATAAATCTTAGTTCAAGTGAGATGAATTGTATTTTCCTCTCTGTTTTGTGGATTGCGTGTACATAACTTCGAGGAAGATGAAATGAATAATGGAGGACAAATTTGTTAATTATTTTGAATATGTTTAATTTGTCCCCACAGATTGAAGTTCTACTCTTTCATAGCATGTATTTTTGCTTCAGGAAATATACTCATGTTTACTATCAATGTTGCCTACTTTGTTTTGATGGCAGCACTAAATGGATCAGGAAAGAAAAGACAGTTATGCCATCTAATACAAGCTACAGAGCAAAAATCTACTTAACATCAGGGTTGTCATTGAAAAATTTAAGATTTCCCTCAAATAAAGCAAAGTAAATATTTATCTTATAATTCTGCACATAATTTTACTCTATTATTATCCAAGGCAATTAAGCATTAGAAATAAAGACACAACACAGGCAATTTAAAAATTAATTAGACAAGTATTTACTATTTATAAATGATATAGTTTTTAGACAAACACAAGTAAACATATTTTAGATGTGAATATGAATAACTGTATATCCTAGTTTGTAGCCTGTAAATTCAGTATTCAAAACTCAACTGTATACCCAGAAGCGAGGATAGAATGCACCTAAATTACCAGTTAAGCTCATGAGGGAAACATTAAGAAACAATTGCCTTAACTATATAAATAAGAACAAAATTTATGTACTTCCTTTAGTTAAAAGATTTATAAAACTTAAAAATCATGAAGGCTTACTGAGAAATAATATTTATAGAACTTGTAAAACCACACAATAGTAGTTTGAAAATGCAATTTTATTGTACAGTAATAATTGTCAAGTTGACCTAAAATTAAAAAAAAAATCACTCCTACCAAAATCACAAGGTGATTTTTATAGCAATTGACATGGTAATCTAAACATTCATGTGACAAGAGAGTGGTTCAACAGGAAGCAATCGTGAAAGCAGTTAAAGTTCAATAAATTTACATCTTCATAATTAAATCCGTGTAGAACTTTCAATCCTCCATAGAATGGGGAACAAAAAAATCACAGGAGGTAGAGGGAGGGACCTGGGAGAGAGAAGAGAGGAAGGGGAAAATAAGTGAGCAGGAGCAGATATTAGAAAGGACAGGGGAGCTGTACAGAGGATCAGGAAATTGAATAGAAACATGTATCAGTGGGGGTTGGGAAACAGGGGGTCGCCACTACAAAGTCTCAGACTCTAGGGAAGCCAAAGGCTACCCAGGACCCAACAGGGATGAATTTAGATGAAATACCCAACAAAGTGGAGATACAATCTATAGATACCACTTACAGTAGATAGGCACAGCCCCCAATTGAGGGATGGGGCCACCCATGCAGCTCAAAATTTTTAACCCAGAAATGTTCCTGTCTAAATGAAAAACATAGACAAAAATGGAACAGAGAATGAAGGAAAGGCCAACCAGACACTGCCCCACTTAGGGATTCATCCCATCTGTAGAAACAAACCCCCACACTATTGCTGATACCAAAAAGCACTTGCTGACAGGAGCCTTATATAGTTGTTCCCTAAGAGTTTCTACCATCACTTAACAAATACATATGCAGATACTCATAGCCAACCATTAGACTGACCCCAGGGACCCCAAATGGAAGAGCTAGAAAGACTGAAGGAACTGAAGGGGATTACATCCCCATAAGAAGAACAATATCAATTAAATGTGTAGATAGGAGGGAGAAGGGCTCTGGGACAAAAATAAAAGAGATAGGGAATGATATAATTTATTTAAAAGATAAGAAAATATTGTGGAATGAGATTTTGGGATTGATTACACTCACATATGTGAGCTCCTACTCACATAAAATAGAAGAATTATATATGATAAATAAATTATATTTCAATACAGGAAAATTTCATAAAATATTTCCATTAGTTATATATATTTTGAGATCTTAAGAGTGCTTAATACTTATTTTGAATAGTTTCTTCTAAGCCTTCAAATAGTAGTCAACAGTCCATTTTCTTAAAAGGGTCACATACTATTTTATTCTATAAAGCCTGCATTAGTTCATATTTTAAAAGAAAACATAGAAAATATGATTAATGTGGAAACTTAAGAAATGATGACATTATCCCAGTGAATCCATCATAATCACCTGAGTTCTTATAGTTAAGGACATTTATTTTCAGGGTCAGAATAAGAAAAAACTGCATTCACAGGAAAATAGTCTAGATAACTGAAAGTTCAAAATTGCTTGTGAAATCCCCCAATCTGCCATATTTGAAAGGATTTTTCAATGTGAGAATATCAAGGTTGGTTGCAGTCAAAGATTGCGGCAAAAATTACATTGTGCAAGAGACAGCACACAAGAGATTTATTGGGGGAACTGTGGGTTCTGCAAAATGGTTGCCTCCTAGTGGGGATGGACACAGCAGCATCCTAGGTTATCATTGTGTGGGGCTGGGAGGATTAAGTATGCCATGTGTATAGTGAAAATACAGAAAAGGTGGGTGGAAAGTTGTTGCATTGGCAACTCATGATGAAAGGCCATTGGTGCTAAGTCATTGAAGGCTGGGTTGGGGATGGGAGATCATCTGGTTCTGGAAGGTGGGCATTTGTTAGAGTTGACTAACAAGATTCACTTGAGTCATACCACAGCAAGAGTTTTTAAACAAGACTACTATAATTACTCTTAGATAAAATGAGCTGCTTAAAAAAGACTCATACAAAACTACTGAGATGCTGAGAAGTAGCAGAGACCAGTTAACTGTCTAGAAGAGGCTTAACCAAGTGAGCCTCCTGCCAGGGACACTTTCCAACTGGAGTCTTGGAGGCAAGTTGTACAGTGTATTCCATATACACAGATTTTGGGAACTGTCACTCAAGCTTCAATGGGCTTTTTCGGCAAATTTTTTGATGTCTGCAAATAATCTTTTGCCCATATTCCTGTAGTCAACCCTAATAAAGTTCATTGGTAGGCCAAGAGCTGGACATTGGCGGTGTCTGTATTTATCGTTATCACATTCTTATCTGAGGTGGATACAAATTTGTTCTTGTCTTCTAGGAGTAGTGCCATAAAATATCTGGCAATCACATACATATCCAAACTATTTCAATCAGAGCAACAACAACAAAATAATTCTGTACTAAAGAAATTGTAAAAAAGCATAATAATCACATAGATTGTATTGAATTGCTAAATAGAATGACATTTGGGTAGCAATTGAAACTAGAATCTTTAAAGATTAGGTTACCGTTTCAGTTTCAACAATTGTTTTTGATAATTATGGTTGCTCTGTTGTCAAGAAACATAGCATTTTTTTCTTATAGAAAATAAAACTAGCAATTTGTACAAGGTATGTTCCTATCACCATGCTACTTTTGAGTAGTTTCAAAAGAAACTGTTGCAGAAATTTTTGGAAAATTGATTGACAGAGCTGCTTTCAGTTTTGGAGAAAAAGAGTTTATTACAACTATTACACTGTTGGCTCAATGGAGATACCAAGATCCCTCCAGCATGGCATCATCCAGAGCATTGGTCAAATAGCCTTTTACTTAGCAGGAGAGAGGAGGCAAGCAAGAAGTTTGGAGAATTTTGAGAAAAAGAAGAAGAAGAAAAAGAAGAAGAAGAAAAGAAGAAGAAAAGAAGAAGAAGAAGAAAAGAAGAAGAAGAGGAGGAGGAGGAGAGGAGGAGGAGATGAAGAAGAAGAAGAAAAGAAGAAGGAAGAAGAAGAAAAGAAGAAGAAGAAGAAGAAGAAGAAGAAGAAGAAGAAGAAGAAGAAGAAGAAGAAGAAGGAAGAAGAAGAAGGAAGAAGAAGAAGAGGAGGAGGAGGAGGAGGAGAAGAAGAAGGAGAAGGAGAAGGAGAAGGAGAAGAAGAAGTAGAAGAAAAAGGAAGATCATTTATCTTTTATTTACTTGATCAAATTGGGATCAACCAGGTTTGCTTATTCAAAACGATTTTCTTTCAGTCTATTGAACATGAGAATGTTGTAAAAATGTACATTGCTTGTGTTTTAACAAATTCTTATTAAATTAACTATTAAATATATTCACTGTGGTGGTTTGAGTAAAAATGGGCCCATAGGCCCATAGGGAGTGGCACTGTTAGGAGGTCAGTCCTTAAAGGAGTAGGTTTAGCCTTGCTGGAGGAAGTGTGGGTGGCTTTGAGGCCTCAGATACTCAGTTTTCTTCCTACTGCCTGTTAATCTGAGTGTAGAACTCTCAGCTCATCCAGCACCACATGCATGCCTGCACACCCATCCTAATGATAATGCAGTAAAGCTCTGACAAGTAAACCAGCACCAATTAAATATTTTCCTTTATAAGAGTCGTGAGATCTCTTCACATTAGAAACCCTAAGATACCCATTTATTTAATTTTTTTTTTTTTTGAGATTATACTATGCAGGTGTCCCTACAAACACCATGGCCAACAGAGAAGGTTATTTGTTTCACAAGGACTTAGTTAACCAGGCTGATTCAGGTGTCTACAGTCTGACCCCAGTGGCTTATTGTTTTACATATTTAACCATGGTAAAACTTTAGGGAATGTTTTCTTGTTACAATTGTCACAACAAAGCTTAAGGCATGACTACATCAAACTTTCTTACAAAGCATATGCCTTCTGAAAAACACCTGTGACCTCTTCCACAGAATGGGGTTCTATTGGCTGAGGCACAGTGCTCTGGATAAGGATGATGGAGGAAGTGCTTGTAACAAAAATAATACCAAACTCTTTCAAAAAATACATCTGTTCTCTTTCCTAAGAGTATGTTGTCCGGATGATGGCTGGGTGCAAACAACGGCAATGGTTACCTGGTTATTGACACATCCATCCCCAGCCTTGTGGATGGAAACCACATTCCTTCTGGTGATGGGAGAAGTGAGTGTTTCTCTATTGCTTTCTGTATTGGTTTACAGATATGTAAACATGTGGACCTCTTGCTCTCTACAATAGTGTTACTTCATCCTATCTTCCCTTTCTTTCCCCCACACATTTCCCTAGGCACCTCCTAGCTCTCCTTCAAACCTGTGCCCTTTATTTATATTATGTTAGTAATTAGAAATTATTTAAAAATAGAGGGCACACTTAAGATATGTGTAAAATAAAAAGGTCACTATAAAACTGATTGATGAAAATTACATATATTCAGTGTTCCAATTGTTTTATACTGGCTTCAATTTGAAACGATATCCAGCTTGAGTTGAACCTCTCTGGGAAGATAGAATGAAACAGCTAAATTCTTTAAATTTTTTAGAGAGCACACTGGTAATGGTAATAAAGAAGCATGCACTCACCATACATGGCAACTTCCTCTTTTCTTACAGCACCATGAATGTGTTACACTATGCTGTACTTTCTACTGTCTGTGATTTCCAAGATCAGTCTTCTCAGCTTGAGATTATTTTATGAATATTTGAATTGATAAATTGGCACAATAATCTGTTCTTAATTGAAGTAAAAATAACCCAAAGTAACTTAAAGGAGTTGATATGTATTTGGAATTTTTTTGAATGGGCTGTTTAAAAAATTCAATTTTACATTTGCTGTTCATACATTAACATCATAATTAAGAATACATTTTATTCATATTTTCAAATATTAGCAGAGAAATATTAGTTAAAATTTTGACATTTTATATTAATCTGTCACAGTTATCAAATTTATGCTAGCTCAAAATGGAGATAAATTATGTATTTTGAGAAAGAAATTTTCACTTGCAAAATAAAAGTGAAAAAAAATTTTTGTGTAATATAAAAAATTGCTTAATATGCTAAACGATAAAGGCAATCGTTTAGATTTTATAATATGATTGCATATTATATTTTTCTTTAAAATTACCTGAGAATCTAATATACAGGAAGCCTTGTGATTAAGTGGGTTTATTGAACACATGTATAAGAACGAACAGGGAGTGGGAAGGTATAACCAAACAGTTCAATGCTGCACATAGAGTTAGACTGCAAGGAGCAGCTGTCAGTTCTGTTTTGAGGGAAAAAGATCTTCAGCCCTTTCTTTGGTCTCAGAAAATACATGATACGCTGGAAGTTTGGTTCCATGCTAAACCATTCAGCATCACGAATGAGACATTAGAAGCAAAACTACTAGCATTTTCCATTATGGTTTCTTGGTTTTCTCACATACATTTAACAATCTAATAATTACTGGAGAAGTTCAGGAAGGTTCACAACATTCCTGAAACTGGTAGGGCCAAGAAAATCTACCCTGCTAGCATTGTGGTTTTCACACACATATGTATCCAAACAAATAAGAAATTTCTTTGTTTTTCTTCTTTTCTTTTCATTTTTTAAAAAGATAGCTTCTCACTTTGTATACCCTGTTGACCTTAAATTTGTAATTGTTCTATATAGCATTTTGCTGAATACTAGGCTTATAGGCACTTAGAGGCAAATATATTTGAATATTTGCATATTTTAAGTCCAATATACAGAATTATCCGTATTTCGGTAGGAGACAGACTAGTGATTTTTCTATAGACCTTTTTTTTGTTTGTTTTAGAAAAAAATCCAAGTGACATTAAAGCTTTCGGTGTTTTCATGCTTAAATGGTGGTGAAGAAAGGAAATGTAATATGTTCTTTCTGCAAGACCTATAGGAATTGATGGAGTTCACTGGTTTTCAGGCCATTCTATGGAAAGTTTGTTTCATTATTATTATTATTATTATTATTATTATTATTATTATTATATCTTTTTATTACACTCCAGGTTTTATCCACTTCTTAGTCCACCCTCCAACTGTTCCACATCACACACCTCTGCCCCTGGTTTCTAAGAGGAAGCCTCCTGACCCCATCAAACCTCCCCACTCCCTGTAGCCCCAAGTCTCTTGAGGGTTAGGTGCATCATCTCTGATTGAACCCAGACCCAGCAGTCCTTTGCTGTATATGTGTTGAGGGTCTCATATCTGCTGGTGTATGCTGCCTGATTGGTGGTCCAGTATTTGAGAGATCTCATGGGTCCAGGTTAATTGAGACTGCTGGTCCTCCTACAGGGTTGCCCTCCTCCTCAGTTTCTTTCAGCTTTTCCCTAATTCAACCATAAAGATCAGCGGCTTCTGTCCATTGGTTGGGTGTAATTATCTGCATCTGATTCTTTCAGCCTCTTGTTGGCTCTTTCAGAGGGCAGTAATGATAGGTCCCTTTTTGTGAGTACTCCATAGCCTTAGTAATAGTGTCAGGCCTGAGCTGGATCCCACCTTGGGCCTATCACTGGACCTCCTTTTCCTCGGGGTTCAAGTGAGGAAAGTTTGTTTCTATTGCAGAATATGGTCCATTATAGGAGATGGGATAACAGAAAACAGAGGAGCAAATGGGTACTGTGTTCACATCATTAAGAACACTGATAATGCATGGTGTGTCCATATGCTTCTACTTCAAGGGAGTTTTTCAACTAAACATGTTTGAAAACAGAGAATTCAATCCCAAGAGAATCACACAAATACAGACTATCTTAATAATTTAAAACACTAAGAATATGTTCTGCTGGGAACTAATCCTGTAGTTAATATTTGTAAGGTTTTTTTCTTACTTTCTTGCTTCAAATATGTTAATTATAATGGTATTAATTATTGTTGATTTTGATCTTTTAAATTCAATTTCTGTAACTACAAAGGATCAAATGTTTGAGAATTGTTGTCCTGGGAATCCATGAACATCAAAGTACTTGAAACATTGCCCTGTAAGTCAGCTCTTATTAATTTAATATAACCTCCATCTAGTGTCAATTTGCAGAAAGTGAAATTAAATGATACTTGTCACTGGATAACCTGGCATTATAATATTAACTTTAAAATTATTTTTTCAAGGAGTTATTCCATTCTTTTCAAACTGTACATGAAAACACATAAGTGATTTCTTCTGGTAGTCTCACAGGTTGGCAGGAATTAAGGCACAGAGAAGGGTAAACCCTTGAATACATTTATATTTTCTAATGGGTAGAATGTGTTATTAATTCCACTTCAGAGGCATCGACCCTTCACAGGACCTAGGGTCTCTTCTCCCATTGATGCCTGACAAGGCCATCCTATGCTATGTATGCAGCTGGAGCCATGGATCCTTTCATGTGTGCTCTTTAGTTGGTAGCTTAGTCTCTGGGAGCTCTGGGGGTTCTGGTAGATTAATATTGTTGTTCTTCCTATGGGGTTGAGGTTACAAACCCCTGGGCTTTCTGGTCAGCCATTTGGGCTGAATAAGTTTCCAACTGTGTTAAGGGTCTCTTTCAAGAAACTGAGAAATAGAGCAATTGGATAACACACTAGGTACCAACCTCTAGCTTCCAAATTCAAGTACATACACACACACACACACACACACACACACACACACTAACACACACACTACCAACACCAACACCAAATACACATGTGCACACAAATACATACATATATACATAGAGAAGGAATTCTAAAGTCATAACTCCTAGTGAAAATTACACGAAATCCTTGTTGTTGTTGTTGTCGTTGGGAGACTTTTAATTATGGCTTTTATTTCCTTAGGAGTAATGGAACTGTTTAAATTGTTTGCCTGATCATGATTTAACTTTGATAAGTAATATCTGTCTAGAATATCATCCTTTTCATTAAGATTTTCCAACCAGGATGGTGGCAGAAGTTAGTAGCCTCAGAGAGGCTCCGCCAGCAGCTGACTGAGACAGACTCAAAGACAGCTAACCATTGGACTAAGGTTGGAGGACCCTTATGGCTGAATTAAGGGAAGGCTGGGAGGAGCTGAAGGGGATGGGACAAGCATAAAATAACCAACAGTAACAATTACCCAAACCCCTAGGAGTTCCCAGAGATTAAGCTGCCAACCATTGAGTATACATAGGGTAGTGCATGGAGCACAGCACATATGTAGCAGAGGATTGCCTTTTCTGTCCTCAGTCAAATATGTAAATAATCCTGTAGAGACTTGATGTTCCAGGGAAGGGTGAAGTGTGTGTGGGGTAGTGATGTGGCAGCGGATGAATGGGTAAGCAGGGTGGGTGGGGCATAAGGACAAATTTTTACACCCTAAGTAGGGACTATACTGTTACATCCTGAGAATATAGTTAGGAATTATACTGGATTTGTAAAGTGGTGATTGTAGTATCTTCTCAAGATTCATAACTTCACAAACCCTGGGTAGTCGGCTCAGTCCCTAGTACCACACATGATTTCCACTTTGTTAAGTTGGTCTTAATGTGTAGATAAAATATATTAGTGACTAAAAATACATCAGTTTCACATTAAGGAGAGCAATAAAACTGCCCCCATTTTGAGCCATTTAATGAAGAATTAAACCACCCTTGGATTCTCTACTGCATGTTTTCTGTGTCCTCCATCCTGTCTTTGTGTGAATGAGTCAGAATTGGTATCTGCCTTAGGTTGAATGTATCCTTGTATCTGTGTGTGTCTGAATCTCTGTCTCTGTCTGTGTGTGACTGGGTATCTGTTGTGTGATTATTTGACAGTCTCTGTGCATATTTCTGTTCATAATAACAACAAAGAATGCATCATGTGGGGAAGGAATGGAATACTTTACAGAATTATTTATGGAGTTTTACAAGTAATTAAATAACTAGCTCCAAGTGAGCAGATAAAAAGCAGTACTAGAAACATCAGTGTTTATCAACCAATAACAATAAATGTGCTCAATGTTCATGTTGATTATTCACACTAGAAAATTACACTCAACCCCTGCATTTGCTGCTTTTAGCAAATGATAAATAAACATTGTTCCGGGTCCAGGGAACTATACTATATGTAGTTATAGTTGTTCATTAGCTTTAGTTTCAAAAGAGGATTCTTAGGGAAAAACAAAGCATGCCAGATTAGTTCTCCCATTGTTTTTTTAAAAACAGGTTAAAATTTTCATGTTATCAGAACATCATAAATATTTTCAAAATATTGTATCACAACACCTTAAGTCCAATTTGAAGGTTGTTGGTTACCACAAAGTTATGCATTCCAGTATTGCACCCTTAACATTATTATGCCATGCTAGTTTTTGGTGGTGATCTGAGCTGGGTAGAATTAGGGGTTGGTTCACTTTTTCAAAGCTTGGATGTCATCTTTTTGAATCATAAAAGTTATTCCTCAGTAAAAGCATTCAGGCCAGATTGAGCTCAGGAAGTTTTGAGCCATATGCCTGAAGTATCTTTAGAAATAGGAACTTACCTTTCACCTCTGAGATGAACTATGGGTGATATCAAGAGCTTGTATGTTTTGAGAGGCTCTATCACAACCCTGATGAACAAATCAAAAGATGGTTCTCATACCTGATTTTGGTTACTTTTATAGGTGAACTTTAGCTCTTGGGGAAAACATTGTCAGCCCAGATGAGAAAAAATATCTCCTTTCTCTATCCCTACATTTCCTCAAACAGACCACTTATATCCTACTATAAAATTTATGTGAAGACATTACAGTTTTGACAATACCTTAGAAATAAATCATCTGAAAGACTAGAATGGAGAAAACAAAGATAAAAGCTAAGAAGCAAAGAAAACAAGCAAGAACAACAACAGAAAAACCCTACCCTGACATCACTTTTAAAAATATCTTTAATCCCAAAACATATATACTGACTAACGTGATAATTCAGGGACATTAAATACCATTAATCACTCTTCACTCAGGTTCCTCAGCTGCTTGAATAGTTGGCATATCTACTTCTAGCTTTATTCTGTATAATAATGCTTCTTTTACCCTTTCTTTGCTTCTGAAAATGTTCCTTTGGTTGGCATTTCAAGATTTCAAAACTGTTAAGTGTTCTGAAGTTTGCACTGAAGGTACATTTATTTCTCCAGACTCTTCTGTGAAATGAGATCACCACAGCTATGTAACTGGATTTGTTTTATCACTCAATCAATACTGCTTTCACAGAAAAGTAGCAAAAGGAATATCTGGAAAAGAAATGACCTTAAGGGAAATGAACTTGAATGGAAATGGACACACAAGGGCAGAGAGGAGAATCCTTTCTAGAGTAATATGGAGAAATAAAGATTTATAAGATGAGAATTGTTGCACACAAAAACTTATCTGTTTCCTATTCTGTAAAGTCCTAGTTGTCCTTCATAACTCTGTGTACTTCCCTTTATGATTCTCATATATAGTCCAAATATTTTCTTAGCAACATTTTCTGCTATTTTATTTTATCATTAAATTGAACAGAAGGACTGTTGATTTCATCCCTGCCTTCATTTTTCTTTAACATTTTTCAGCCAAATACTAAAAGTTAGCAGAAGCAAAGAATCTCATTCAATAACAATAAAAAAACACCTTTCTGGTATAAAAGTGTTTACAATAGTGATTCAAATTTAAGCTGGCCTTTGCACATTCTTTATAACAATACTGGTTACTGTGAGACAAATGTCATTAATATCAATTATATTAGCAGCTCCACATCATTAAAAATAAAAAAAAAACAGTAACCCCCACCATAAAAAATGTGAATGAAGAAGACTTAAGAAGTCAACATTAAAACATTTAAATATAAAGATATTTAAACCCATTCATTTTCAAGATGATGGAATTATTCCATTTTCTTCTACAAGTAGATGTCAACAAGATAGTTATAAGCATAATTGCTCTGTTGCCAAGTTGGACAATTTGAGTTCCATGACTCTGGAAAGAAACCCTGTAAGTTCCAATAACTACAACGAGAAAAACATGTTTTTATAGTGTGTTTAATATATGCTTTTACAGTGTCTTTTGGAATCTATTTTATTATCTTTTGAGTGGTTTTCAATGCCCAAAAGCATTACAATCATTCAAACAACAAGGCTAAGCTCTAGTTAATTTACAGTTTTTGAAAACTGTTCAACACATACAATTACAAAAGCAGGAAAGTATAGGTGTATAATTTTGGTAAAAATCCTTTCAAATAAAATCCCACAAACAAGGACCACAACATATACATGTACACACACATGCATATGCAATGTTCATCTGTCTTCTCTTTAAATGAGTACTGTGAATAAATTTGTAATTTAAACTAATTTGACTTTAATATGCATTTGTTACTTTAAAAGGTAGAGTGATGTGATAGCTTATAACTTTAATTCCAAAAATACATTTGGAAACCAGAGTCTATTTTTATTATAACAGAACCAAAATAATAATGAAATGATTTCATTAATTGCTTCCTTAATTGATATTTTAATGTTGTCCAACCATTCTCTTATAAACTATCTTATAAACTATTTTTTCCTTCTCTAATAAAAAGTGAACTAATCATACAGTTGAAGAAAATCATTTGTAATGATTAAGGGTTAAGGAATTTCCTAACAACTGTTATAAGACTATTTTTGGATGTATGTTTGACAGTATTTCCACAACTGACAAGAATTTCATCTGTGAGCTCAATAAAGAAGTCTGCTCACATGAATGTGGACTTTATTAATTCTAGTATGGGCCTTCCTGAGGAGGAACACAAAAAACAAATTATAAACCCTGTAAAAGCTGTGGGAGGACAGGCTGAATGAATGAGTGAACCCTGGCCATCCTAGAAAGATACCCATCTTGTGTTGTTCTTGTACCTTGACACACCTCAGTTTCAGACTTTCAATATAAGGGCAGAATGTGGGACTGAAAACTCTATTTTATCTTTTAAAAAAAGAATATCAAGAGATTTATTTCTTTTAAAATAACAGGGGGCAAAAGGGTGTTACAAACTAAAGCCATCTTTTTATAGTCTCTGTATATTTATGATCTATACATCATCTTTTAATATTTATCTATTAATTGTATACTAGCTAAAATCTCCTTATTATTTATAAACCATCTATTTATATAGCTCTATCAATCTAAATATTAACTATGTATATTATATATTCACAGATATATATTCAACTATATATAATCTATAATCTATATATAATGTATGTATATATATGTTGTATATAAACATATGTTCATATATGAATGTATGAAATATATAAGTACATATATTTTTTCTATTATATTCTCTCCAGTTCAGTCTTTTATTTACTTGTATTTAAGATTAACACTTAACACTTAAATAAGCACTAAGGAAATACAAAATAGTTAGTATGAGGATAAAAATATAATATGGAATATAAGTTTATTGGTAATTTCATCAATTATATTTAGTAGTAGAATATATTATTTTCTGTAAAATTTTACATTGAATATCACTAATCAATTATTTGTGTCTGAATAATTCAACATTGTTCATATTTATGCATGCTTGCTTTAAATATGTATTTTAACTTTGATTTCATAATATATTACATTTGAAAGAACCACTTCATAATTTCTCCTTTTAAAATGGTTTCAACCAGGAAGAGTTCTAGATGTGAGTGGGATGATATGGACATTTCCACACTTGCCAAGAACCTATCTGTAATTTATAACAACATCCAAAGAAATTTTAATTTTCACCAATAGAATATCATGTGGTATATTAACCATACTTTAGGATATGCTTGATGGTTGCAAGTACATGCTAACACAAAATAAACTAGATGATATTTTGGTAGGCTTTTTTTGTTTTGTTTTGTTTTATATTGCTTTGTTTGGGCATTCATTAACTTACTGGTCCTTTGCTTATGCATTTTGGATTTCATTATTTTGTCTATGTGTGTTTTGTATGTTGGTATGTTTCATGTTTTTCTTTTTAATAAAAGGAGTCAAAAGTCCCTTCAGTTGTGTAAGTGGGGACCTGGGGTATATCTAGAAGGTGTTGAGGGAGGGGAGAAACATGAACAGAATTTATTGTTTCAATTTTTTTTTTTAATTAAAAAATATCTAATAAATTATTTTGTCCATGTAAAGTAATTTAAGTTTTAGCTTAGAGCAAAACAAAAGAGTTACAGCATGTAAAATCAGTATCAACAAATTAATGAATTATAAACATTAACCATTAAAGATAAATTGTAAGCTTAGTGTTTGTGGGTTTCTACAGTATATGTAACATTCTGCTTTTATTTCTAGGAAAAAACAAATGAAATCCAAGGGAAAATATCTATTTTAATTTTTACATGTATGTGAAAAATTCACATTATGTGTGTTTGTGTGTGTGTGTGTGTGTGTGTAAACCTGACATTAATTGTTAAAGTCGTTACTGTCTTAGATAATCTAATGATGCTATAATGTCTAAATGACACATATCTTTCTATGTAATCATCACTGTAAAATGGTATTATCACTAGTAATATTAGACATGTACTACTCAGAGCTTTCTGAAATCCTGATTTTTACAAAAAAAAGTCATTCTTAAATATTGATAGGAGATATAGCTACATTTCATAGTATAATATCACACTTAATTTAATATATGTCTTATTATCTTGAAGCATAAATGCTTCAAGTATTTATGTATGTATTTGCTTTGTAATATTTTAGAAAATGATTGAAATTTCAGACTTGGTAATTTGTTTTAGGTATATTGATATTTTGTTTTAGGTATATTGATATTTGTCTTTTCTTAATTTGGTATTTACCACCATAAATATCTCTTATTATATCTATATGATATAGAGCAGTGAGATATCTAATCATTTGCTTATGACAATCAATATGTATATTATATGAATGCATTACTTTATATAAAACCAATTTTTACAAATAATTATTCATTAGGTTTTAGACTATTAATCTATACTATTGTTTTAAAATTGCATGCATAAAATGATTTTTAAAAATTTATATTCAACATGGCAAATGGGGTGTGTAAGTTTCTTGAGGAATATACAGAGGAATAATACACAGTGTCTCTTTGTTGTTACTTGAAAAAAGCATTTTGTTAAATAGTTCATTTCAATTTTAGCCAATTAGCAGAGTTTTATTGTCATAGCTTTTAACCATACTTTATTATTTTAATATATATTTATAGAATATACGGTAAATACAATTTATTTTATATAGAATATATATTAGAAAACATATATAATTTATATCATTAGTCTTCAGGGTGATTGTGTAAAATCCCATGAGAATCTTACAAATTTTGTGTAAAATTAAAATAATTATGAGATAAAGCTTTTAACAAAGAAAAGATTCTGAAATGACATCATGATACAGAAACTCAAAGATGCTATTGAGTTTTTTTTTTTTTCTGTTAGTCATATACTGATGGACATGCAGCCTACTCCAAGGGTATTTTGTTTCCCCATTGAGACTCTCTTTGGGGAACTCTTCATTTGCAAGTGACTTTCAATTGGAGAAAGCTTCTGGGTTAGGAATTAGGATATGTGTATGTTGCCTCGAGCCCTAGGACTCTATCTTATTGCAGACCTAAGCAGGCATTGTCCATGCTGCTTCAGCATCTGAGTACATGCATGCATCAATACTGCTGAATGGGAGAGCATTCTTTTCTTGATATTTCTTCTCCCTCTGTCTCTTACAGTCCTCCTCCCTCCTCTTCTGCAATATTCCATTTCTCTCCCTGGGGAAGAACAGATTTGATGGAGATTCTTTTATGTCTCAGTAGTTATTATTTTTTTGTTCTTGTCATTTATTTATTTATTTATTATTTTTTACGCTTCATATTTTATTCCCAACCCCACCCCTTGATCCACCTTCTATGGACTGTTTCATATCCCATACCACCTACCCGACCCCCTTCTCCACAAGGATGTTTTCTCCACCCACCACCCTCCCCACCAGACCTCTAAACTCCCTGGGGCCTCTAGTCTCTTGACAGTTAGGTGCATCTTCTCTGACTAAACCCAAACCTGGAGGTCCTCTGCTGTATATGTGTTGGGGTCTCATATCAGCTTGTGTATGCTGCCTTATTGGTGGATCAGTGTCTGAGAGATTCAGGGGACCGGGTTAGTTGAGACTGTTGGTCTTCTTATGGGGTCACCTTCTTCAGCTTCTTCTAGCTTTTCTCTTATTCAACCATAGGGGTCTGCAGCTTCTATTAATTGGGTGCAAATATCTACATCTGACTCTTCAGCTGCTTTTTGGATCTGTGGAGTGCTATCATGCAGGGTCCCTTTTTTGTGAGTGCTCCATACCCTCAATAACACTGTCAGGCCTTGGGACCATCCCTTGAGCTGGATCCTACTTTGGGCATGTGCCTGGACCTTCTTTTCCTTAGGCTTCTCTCCATTTCCATCCCTGCAATTCTTTCAGACAGGAACAATTATGGGTCAGAGTTCTGACTATTGGATGGCAGCCCAATCCTCACTTGATGCCCTGCCTTCCTGCTGGAGGTGGGCTCTGTAAATTCCCTCTTCCTGCTGTTGGGCATTTCATCTAAAGTCCATCCTTTTGAGTCCTGAGAGTCTGAGGTCTCTGGTGCATTCTGGAGTGTACCCCCAACCCCCTACCTCCTGCAGTTGCTTTTTTCCATTCTTTCTGCTGGTCCTCAGGGCTTCAGTCCTTTCCCTCACCCAATACCAGATCAGGTTCCCTTCTCTCCCCCCACCTCTTTCTACTTTCCCTTCCTGATTCATCTCTTCCTCCCCACTTGTGATTGCTTTCTTCTCCCTTCCAAGTGGGACTGAGGTGTCCTCACTTTGATCTGTCACGTTATTGACCGTTTTGAGTTCTTTGGACTGTATCTTGGGTATTCTGTAAATTTTTTTATTTTTTGCTAATATCCACTTATTAGACAGTACATACCATGCATGTTATTTTGGGTCTGAGTTACCTCATTCAGGATGATATTTTCTAGCTCCATCCATTTGCCTGCAAAACTCAGGATTGTCTTTATTCTTAATAGCTGAGTAGTATTCCATTGTGTAAATGAACCACATTCTCTGTATCCACTCTTCTGTGGTAGGACATCTGGCTTGTTTCCAGCTTTTGGCTATCACAAATAAGGCCGCTATGAACATAGTGAAACACGTTCTCCTGTGGCATAGCAGAGCAGAGCATCTTTTGAGTATATTCCCAAGAATGGCATTGATGGGTTTTCAGGTAGATCTATTTCCAATTTTCTGAGTGGTTGTACCAGCTTGCAATCCCTCCAGCAATGGAGGAATGTTCCTCTTTCTCCATATCCTCACCAACATGTGTGGTCATCTGAGTTTTGATCTTAACCATTCTGATTGGTGTAAGGGAGAATCTCAGAGCCATTTTGATTTGCATTTCTCTGATCACTAAGAACTTTGAACATTTCTTTGTTTAAAAAGTTATTTTTGTCGGATATTTTCTTTATTTACATTTCAAATGTTATCCCCTTTCCTTGTTTCCTCCCTCCAGAAATCCCCCATCTCCCCTCCCCCTGCTTCTATGAGGGTGGTTCCCACCCACCCACTCCAGCCTCACCACCCTCGAATTCCTCTTCAGTGGGGCATCCATACAACCTTTACAGGACAAAGAGCCTCTCCTCTCATGGTTGTCTGACAAGGCCATCCTCTGCTACATATGCATCAGGAGCTATGAGTCCTTTCATGTGTATTCTTTGGTTGGTAGTTTAGTCCCTGGGAGCTCTGGGGGGCATCTTGTTGGCTGATATTGTTGTTCTTCCTATGGGGTTGCAAACCCCTTCAGCTCCTTCAGTCCTTTCTCTAACTCCATCATTGGAGAGCCGTGATCAGTCCAATTGTTGGTTGAGAGCATACTCTTCAAACTGTTCCACAAAATAGAAGCAGAAAGAACACTACCCAATTAATTCTATGAAGCCACAAGTACACTTATACCTAAACCATACAACGACCAAAAAAAGAAAGAGAATTTCAGACCAATTTCCCTTATGAACATTGATGCAAAAATACTCAATAAAATTCTTGAAAACCGAACCCAGTAACAAATCAAAATGATCATTCACCACAATCAAGTAGGTTTTATCCCAGGTTTGCCGGGATGGTTCAATATATGGAAATCCATCAATGTACTCGACTACATAAACAAACTCAATGAAAAAAAAAAAAAAACACATGATCATTTCTTTAGAAGCTGAAAAAGCATTTGACAAAGTTCAACATCCCTTCATTCTAAAAGTCTTGGAAAGACTTTCAAGTCCCACATCTAAACATAATAAAAGCAATATACAGCAAACCAATAGGCAACATCAAACTAAGTGGAGAGAAAGTTGAAGCAATCCCACTAAAATCAGGGACTAGACAAGACTCCCCTATCTATTCAATATAGTACTTGAAGTTTTGGCTTAAGCAATTAGACAACAAAAGGAGGTCAAAGGGATACAAATTTGAAAGGAAGAAATCAAAATATCACAATTTACAGATGATATGATTGTATAGTTAAGTAATCCCAAAAATTCTACCAGTGAATTCCTAAAGCTGATAAACAACTCCAGCAAAGTGGCTGATATAAAATCAACTCAAACAAATCAGTAGCCTTCCTCTACTCAAAGATAAACAGGCTAAGAAAGAAATTAGGGAAATGACACCCTTCACAATAGTTACAAATAATATTACACACCTTGGTGTGACTCTAACCAAACAAGTGTAAGATCTGTATGACAAGAACTTCAAGTCACTGAAGAAGATGGAAAGATCTCCCATGCTCATGTATTGGCAAGATTAATATAGTAAAAATGGCCATATTGCCAAAAGCAATCTACAGATTCAATGAACATTTCTTTAGGTGCTTCTCAGCCATTTGAGACTCCTCTGTTGTGAAATTTCAGTTTAGTTCTATACTCCATTTTTTGATTGCTTTGTTCTTATGTATTTAAATTAATCCTTTGGGGGCAAAATTAAGATTTAATTCAGAAAATAGAAGCAGTATTGGGAGACTGAAGCAAGAGAAAATGTGATTGAATTCCCTGGCTGTCAGGATGCCCTACATAAATAGGTTTGCCTTCCTACATGACTCAATAATTTTAATGATGCCCATAACTTTAAAATATCCAAAGACTTACAACTTCATTGGCATGCTATAAATACTATTCTCACACCAAGAAAGTCAAGAGCTCATCCAGATGTTAGTGGAAAATAAAATTTTGTGCATTGATATTACATATCAATAAATCATTAATTTATCTGAATTACATTTAATTTGGAAATATGTTGAAAGTAAGTGAAAGTGAGTGGTCACTTCTAGGTGGGTTTTCTATATAATCTTCCCCATCTACAGTGCAAAGATTATTAGGGAAGATTAGACAGAAATTATATAAAGAGCAGAAAACACAGAGGAACAATATAAAATGCTATCATTTGAAAATGACAAAGCTGTTAAATGAACAGATTTACATAAAATCAAGGCTCCAACACTCCATACAGAATGGACTTCTGAACCTCACCCTCTGCTGAGGAGCTAGGAGTAGTTGGTGGATGCTGACAGGATAGAGTCATTGTTTTTTGGGAGAGTGGTCATTGAAAGTTTTTCCTGCCCCTTGCGGTTCCATTTCTTTTTTTGTTTCTTCCCTCTGGGTGTCCAGGCACTGTTGTACACCAGGCAGTGGAGGGGTGTGTGTTAGTGTGTGTGTGTGGGGGGGGGTGTGATCCTTGGAGAGTGGGAAGAGGTTCTTCTTAGGGTGAAATTTCACTGGTTGAGAATTAAGGTTCTGGGGAATAATTCATTTGGATGGAGAGGAGTTCCAGGAAGTGGAACTTGTAAATTGCCAAGGAATAAGTGGCATTCCTCAAGTATATGATTGAGGGTCAGGATCCCCAGATCAGGCAAGGAGGCACTAAGAAAAGGAAGTCTCTTCATTTTGCGCTGAGCTCAGGAAAGCTGTCCAGATACGGTAGATGACAGCCTTAGTAGGGAGGAACAGTTGGATATTGGATAACCTGCATCCACATGAGTATGTGAACAGAGATTGGATATTTTTCATTGGAAACAACTAAAATTTTAAAATAAAAAATGTGGCTTGGAGTAATAGTAGTAGATGTATATAATCAAAACATTGCATACATGCTTAAAAGTTCTAAAGAACAAAATGTATTTTAGGAAAAAGGATGACATCTATTTGATGTCATACTTTCATTTGATGTCAGTAATATCAGTCAGCTGTCTCCTGAGTGCAAAGGCATATAAAATGAAGAATACTATAGCATTAACAGTGGGCACACCACAAGGAGAATAACTGCAGGCTCAGAGTTGGATCTAGTTCTTTTGGTACAAACATATTACTCTTTAGAGGAAAAGGGTGTGTCAATGTGTCATTTTATTTTAAACTTACACTAAGGAATTCAATCATCTTTAATGTAACAATAAAATATATCACTTTATTTATGTGTACACTTCTATTTTTCTGTTTTTCTTTTCTTTTCTTTTTTTATTCTTTAATCTTTCTTTACAGTCTAGACTTCATCCCTCTCCTGGTCCACCCTCTGAATGTCCCACAGCCACACCTTCTTCCCCCCATCTCCAAGAGGATTTCCCCATCCCATCCCCAACCCATTAGAACTCCCCACACTCTGGGGCCCCAAGTCTCTCACGGGTTAGGTACACCTTCTCTGATTGAGTCCAAACAGGCAGCCATTTGCTGTATCTGCATCCTGGACACCATATCACCAGGTGTATGCTTCCTGGTTGGTGGCCCAGTGTCTGAGATCTTGGGGGTCCAGGTTAGTTAAGACTGCTGGTCTTCCTATGAGGTCACCCACCTCTTCAGTTTCTTCCAGCATTTCTCTAATTCAACAAGCTTCTGTCCATTGGTTTGGGTGTAAATATCTGCATCTGACTCTTTCAGCTGCTTGTTGGGCCTTTCAGAGGGCTGTCTTGATAGACTCCTGTTTCTAAGCATACCATAGCATCAGTAATAGTGTCAGGCCTTGGAGGCTCCCTTTGAGATGGATCCCAATTTATTCCTGTCAATAGATCTCCTTTTTCTCAGGCTCTTCTCTATTTCTGTTCCTGCAGTTCTTTCAGACAGGAATAATACTGGGTCAGAGTTTTTGACTGTGCAGAAAGGGCACTTGTAAAGTCCACCTCCAATAGTAAAACAGGGTGGGCATCTTTTTCCACTTTCATGTAGGGAATATATGCAGAATATTGTTGTACAGTGTTGCTGAGGTATCTCAGGAAAACTTTGCTCCTTTGAGGAATAAGGCTATGAGAAAAGCTTGTGCTGTGAGAAAAATGGTGGCAGAAGAAAAAGGAGACTGAGGAGAAAGACATATGGGGCTGGGTGAAGAACAAACAGTAGGAGATTTCAGGATATAATGTTCTTTCTGGAAATCTATTATGTAAAATGTTCTTAGCACTTGTCATATGATATCAGAATAGAAGACAAACAAGACAACTCATTTGGTGGCAAACCAATGAAAATTACTGTTTAGAAAAAGGAAATAGCAGTGATTACTTCTCATGGGATGGCCATATGGTCCTGAGTCAGTTTTTCTTTCTATTGGATTGTACTTCAAATAGTAGCACTGCTTAAATACTTGTAACTTATTGAACCACTCACTTGGAAGCTCCCATAACATATTTTTTAGACTAAATCCTCTTCAAACAAAATTGCTACACTTGTGTAAATAAGGCTAGGTTCAGGTATAAAATTTTCTGTCTTAAGATTGCTTCTGCAGTAACACAAATCAAAGAAAAAACAGAAAAAACACACTAGGAAGATCATAGATGGGCACTTGAAGAAGTCACACTAAAAGAACAAAATTCTCCTTTAAAATTGTGGGAATACTCTTAAACTCTTCGGACAACTCCATAACATAGGAAAGACCATATGATGAACTCTGCTTCCTATTCTCTTATAACTATATCATCATCTACATTTAGTCAGTATCACAAAAAATATTTACTACTTTGTGCACCAGATTTAAGTGTACACTGATGCTTTAGATTTAGAGTTGTATGGGAAAAATATAGAGATAAAAGTAATTAACAGTAACCCAGAAAAAGTTTCATTCTGAATAAAGAGGATACAGAGGAATATGTTAATATTTAATTATTAGTCAAATATTTAACTGAAATTGAAAAAAAGGAGAGAAGAAAACAATTCAACTGGGTGATTCCTCGGAAATCAATACTGAGTAGTCAGAAGAAGATATAGTCTATCCTCTGGTACCACATAAATTAACAACATTACTATATTATTTAGAGATAATTTCTCTTCTTTAGCATATGAAGTAGATGATAAATAATTATAGTCTTGGGACATTAATTGGTTTTGACATTTGCTATAGTACCTTTGCCTTTGTGGATATTTTCAGCAATTTTGAACAATGGCATCTTAGAAAAGCCAACCCTACACAAAATAAAATAAAGAAGTGGTATACAGTGACTAGAGAATGGTCAAACATTTAGAGTCCCACTTAGAATGCCATTATTGGAAAATTCCATACATGTTTGCTTTAGTATTCCACTAGAGTCAATTTTTTTTTCTTTCAAGGATTTACTCATGCCCAAATTGAACTCTGTATTTTCTTAAAGGTAATCTCTTTCTAGGAGAGTGACTCACTGATAGGTTTACCTAAGATTTAAACTTGCTTTCAATGTGCCACTAACCTGAAAGAGAGTTTAAGGTGCACAAGTTCTCATGGAATCAGACAGAGGCTTGATATAGCTGTGATCTCATCCTCAACTAGTCTATACCCTGGATAACTTTAACTCTCTCACAACATCAATAAAATACTATTTAAATCAGGAAACCCTGACATCTATAGTCTGTTTCCAAAGAAATTAGCTACCTTATTTTCTATGTTTTTCTGATAGAATACCTGATCAAATGCAATTTAATGAAGGAAAGATTTATTTTGGCTCACAAATTTATTTGAAGGAATACAATCTATCATGATGAGAAAGGTACCTATCAGTATCAATGTTGATCTTAATTCCTCAGTGGAATGTAGTTAAGAATTCTTGAAAACGATAGAATATTTCCAGTTAGAAAGCTTATTTTTACTGCCAAGGTATAAATGCCACTAGTTCTTCTTAATTGGTTTTGGGATTTGGTAGTAGTTATGTGATTCATAAGAAACATAGACAGGTATTACTGATGGCAGTCTCCCTCCTTTGGACACTTACAGGGTGATTTAGGAAATAGTCTACATCCCAAGATAACTCACCAATTAGTTACTCAATATCAAATAATCAGTTTTGTAAACATACATACAAGTACGTACATTATAAAGATTTACATATTACTGAATATGTATATATTTATATAACAATAATAACCCAAAGATGTTGGGTGTATTTCAATATACCCAAACAATTTTATGCACATATTCTTCCCACATGTTTACTTCATGTAAACATGTATTCATGAAAACACTATTTGGAACAAATGGTGTATCTTAACTTTAAGATCAGTATGAACTTATTTCCTTTGAAATACTGTATTTTATTTTATATAGTACTAGTTACTAACCTCAGCCTAAGTATTATCACAATGTATTTTTTGTCTAGATTGTAACACCTCTATTTTTCCTAATAAGAGAACCTTTTTAATATTCCATTTACTTGATCTTCTAAATTCTTAATTAAAATGCTAAACAGGATGTTAAATTGGATGGAGGCAAAGAGTGACCTCTGAGAGACACCATAAGACAAGTTACTTGATATACTGTATTTCTATTTATCATGTTTTTAGTTATATCTCCTCAAATACTTTCTGTGAGTGTGAAATCAATTTGACATATTATTAAAATAGAGTTTTTGTTTTTAGACCTAAAGGTCATTATTGAAATTTTTTTTTAAAAGAAGTCTTCCATTTCATAAAACTATTCAAGTATTTCACAATAGAGCTGTTTCATGGGATATGATTTAATAACTGTCTTCCTTCTGGAAATGCCATGGCAAGTCACAATTAATATCGCAAACAAATAGTTTTGACAGCATTTTTTAAAAGTATGAATAACTTGCAGCATTTTCCTTATTGCATGTCATTCTCACTTTCTCAGGCTCCAATATTTTTATTGAGAGTCACACGCTTGACATTTTGAGTACTCTGCCAAGACCCACCCTGTCTGACCTTAATTGTTAATATCTTCCATGTCACACCAACCTCTCTTCCAAGTCAGACAAATCAGATCCTTAATCAGCATTTAAGAGTTGAGTCTACCTGAACCCCTTCTCCATATACTCTCCCTTACCCCCCAAATGTAGCTCTACTTTCACATTGAGTGCCCCTTCCTTTTCTATCTTCTTTGTCTGTATTTCCTATAATAGTTATTGTTACACAAGAATTTTACCTCCTCTCTACTCCCAACCTACATGTCCATCGCATGTCACATCCAACCAATCCACACTGCTATGTCTATAAAATACTGTGCCAGGTGAGCACATTTGATTTTGCCCTCTACATACCCTTTCCTATTCCTAGATCTATCAACAAACTCCAGAGTTAGACCAGGACCCATACCCTACAAACCAGTAAATGATCCTTGTACATAATTCGACCTCATCCACATCAAACTGTTAGGTCCAACAAGGCAGCACATTCTGGGTTCTGCTCCAAGTCCTTCAGCTCAAGTCAGATTGGAAGCAACAAACAAGTTCACAAGTCCAGATATCATTGAAAAAAATACAAACTATGTGAAAAACCCAGACTGTATTTCTTTTACAAAACCCAACATGTTTTCATGAAATTTTCACCTATGAGAATTACCTAGACAAAACCCAGGACACAGAATTTAAAAAAACATTAAACTGAATCAAAATATTCAAGCAAATCCCAAAGAATCAACTCAATGGGATTAAGGAGAATGAACTTGAAAAGAGTAAATTCCAGAGTGATATCCAAGGAAACACAGAGAAAAGTCTGATAGAAACAATGAAGACAGTCCAAGATTTTAAATCAATAGGTTTTCAAACATTGGAAAAGAGTAGAAGTCATATGGTAATCATACAAGCCTTTAATCTCCACATGCAGGAGACAGAGCCAGGCAGATATCTAAGTCTGAGGTCAACCTGGTCTACAGAGCAAATTCTAAACCAACCAGGGTTCTACAAAGAAAGCTTATCTAAAAAAACCCACACCACCAACAACAAAATTCAAGATAAAATTAAGATTGAATTGAAATGCCCAATGTCATAACTGGATAACTGAAGAAAAAGTCTTAAAAATTGAATAAATCAAGCATGAGAGAATATCACAACTAAAGTAGTAGAGATCTAGTTGAAATAAGAACATAATATGAAGTATGTTTTATAAAACAAAGGAAGATATAAAACAGAGGAAGTGTGAACCAATCCATAGAGACAAATCCTTTAAAACATATGAATAAAGGAAAAACATTCAAGATCAATGGCATAGATTAGATCTTCGTCAAGTTCACAGATGGAAACTTCCCCAACTAAGGGAAGATATACAGACAGGAAGTTAAGCAAACACCAATTAGATAAGAACAGAAGAGAAAATCCGATTTGCATATCATAAAACATTAAGTATACAGGATAAAGAGGATAAAGACTATTAAAAGCTAAAAGAGAACAAACAGGAGTCACACACAGGGACAACCCTCCAGAATACCAGAAGATTTCTCTCTGGAAACTCGGAATGCCAGAAGAACATGCATTCTAAAATATCATGCCAGCCAGCCTAGACTAATTAAACCCAGCAAACATGCATGCTATACTCTCAGAGAAAGAAAAACTTTCCATAATATTAAAAGCCTAAAGACATTTTCTTAACAAACCAAAGTTAAGAGAATACAGGAATTAATATTTTGTAATGAATAAATAAATAAGCACAGCCAGCAAACTATGAAGGAAAAAAAACAAACAAACTGTAAGTATTCAAACACAACAAAGTACTAGTGAGAACAGAAACACCGCCACCAAATTCAACGTCCAAATGAATGAAATCAGCCCGCATCTTACAATAACTATAAGTACTAACAGCCTCAATTTCCCATCTAAATACATAAGTTTGCAGAACACATAAAGAAACAAAATCCTTCTATCAAGTGGAACGGATAAGAAAGCAAGCATTGCTTACAATACTCATGGATCAGTGCTCATGAAGGACTGCAAGAAAACAAGACCCTTAAATCAACATGAGCAAAGCTGATATGAACTTCAAAGAGTGAAGCAGTATTCAAAGGACATGCACTGGTGTGCACTAGGTCCTTTGTGAATGTATTATCGCTTCCAGTTATTGTTTTTATGGAACTCTTGAGTGTGTGAAGAAGTGGGTCTCTTATGCTTGTACCTTCTCTTCAGTGGTTTTTTTTTTTTTTTTCCTTCTCTTGGTTTGTCTTGTCTAAGTCAATGTGATATTTTTGTTTTATTTTATATTTTATTTTTGTTTAATTTAGGAAACCAAAATGATTGATTGAACAAATCAAAACGTAATCATGAGGGTAAAAGTCAGCAATTGAGTTGGCACTTATGCATGTTGTGAGAAAAAAACAGTTTTCTCTAGTAGAGTAGCACTAGTTATATTAACATTTCAGGACTAACTACCAAATTCAGGGACTGTAGAGATGGCTCAGTGGTTAAGAGTACTAATTGCTATTCCAGTGGTCTTGAGTTCAGTTCTCAGCAACCACATGGTGGCTCACAACAATCTGTAATGGATCCCATTCCCTCTTCTGGTGTGCCTGAAGACAGTGGCAATGTATTCATGAAAAGTAATAAGACCCAGCTATACCACTCCTGGGCATATACCCAAAATGTGCTCCAACACACAACAAGGACACATGCTCAACTATGTTCATAGCAGTCTTATTTATAATAACCAGAAGCTGGAAAGAACCCAGATGACCCTCAACATAGGAATAAATATAGAAAATGTGGTACATTTACATAAAGGAATACTACTCAGCTATTAAAAACAACAAATTCATGAAATCCATAGACAAATGGGTGGAACTTGAAAATATCATCCTGAGTGAGGTAACCCAGACACAAAAGAAGATGCATGGTATATACTCACTGATACGTGAATATTAGCCTAAAAGCTCAGAATACCTACAATCAACAAACCATATGGAGCTTAAGAAGAAGAAATACCAACATGTAGATGTTTCAATCCTACATAGAACAGTGAACAAAATAATCACAGGAGGTAGAGGGAGGGAGGAACCTGGAAGGGAGAGAAAAGGGGGAGGGAAAAGGGGGGCAGGAATTGATATTGGAAGGAACAAGAGAAATACAGAGGATCAGAAAATTGAATAGTAATATGTAGCAATAAGGGAGGGGGAACGTGGGGTAGCCATTAGAATGTCTCAGACTCCAGGCAAGAGAGAGGCTCCCAAGAGCCAATGGTGATGACTTTATCTGAAATACCCAACAATGGGGAGATAGAATCTATAGAGACTAGAGTAGATAGGCACTGTTGTGGGATGGGGCTACCCATGCAGCTCAAACTTTTTAACCCAAAAATGTTCCTGTCCAAAGGAAAGACATGCACATAAATGGAAGATACTGAAGGAAGGGCCATCCAGAGACCACCCCATCTAAGGATCCATACCATCTGCAGACACCAAACCCAGATACTATCCCTGATACCAAGAATTGCTTGCTGACAGGAGCCTGATATGCCTATTCCCTGAGAGGTTCTACCAGCACCTGATGTACAAAGATGCAGATAATCACAGCCAACCCTAAGACTGAGCAGGGAGACCCCAATGGAATAGCTAGGGGAAGGACTGAAGGAGCTGAAGGGGATTGCAACCCCAAAAGAAGAACAATATCAACTAACTGGACCAGTCAGAGCTCCCAGGGACTAAACCACCAACCAAAAGGTATATATGGAGAAAGCTAGGACTCCCAATACATATGTAGCAGAGGATGGCCTTATCTGACATCAGTGGGAGGGGAGGGAGGCTTGAAGGCCCAGTGTAGGGTGATGCTAAAGGGATGAGGCAGGAGTGGGTGAGTGGATGGAGGAGCAAGCTCATAGAGGTAAATGGGAGGGGGGAGAGGAGGAATGGAATGGGAGGGTCATGGAGGGATAACTGGGAAGGAGCATATAATATGAAATGTAAATGAATAAAATGAGTAGTAAAATAAAAGAAAAAAAGTACTTTAAAATGAGTAAAAATAACAAATGATCCATTCAAAAATGACTTTGGTATCTAACCATAGAGCTCTGAAGAAATTAAAAATAGCTAAGAAATAGCTTGATAAATTTTCATCACCTGTAGCAATATGGAAATGCAAGTCAAAACAACTTTGGAATTCCATCTTACTACATTTAGACTGGCAAAAATAAATGAACACCTGTTTTAAATATTGTGTTGATTGGATGGAAAAAAGAACCATCATTCATTGTTACTTGGGATGGAAAACTAGTATAGTCACTGTGAAAATTAATGTGGAAAGCCTTCAGAATAGCTAATAATAAATCTACCTTATAATCCAGATCCTCCATGCCCTAATATATGCATGAAAAACTTGACGTTATACTGTGTAGATGCTGGCCCACCAATATTCACTGGCAATCTCTTCACAGTAGGAAGAAACCTGAAACAACAGAAATGTCCCTCAACCAATAAAGAGATAAATAAAAGACAGTTCCTGCACACGATGGAATAATCTTCAGATGTAAATAAAGAAAAATCCTGAAATATTCAGCTAAGTGAATATGAAATCATGATATTGAATGAGAGCACCTAAAAACGCAAAGAAAATGTCACCTCTCCTGTCTCATATGAAGGTCCCAGCTCTGATTCTTCAGATGTAAATATATTAGATTGGTTAACTGCAGAAACTAAGAAAATAAAAGTGCTCTATTTGTGGGGACAACAAGAAGGGGGAAAAACGGGGTATGCATGAGTTTAAGCAGTGGATGGAAAAGCAGTGACATTTAATTAGGAGGTATGGAGGAAAATAAATATAGATAAAACGGGGTATGGCAAAATAAAATCAAGATTTCTAAAAATGTCAAAAGACATCATATAATAATCTATCTCCCCAAAATAGCACAGAATGAATTTGTCTGTGTATACATATACAAATAGGATTTAATTAAAAATTTTCCATTTGATTTAATAAAACTCCCCTGAAGAGTACTAGAAAATCAAACAAAAACTTCATATTAGGCAAGTGAAAGTCTGGCTGTAGAGCTTTCAGAGGAAAAGAATTTTAGTAAGCGGCTGAGAGACTGTTCTTGTAATATTTGGTAAAAAATGTGTCTCCTTTTGCTCTTGTCTGGAGAGTTTATCTGAGACTAAGGCAAAGAGATTCAATTAATTGTATTAAAAAAGGAAGTCTCAGAAAAGTCCACTATAGAATTTGCCCTTTGATTTACTCTCATGTAAAGCCGTTATAGGAAGCATAGCAAGCTTAGAAAAGAAAAATACAAAATGCATGGTTCAGTTAATAAAGATGCCGATAACATGGGATAACACCAAGGACAGCATTAGCAGTGATTGCAGTCAACTACAGCCTAGATTTCTACAGAGGGCAGAGCTAGAGAAGTGACTCAGTCCTTTCAAGGGACTCAGAAAATTATGTGTGGATTTGAGACATTGAAATTAGTTGTAAAGGTCAAGTTGCCTTGGAAACCCCAGGATGTTAGAGGTGCCAGAGCTGTGGGATACCTATTGAGGAAAACTGCTAACAGGGATTGGAACGGAGCCCAAAGGACAGAAGTTGTAGCAGTCAACAAAGATGAAGGGAGTTGTAGATCTGAAGAGGGCTTTGACATCCGACATGGAGATGCTGAGGTTAGAGTTTTCCCATCTAGGTTTTGGTATGGCTTTGCTCCAACATTTCCCCACTATGATGTTTTGGGATGGAAATGTATATCCCATGATGTTGCAGGTATGTGATCTGCTTTTTTATTTTGATTGTATAGGGGATTACAGTTAAGAGATTTCATGAATCTCAGCAGAGACTTTGAACTATGGACTTTTAATATTTTTGAGGCTGTTATAGGCTATGGGACTTTTGAAATTAGACCAAATGTATTTTGAGTGATGCTATGACTAGGTATGGCTCCATAGATGCATGTGTTTTAACAGTCCTACGGGGACAAGTGAGTGGAATGTGGTTGAATATGCTAGGCCCATAGAAGTGACACAGTTAAAAGGTTTGGACTTACTGGGGAGGTATAGCCTCATTAGAGGAAATGGGTCACTATAGAGGCAGGACTTTGAGGTTTCAAATACATACTTAAGTCTGGACAGATCTTAGATCTAGATCAGTGATCTAGATCAGTCTGCTTCTGCGGCTTTTGGATGAAAAAGTAGAACCCTCTGCTGCTCCATTGACATGCCTGCCTGGACAACGTCATGATAATAGACTAAACCTGAATCCAGGCACAATTTAATGTTGTCCTTTATAAGAGTTGCCTTGATCAGGATGTCTCTTCACAGCAGTAAAATCCAAACTAATACATATATAAATAAATGTGTTCCATATATACAGATGTGTTTCATATATATATATATATATATATATATATATATATATATATACATATATACATATGTACATAAAAAAGGGGCCATGAATTTGTAAGAGAGCATAGTGGTGAACTGGCAACTGGGGGAATGGAATGGGGGAGAGAGGAGGAGGAAGATGGTCTAATTGCGCCATGTTTTCAAATATTTAAAAGCATTATTATAAGAAACTCCATTTTACAAAAACCAAGTAAAATTTATTAACAAATTCAGAAGATATCAGAAAAATTATGTCAGTCTTTCAATATTATATATGAGCTCTAATTCAAAATAGTGAACAAAGGGAAGAGGTATGTTTTTTCTTTTTTGGTGGGAGGGAGGGTTTATTCAGCTTACCCTTCTGCATTGCTGTTCATCACCAAAGGAAGTCAGAAAAGGTACTTAAACAGGGCAGGAACTTGGAGGCAGGAGCTGATACAGAGGCCATGGAGGGTATTGCTTACTGGTTTGCTTCCCATGGCTTGCCCAGACTGCTTTCTTATAGAACCCAGGACTACTAGCCCAGGGATGGCACTAGCCATAATGGGCTGAGCCCTCCCCCCTTGATCACTAATTGAGAAAATGCCTTACAGCTGAATCTCATGAAGGCATTTCCTCAAAGGAAGCTCCTTTATGATAACTCCAGTTTGTGTCAAGTTGACACACAAAACCAAACAGTACCACTGACCCCTAGTCAAATTGACCCTCTTCTTACAGTAAATGTAAACTATAGGAAATGAAAAGTATATAATCTTCCTCATTTAGAAAATGGAGAACATTTTCTCATGCATGATGCTATGGTTTGAGGTTCAGAGAAACAGAGAGAGAGAGAGAGAGAGAGAGAGAGAGAGAGAGAGAGAGATGATATGATGATATAATGATACCAAGATTCTGACATTTCATTCTTTATGTCTGTCATTATACATAGGATTTTCTTTCCTTCTTTTATTTGTCTTAAACTAGAAGGAAAGGATTGGCAGCAACACATAATCATTATCTGTATAACATGTAGTTATTATAATTACTTTTAATATAATTTAAAATTAAAGTAGACATACCTATAATTTTATTCATATATTTTAGTATGTATATATTTATATATATCCATATATAGTAATATATATTAAAATTCAAACTCATATACAAAATCAGTTTTAAGAAACAGTGATATGAAAATATATTATAACATACCCTGAGGGATTGACAGCTGGAAGCATTCAAAAATTGTTAGGTAATTATTTTCAGAATATAATCTCACAATCAAAAAAAATTTAATTATGCCCTATATCTCTTGAAATTTGAATAATAATATTAAATTATGCCACAAACTGGGTATGTTTCAGAGAATAAAAATAAAATTAATACATGCCTCATTCAAAATAGTATACACAGCATTTGACACATTTTTGAATATCAAAGGATGTAACCCACTCAATATTTGTGTAGAGAAACCTGTAGTACCCACGATATTATTACAATAATAGTGATAAAATCTTTTCTCTGTAAGGATTAAAATGGACAAAGTTTGTCAATTCTATGATTGTATATGAACTTCATGCAGTAAGAAATTTTGGATTTATGAACAGTATAATTAAGTAGGAAATGATTGATGGACTGAGGAAAGTTCGTTATTAAAGAGGATCAGGTAAAAAATATGATTTTCACACAAGTTTTGCATTTAATGAGTAGGAAGTGCATATCATTAAATGGATGGCTCCACTAGTTTATAAGAAATTTCAAATCATGTCCATCAAAGACAGGAAGAGCCTGAGGAACTCAGCTATGATACGAGCTAGAAATATTTCAAAACTTGGCAAAGTAAAAGGCAACCAAATTGAGATATATTACAAATTTAAGCTTTGGAAAGATATTTTACATCATGAAAAGTAACTGTTATCATAAAGGCTATATATAGAAAGTTGAATTTAGGCAATAAGTGTCACAAAATGACCAAGTGCTTTCCATATCATCAGCAGCCCTGGATTTATCTCCATAACCACCAAAAACAGAGAGAGAAAAAAGAACAAAATATTAGATCTATAGAGACTCAGCCTGTGTTTGGATTTTAACTCCCTTATATTCGTTATTACATGCAATATAATACTACTTGTTTTCTGTGTCAATTGCAAATATAACTAACTTTTAATTCTCAACACTAATTCCTTCTATTGAGCAAAGATATTTACAAAATATTTATATGTAATAAGTATGACAAAAATAGAATATTTAAACTGCAGCCTACTTTCCAAAATTATCCCTCTGTAACATTTCTTTTTCTTAATTATTTTTGAGTTCTCTATCTCATGCCTCAAGACTGTGTAATTACATGAGACACTGTAGTATTTACAATTTAAAGAAGACAATGGTCAGAACCTGACCACTTAAAGAACATAATTATCTTTGTAGCAGGCTTGTTAGGTCCAAACCACATTTCTAAGTTCACTCAATTGTGCTCAGGTGCTTAAATTTTAATTATGTAGGTACATTCTCAAATAGATAACTCAATTGTAGCATTATAGATTTGTGTTATCAAAAATTATTATAATAGTGACAGTCATATATATCTTGACTTTGTGTCTAACTGAAAGTGTAGAAGGTTACGGCAGATATTACCGAATAGTAGAAGAAACCATAGACCTTGACCATTCTCTTTAAAACCACCATTTACCTCATCTCTTTACCATCTGAGTTCAGCTCTCATAGACTGTATCTGGCTGCAAAATGTCAATTTAACCTTCAAGCTTCACAAATTTCATTCGTATTAAACTGCATCTCATAAGGATGGAATGTCACTGAGTTTTAATGCATTCTCTACATCTTTAGCTATAACCATCTTTAAGTCTGAAAAGATAATACCATACTATTTATCCAGGGGAAATATGTGGCATAAATACATTTGATTTCTTTGAAGAATTACTTAAAATTGGTATATATATATACATACACACACACACACACACACACATACACACACACTGTTTTTTATTTTTTTAACTGTGGAAAAAGAAAACAAATGATTTGAATGAAATCAGGTAAGGGAAAGATCAAGAATACAGTTGACAGTAAATGATGCCTCTTCTTAGTTAGGTAAATGTCAGACATCAGTTTCAGAACATTGTCTTGGAATTTACGAACTGAGCCATGTATATATACTGGTCAATATGATGAATATTAAGAGTAAATCCCTCTGGGAATGAATAATAAATCTTGATTGCAGAAATGAACATTGCTGGATTTTGGCCATGGAGACTTGGAGTCATTTATACAGACTGACTGTGAGATTATAGCTCTTCAGGTGACATTTGACCCTGTAATATCAAAAAGCCATCTTTATAATTCACATAATTTTGTGGTGTTTTTTTTCTTTAGCTAAGTCAAGATATACTAAAAATTAGATGGGAAGGAAATTTGCTTTTTACTTTAAAAAAAAAAAAAAGCCACTCAAAGAGTTTTATTGATCTGAACCCAAGGAACAATTTGAATGTCCTTAATCAGGGATGTACAGCTGAAACCACTGAACAATAATGAAAAATTACAAAGCTACAGTTCATTGCCAGCCCTAAGTCTGGTTCCTGGAGGTGGTATGTAATACAAACTGTCAGAGTTAATAAACTGCATAGGCACCTCCAAAGAGAGATACACGCATATGTCTGAAATTAATAATGACGCTTCCAGAAATATGTTACATCACCTACAATTGCCATGAATCACTAATATTTTAGATCATTTTTAACCTAATACAAACTTAGATTTTATGGCCCTTTTTAATTAGTTGGGATAATCAGTTTTCCTTTTTTAATGCTCTAATCAAGTTACAGGGAAACAAAGTAACCTTGGAGGCTAACATATGGTTAATATGCAGGCAATAGCCCAGAAAACAAAAACATTTATAAAGAAGCTCCACAGTAATTATTTTAAATAAAAGGAATTCTGCACTTGAGGCAAACACAACTTAAAAAATTAAAAACAGTTTGACCATGACTCTTTTAGTCTTCCTTTTAAGATCACATTAAAATGATTTTAAATGATGGCTATTTATCATAAAACATGGCTGTGAAAAAATAAAAGTAAACATATAAAACTTACATAGCTTTCTGGAGATACTGTGGACATGGATGCTCACTAGTCTTAGTATTATAATCACAAGTCAAAGAGTTGTGCCCTAAAATACTCCTCTCTGCACTTTGAAATCTGGAGATGCAGTTATTATTTTTAATGCTTAATTCAGAGTCACAAAATATAATACAGTTTAGAGGGGATTTTCTTCCATATTTGTACTAAGCTCTGTCAGCAAGTAAAATATGTGGACAAATGGAGCTTTGTGCACAATAAGGGAACAAGTTTTAAACCAGAAATCAAGTGTGGTTTCTGTACCAACAATGTTGAAAACAGCCGGCTTATTGGGAGAAATGCTGTGAATCAATAGACTGGTTCTAGTTTTCCTACAAGCCCAAGGGAAGGAAACGAGAGCATTATTCAAAACGAAGAGATTACATATACTTCCCACTGAAGAGATAGCCCAGCATTGATTTTTGAAAGCTAGTTGGTCCCAGAAAGTAGGACACGTTTTGAAGTTATTTTTTAATAATATCCTGCCTGTCATGAATTTGAAATAAACAGTTCTAAAATATAGTAGAGGGATTTGAACGGTGCTGGCATTCCTCCTACTTATAACTTTAAATCATGACTATTATTTTTTTAACCTTTATATTTTAAGCCCTTCAGAGAAGCACTTGTATTTACAAAGCAAATTCCATTTAGGGAATGAGAAACAGTCCATAAATTGACTTACTAACTATAGCCTGTGTTCTGTACTTGCTTGTTTACCATTGTATTGCTCTTTAGGGTTAGAAAAAAATAATAATTTTGCCATTACTGACATAAAATTCACTGATATTTTATCATTATCTACCTGGAAACTACTTCATGATATAAAGTAGTACTAACAGATTTTACCAAAACATTTTGACTATGTGAATACATCAGAAGTTCCTACACATACCTACATGGGGAAAAAGAGAAAGGGAGACAACGGTAAAAAAGGAGAAATATAATGAAGTAATTTCTGTCTTAAATGACAAAAAGGAATAATAGTCACTTCTAAAATATCAATATTCAGTGAGGTTCATATAACTAATTTATTTTGCAAGATAATTAACAATTTCTGATGAAATTGAGCTCATTGCAAAACTTCACAATACACATTTCAAAATGGCAATTTGGAGATAGAAGGAGATTGCAGATTGTATTTTTTTTCCTTAGAATCTTTCAATAATTGGCAAGTTGTCACAGGTGCCATTATATTACTTACGAAAGGGGAAATACCAGAAAGGAATAGGTACAAAGATCCTGTGATGACCTCATTACATTTTGCTATTTCAGGTATCACCTCAGAATCTTGAAACAGATTCTGCAGCTAAAGAAGACTTGGAGACCTGATATGTAAAAAAGCTTCCCTTTCAATTCCTCTTGACTTTCTCAGTTCTATCTTCACCCAAACAGCAAATTACACTTTTCTGTTTTGTTGGTTATCTTTACTTTGAATTTTTCTGTTTGATCCTTTCCAGGTTCTTTTTGTGTCTCTCTGTATCTACATGTCTCTGTGACTTTATCTGTCTCTTATTTTTTCTCTTTTTCTCATACACTAACACACACACACACACATACACACACACACACACACACACACACACACACACACACTATAGGTATACCACTTGTGTTTTTTAGCAACTGCTACTCCCTTAACATGAATAATCCTATGTTTAAGGTTGCCAGATATCTAAAAGCTACAATTTAAGTACTGTAAGATTTTTTTTTGTTTAAACAGCTATAGAATTCTATAAATGTATAGAATTCAAAATGTAAATCTGTTTATATACAGGTGCCAAACTATTTTGTAATCACTGTGCAGAATATTGTTCATTTATTTCTCTTGGTTCTAACATAATTTAACTACACTCAACAAACATTAGTTTTAACTATATTTTACATTTATCTATTATTTATTTGTTTGAATAATTGACAGAAAGATGGATATTCATAACTGGCTGCCCTAGTGAGAAACATAGGATACCCAATTGTCTTCTACAAGTATTTTCCATAGATCGAATTCAGGTCAACAAGTTGAGCTCTTTTGCTGGGGAAAAAACAAGAACAATTATTTTTACTTTCATGTTCAAATTTAAAATATTTTTTAAATCCTACAGAATTTTATGTAATGTACTCTAATCCTATTTACTCCCAGTTGCTCACTTTAAGACTACACAGATCTTCTGCTCCCTTCTTCTTACCCCTTTACTCTATGATCTCTTATTTTTCTTTCATTATTATTTGATAATGTTTTCATACGATTCTATTTTCTGGGAACAGAGGTAGAGAACATCTGAGATGAGTTGAGGAACCAGAAAGAATATGATTAAAATCAAAATCAAAAAGAGAGCCAGATGTGGAATAACTTGATCTTTCCTGAAGGGCTGAACCATTATGCAAAGCAACAACAGGACATGGCTGTCCCAACTCATTCATATCCTCAGGGGCGCTTGACACTGAGAAACAGTCAACCAGGATGTCTGCTTAAATAGTGGTGGCATAGATAACATTTGAGTCACCACATTGTCATTTATTTATTTATTTATTCTATTTATTTATTTAATCTACATATCAATCTCAGTTTCCATGCCCTCCTCTTCTTCCACTCCCTCCCTCTCACTGCCCCTCCCCATTTCCATACCCTTTCTCCCCAGGGAAGTGGAGGCCTTCCACGGATATAAGTCTTGGCATATCAAGTTGCTGTAGCACTATGTGCATCTTCTTCTATCAATAAGGGACTTCTTTGACACAAAGACAGGCATTTCAAGTCAGTTCACATCTGGCTTTCTTTTTGTAAGGGAAATGGCATTTACTGAACTGTGAATTTTCATAGACCTTTTAGTTGTTAACCCCATGCTGTAATCACCTCAAATCTTTACCAACTTCTGAATAAGTCAAACAATATATCTACACAAATGAATGTTGCTAGCTGTAGAAACAAGAACAAATTATTCATCCCCACAATGTAGCCCAACTTCTAAACATACATATTGAGTGAAAAAGAGCCAGGCCCAAAATTTACAAAGTGCATTTATAGAACTTTCTAGAAATCCCCAGTCTCAAGTTACTGAAAGAAGAGCAATGGTTTGGGGATTCAAGAAGGAGTGCAGAAAATTCTTCCAGAATTTAGAATGAAGGAAGTCTAACTGTCGTGAGATTTCCTACTTTTGTAAAGGCTCATTCATGTGCTTGCACACATTTATTATACAGAGTCTGCTATGTGTCAGCCTCATCTCAGTAAAACTAGTTTAACGACATGAACTTTTATTTTATTTATTTATTTATTTTTGAGAATTTCTAAAATGGAAGCTAAAAAAACTGGCAAAAATCATTTCATTTTAATTCTTTGTTTTAAATAAAAGTTTTATTTTTAATTTTAGTTTTAAAATAATCATCAGAAAATGTCTATAGAATACAATATATTGCAGTACATGCACCATTATTGAATGATTAAATCAGACTAATGCAAAGTGGCCAGAAACCATCTATTTTTGATATTTAGAATATATCTGTTCTTTTAGCTATTTAAGAACACACATGTTATTATAGTCATCAAGGTTGGTAATGGGTCATCTGAGTTTTATTTTGCAATTCAAACTTTATAATTATTTATTTGATCATTGACTTCATTGTAATAGACCTTAGTGTCTATTAAAATGACAATACCAAGAGAACATGGTCCCATACAATCCACTTTTGTGCTTGTTTAGCTCCTGCTTTTGTGGGATCTTTAACAGTGGGAGTGGCAATGTCTCTGACTCCTTGCCTGCTCTTGAGAGTCTTTTTCTCCTACTGGGTTGCTGAAGTGGAAACTTCTAGTTTCTTGAGAAAGTCAGCTATGTCAAATGATGTTTTAATGGGACACACATTCTTGCCAAAGAAAACATATGAAAGAATGTTTTCCTGAAGCAGACACAGGTCAAAAGAAGTTTGATATAGCAAACATGTAAAAGGACCCCTGATGAACAAGTATAAATATGACCCCACAGACAGTGGGAGAAGAGCAATGAACCTTGGTTTGCTTTGCTCCACCTCTCTATTCCTTTCTAACAATGCCTTTAATAGTGTTGTTGATCTCAACTTGTGATAATACCACTATGGAGAGAAACCTGCCCAAGAACTGCTTGGGAAGCTCCTATAGCAGCTTAGTGCTTCTGAGGTCTTCCCTCAGGCTGGTTGGCAAGCCTTGTTGTATCTTCAGGATTGAACTACATCTGATGGCTCATGCCTGGTATCTGCCTGCTGAAAGGACTGGACTGTAGCTGTCAGTTCATGCATTGTGTCTACCTGCCTAGAGGACACTAGAAGACTGGTCTGCAGTAGTATTTGATGTAACTGAACTGCTGCCAAAGAAGATCATGTCATCCCCCAAGAACTATGTCTTGACAGGTCCACTTCCCCCATATCCTAATGTTTCTCTTCCACTACCTCTGTTCAGTGGTGGCTAGAGGAGAGGTTGAATCAGATTAAAAGTAGGTTGCAAAATAAAAGAAAGAAAGACAGAGAAAAATAGCCAAATGCAGTTCTTATAGTGCCTGTTCATAAGCTCATATATGATGGTATATCATGAAGATATAAATTTTTTTCAAAATAGTAAACTTTTTCATTCTAGCAATTTCAGAGTTTCTAATATTTTATATTCAGCAGAGAATGTTCCTAGTATTTACAAGATTTATAAAAATTATTTGAATACATAATTTGATTTCCAGAAACTAAACTCCAAAATTTGGATCATAGTCTACCCCTGAATAAGTTCAGAGATTTAATTAAGATGCCCCTACTCATTAGTGAGGCCAGCATTTGAATAATAGAATTCCAGATTAAAGACTTAAATTAAAATCTTATTTCAATCATTGAGTATTATTTTAATTACATATAACTATGGACTATTTAGTATGTCTCTCTATAGTATATAACAAGAAAACTAAGGCTCAGTCTCTTCCACAGTAAATAAATGAATGAAAAATCTGTTATGTATATCAATACAATGTTCTTGGAAAACATTAGCAGATTGTACATAATCAATTAACATAATATTTGTCAATGAAAATTAATTTAAGGCACTTATCTATCCCTTCAGTACTGCCATATGTGGGATCATGATGTAGAGAAATTTGGATGCCCACAAGAAAGAAATATATCTACTGTCCTGCACAAAAGTCAACTCCATATGGATCAAAAACCTCAATGTGAGAACTGAAACACTACAACTGATACAAGGAAAAAAAATACAATATATTGACGTAGGAATAGACTTGCTTTATAGGATTCCATTTATGTAAGAATCAAGGCATACGACTGATAAATGGAACTCCTGCAGCTAAAACTATTCTCTACATCATAGCAAACAATTAATTGAGTGAGGAAAATGTTTACAGAGGATTGATATCTACTCCTACAGATAGACACAACTCATCAAAATGCAGAGAACAAATAAAAATAGTCCGACTTCAACTCATATATTTACAATGCAATGCCAACATCTAAGCATCATTTGATATTCAGAAGAGGAGGGAGAAATATTTAGGTTCAAGATACCTAAATCTTCTCTACAATGGGATACTGCTCAACAAAATCATTGTCTAAATAAGACATGGAGGATGACAATGCTATAAGTCATGCAAACATAGATGGTGGCAAATTCAAAAGTCGCAACTCTTAAATGAGAAGATCATGTAATCAATTGCTGCTGAGGGAGGGAGATTTGGTTTTATACTGGAATAAGTCCCATGATAAGATATATAGTATCAAGTAGCTGGCCCTAAGTATATTTACAAATAACACTAAATGTATATGTAAAAGATATGTAGAAGAAAAAATATAGATTAAGTCATGAATTTGACATGGAGTAAGACAGTGAGGAGTTAGGGAAAAAGAGGGAGGATAAAAATATTGAAATATAATGCTAGCATATTAATTTTTCAAATAATAAGTAAAATGAAAAATAGTAAATAAGTAAAAAAATGAGCAAAATAAATAAAATTAAACTAAAAATGTGACTGCATTTGGGTTTGCAGTTGATCTATTATCTGGAGATCCATCTTATATTTCTTACGCGACAAGAATCATGTCTTTGAGAAATTTTAAAAATTAAGCTAAATAAGAGATAATGCTTCAGAGCAATAACAGAGAAATTGAAACAAAGTTTTAAAAGTTTTCCAGAAAGCATAGACCAAAAATATCTCTGTTGGCACATGTAAAATCAGCTCCTTAATAATACCATGTCTGACTAATAAGTCACCAAGAGAAGCAATCAATGTTTTTCAAAGAGTATGTTACAGCTACTAAAAAGAATACAGTGGAGGTGAAAGTATGGCTCAGTTGTTAGGAGCACTAGCTGCCCTTCCACAGATCCTGGGATTGATTTCTAGATCACACACGGTGTTTTATAACCATTTACTAAATGCCCGTTACAGAAGATCTGATACCCTCTCTTCTGACCTTCATAAGTAACAAAGACACAGGTAGAGCACAAAAGTACATGCAGATAAAATGTTCATATGCATAAAATTAAATAAATATTAAAAAAAAAGAGTAAAGGAAAAGTTCCTAAAATGTTTTAAAAGTTTGTGAAGGTAAATGTAAAACTGTCAATCAAATCATTGATACTCTTACCATTTGTTAATATTCAAGAAATACCCTACAATATGTTTGTAATTTTATACATCTTTTTAGGTTTGGAGATCATGTAATATGATACATATTTAAGGCATTTTTAAGAGTAGTGTTATTTTATGTATTGTTTGAAACATGAAATAATTGGTAAATGGTTTTAATTTGATATTTTGCTACAATACACACTTTTGTGTTTGATACATACATCTTATGAAAATAATGTTTAAAATGTGAATCAACTGCTAATGAAAATGTGCCACATGTTTTAACTTTTTTCCTATGGAGAATTCATATGATAAAAATTGCCACCTAAAATTCTAGGTAAGATATTATATTAGATGCTGCTTCTACATAATCCAGTAAAGAGTAGATATGAGAAAATAGATGTTTTGGAAAGAAAAAAGATAAGATCTTAGGAATTCATAAAGGTAGTTGTGGGATAGCCAAAGAATGTAAGATTATTTTGATTATTGGTGGTAGAAATTACAATGTAATCATTACTTTTATTTTTTCTCTTATTCTTTTCTCAAGGCAGACTATATAAATAAAACTGCAATATCAAATTATATTGTAGTAAAAGAAATAATATAACTTGAAATTCTGAGCGAATTATCTATTAACCGTTAAATATGAAGTAATACATTCTCTAATCTCTAAAATGTTTCAGAAGACAGATGAATGACTCTCTCACATGTGTGTGTGTTTCTCATTCCAGCTTGAATATACAATCATTCTATAATCATTTTAGATTAAATTAACTAATTTAGATAAATTAATAAATTAAATCTTTAATTTATTTATTTTTTTACTTGTAATGTTTCAGTTGATAGTCACTTAAACCAATAGGCCATAAATACTTTGATGTCAACTGTATTAAATTGATTCCCTAAATGTGTTTTCTTATATAAGTATGTTTTCTTTGTTTCTGAAATTTAAAAGGAGAATATTTAAAACACTAGTTTATTATTTAATACTAAATACTACCAAATATTGCAATTAATTTAAAAACAATGTTTTTAAATCATAAAAAGAATTGTTGAGTAATAAATTGCCTTTCATATATATATGTGTGTGTGTGTGTGTGTACATAGATATCAAAGGACTATTATAGAATATTGTTTGATTCTTACATTTTACCTGCATTCATTATTTCAAAGTCTTTTCATTCAGTTAAATAACAAGCAATCTCAAGTCATTAGTGAGAAATTTAAAATTAACTTAAAAAAATTGTGAATAGTCATTTTGCTACCAACTTAGATAGGAGCAGAGAATGTAAATGAACTTTCTGCATTTTACTTGTAGAAAAATATCTATCATCTCTAAATGGTTTTCATATACATAAGTATTATCTAATTATTTTGGAAATTATTGCTTCATTAATTATATATTTCTTTTGAATGGCTCTATTTTATTCTAAGACATTATGGAAAGAATATATATAATGTATTTTGAGTTCTCATGAATAAATATATTAAAGGGAATCCATTAAATAAAAAAGCTACCAGCTTATATTTTCCAAAATCTAAGTTTTATTTAAAATATCTATATTATAATTTACAAGAAGAGCTGTCAAAAAAAAAAAAAACATATCTACTCTTTTTTTGAAAATAGTCATTTTCAATTGTAAAAATACTTGAGAATGATAAACTAAATTTTTAATTGAATATTTTATTAATTTATATTTCAAATGCTGTTTCCATTCCCAGTTTTCCCTTTGCAAACCCCCTAGACTATCCCTCTTAACCCTGGTTCTATGAGGGTACTCCCCCACCTAGGGATCCATCCTACGTGCAGACATCAAACTGAATATTTTAACAGAATAATAATAGTTTAAATTTCAAAAAGAAGAAGAAGAGGAAGAAGAAGAAGAAGAAGAAGAAGAAGAAGAAGAAGAAGAAGAAGAAG
>JADRCH010000047.1:13048854-13137100 GCA_019843965.1 Rhynchomys soricoides
AGAAGAAGAAGAAGAAGAAGAAGAAGAAGAAGAAGAAGAAGAAGAAGTGGGTGCATCCACGAAATCTCAGTAAAATGGCTATCCATATAGGGCCTACACTACCACCAGTTGGCCTGCAGATAGGAATGAGAGAAATATAACAAACCCTCTTCCTATATTGGTAATTAAGGTTAATGAGTGATCTCCCATAAGAATGAAAAACACTATTTTATCTGCACAAATCACTGAATAGATTTTCAAACCCAAAAAGTCAGATTTAAGCACGTATACTCATGAGCAACACCAAATGAACTTAATAGCATGTATGTATATACAGAGAGCAGAGACAGAGAGAGAGGACATCAATTTGGGAATCAGGGGATGAGTTGTATGTGAAGAGAAAAGAGTGTCCTGAATATGATATAAATACAATACACATTTAGGAAATAATTTACAATCATAAGATGTTTAAAATATTGTAAAATTTAATCTATTGGGACTCAGGGAGATTTTACCTTCATGTTTTTCTTTGGTACAAATGAAATCTGGCATATCAAAATAGTTACATTTGTCAATAATGCAATTTTAGATTTAATGATAGCTATAATTAAAAGAAGCTACTAGGATTATATCAAGAACTCTGAATTCAAGTAGAATTAATTTCCAGAAATCTCTTATCTCTGTTTAACTCACTATTTATCTAGTACTTCAAATTATCATAGGAGGCACAGAAATACACATAATTAGACAGAATAAATCATATCACACAACTCTCTATTGTGTCAACTAAGCAATTATACCATCATGTCAGGTTGCTTTTGAAAACTTTCACTCTGAAATTAAGAGTGAATAAGTCATTAGGAAGTGTTATTATTAAATACATTAGAGATGAGCTTCTCTGAAAGAGTACTACCTCACACTTTCAGATTAATATTTTATAGGATAACTTCCACTCTAATTTTTTAAATTTATTTTATTTCTTAGAACATTATTCACTCTGTGGACTTGTTTTAATTTTCAATGAGATCCTCTTTTGTAATTGGAAATAAATAAAAATAAGTCTACCCCTGTTTAAAATCACATTACTGATACCAAATTATTATTGTTTTCAGTTGATTAATAATTATTAAATTATACATTGACAATTTCAAGTCATGATATATTTTTTGCAAACTATTCATTTGTATTCAAACTGTTATGTAAGAGATTTTTTTCTGAACTACAGTATTAAATATCTCTTTTATTCATTATGTCACAAATTAAAATACTATCTAGATGGAGTTTCCCCTGCCTGAAGCACTGTTTGTTTTAGCTCCTGGGAGATGGATTACCACCCTGTGTGGTCAAATTCCTTCCTTACCATATGTAATAAAACAACCTCTTTCCCTGTGGCTTTTTCAAGCAACTTGTCTTACTTTTCAATTTCTGAGACAAAACTCCATGGCCAAGGCAGCATATAAAGGAAGAGTTTACTGGGGGCTTACCATTTCAGAAGCTGCATCCATGACTTTATGAGAGAACATAGCAGCAGATAGGCATGCATGGGGAAGCAGCAATAGCTGAGACCTCATATCATGATCCATCAGTACATAAGGCAGACAGATCTCACTTGGAATAATATGGACTTTTGAAATCACAAAGCCTACTTCCGGTGACATAACTCCTCCAATAAGGCCATGCCTTCTCAAACAGTTCCATCATCTGGAAACAAAGTATACAAACATTTGATCCTATGGGGGGTGATTCTTACTCAAACTACCACACATAGTTTGCATATTTCTCCCCTGACCTATCCCATGTTGCCATTCTTTGCCTTCTTCCCCAGTTAAAGTCCTTCTGTCATTTCCTGCCTCATTACCCACACCCACCTCCTATTCCTGCAGTAAACTGTCTCCCACACCTCATCTCATGCTCTCTTTTTATGTTGCTGGCTTATTAGATTACTTCAGATTATACACACAAATATAAAGATTTGATAGTATGACCCACAAGAGAAAACATGGATTTTAAGTCTTCCTGGGTCTAAGTTACCTAACTCAGTGTGATATAAGCTATTTCCTTTGCATTTGGTTACCACCCAGAATTTGAGGTAAATCTTAGTGCTGAAGATGCAACACACTTGAGACACATGTCTTAGAAAAATTGATCTGATACTGGCCATGAAACCTTCTGCATGAGCACAAGCCTCATTAATATAAGAAGCTGTGCTATAACAGTTGCCAAATGAGATGAGAAACAAAAAGTTCTACCCAGATATAAATCCTGAAAGCCACAATAGTGACAACCCAGCAACACATACATACCCAATGGTGCAATAATGACCTTTTTATCTTGAGAATAACCAATAGCCTTTTTTTTTTTTTTAGCCATCTTAAGGCCAGCTTTACAGAGCCAACTCATATCTGATACTATGAAGACACCCAAATACCAATGCAAAGTTTTAGATGCCATAGGAGGTTTTAGTAGTTCCAGTTTCCTAAATAAATAAAACCACTAACTATGTGCTCAATATGCAGGCTCTTGTGCAAAACCAAGTGTAGCTCTCACCAATGACCTTACAAACCCATATGTCAATGTAGACAGGGAAAATTTCATAAGACTTAGATGAAGAGCTACAGGCTTTCAGTGACTACTGCACTGAGGTAGGGGAACAGAGAGTTAGGTTTTTGTTCCCCTTGTAGTCAATACAGACCCAAGTAGTTGATTCTAAATTCTTGTACATACATGCAGTAATAAATAAACTCACAGGTGTGTATAAACATCATGAACTGAAAGAGGAGTGGAAAAACCCTGAAGGTTATGGATGCACAAATAGTGGGATAGAAATGATGTACTTTGCATACACAATACTTAAAAATAACAAAACATACAATAAATAGATAAATAAAAAGAGGAATAAAATTAAGATTAAACTTCTACAATTCCTGCATGTAAATACTAATATATAGCATTTTATAAATTTCTTTACACCATAACCTATATTACTTATCTTTAAAATATTAATATATGATCCTTTCAAAAGCTGGCACATTCAATGTGCATGTGCTGAATTACTTGTATGCATTTGTTTCTTTATATTATTCATATCTAAGAAAATACTTTTGTTACATATCTTAGTATTTAATTTATCCTACAGTCTTAAGTTTAGCTTTAGTGAAAACAAATGTTTTGTTTGTAAGGAATAATGATTTTTTTGTTAAATATGTGGAAGGGCAATTCTAAATTTTTCAAGCATAGTCAATTTTAAACAACTTTCAAAGCTTATAATGGAAGTTTAAAATTTTATTAATCAGGGTTCTCCAAAGGAATAGAACTGATAAAAAATCTAATGTGTTTGTGTGATTTATTAGATATTACATATTATTAGAGTGGCTTACAGGCTATGGTTCATATACTCCAAAAATAGCTATCTCCTGTTAGAAAGAAGAAAGTTCGGTCCATAATATTAGATTTCTCGGAGTCCTTATGTGATTCTAGCATTTTATAGAAGTCCTATTGAGCTGCCAGTATTCAGGGTACATTGGAATCCCAAAGAAGTATACTTTAATATCAGTAAAGAATGTCCCAGGAACAGGACAGATAGACTTTACAGTGAGAGTTAGTGCAAACAGGCAAAAAGTAAAACCTTCCTTCTTCTATGGCTATTCTGTGGGCTGGCACCAAAAATCATGTCCCAGATTTCAGATGGATCTTCTGACCTCAAATGATCCAGATTTTAGGTTGGTCTTCCACATAAAATACTGCAACCAAGAAAAAATTCTCACAGGTGTGCCCAGCTTGTGCCTTAATTAATTCCAGATGTAGTCATGATGACAACCAAAATTAGCAGTCACAGAAACTTATTCACATATGCATTAAAGTTAATATGCATTAAATTAATGATGATAGAATAGGCTTAAATTAGAAGTTGAGATCTATATATATATTAATATTAATGCATATATTCAGTCATATTTTTATTTTATTTTGATTAATAATGCATATTTATTTCTGGATTGATATATAGAAAGGCCTTATTTCAGAACATTTCTTTCATAATTTAAAATTTTCAATTTATATTTAAAATATATGTGACACAGAACAGACGTGATGGTCGGAAGACAACTGGCCGTGGTTGATTCTCATGTCGTCATTGGAGTTCCTGAGATTAAGCTCAGGTCAACAGGCTTGATGTCAAGTAACTATACCGAGTCATCTCTCTGGCCCAAGATATCTCAATATATAAATATTTGTTGTATTTTATGAAATACTTTGGTTTGGGGAGAGACAATACCAATCTCATTATCTGTGATACAAATCTGTGAAATCCTATAATTTAAAATTATATCACACTCTAATTTTTCATCATGATGTCCATATAATAATGTAGATTCCTCTGCTTCTGCCTCTGTAAAATGAAAAGACTGTTATCTCCTTATTAGAGTCTCCATCCAATATTGATCATTCTCCTTCACTGTGTTAGGATTTACAGGGCATCATTAAACAATGATCTTGGTAACTATCTCATTCTTAATTTGTAGTATAGTTCTATTGACAATTGGTCATTATGTTTTATTATTTAATAAATTGTTTTGAAAATTATATCAGAAGTTTCTATAATTTCTTCCAGAGTTTCCAATTCATTAAGATTGTAAAATCTGAAAAAAAAAAAATCAGTCAATTGATTTACTGTGTTTCAGAATCTTTGTCCTGCTCATTTCAATTAAGGGATGTATAAACTTGACTGTCCTTGTGCTCTGTTTTGCATCATTTTCTATGGATATTCTTTTTGCATATGATGATTTAAAAAAATCCTGTCACTATTCACTAGGTATCCTTAATTAATATTTTTCAAGAAATCAATCAGTGAATAAAAATAAGTTTCCAATGTAAAATTATGGACACTCAAATTTTGGCCAGTAAAACACAATCAAATAGATCAAGAGTCAGTGTAATATATAAATGCTGACATTTTCCCACTTATTACAGTTGAATTTCATGTGCTGATATTTGCCCAAGATATTGCACAATATGGATAATTCAATTTTTTAAGTTGACTTTGTTGTAAATTGTTAATTGTAGTAGTTAATAAATTCTCAATCCTATCCATTGTAAGATTTTTGATATTTTCCATTGATTGAAGTAATTGCCATTCTTTGACTAGAAGATGAGCTTTATATTTATTTAAGTTAATATATTAATCAGAAACATCCTAGTTGTAAGACATAGTCCTTTAATATCTGACTGCCTCAGCTCTTTAGGTGAATTCCTGCTATTGTACTTGGAAAAACAAAAAAGGAGGGCTCCATTTGCCAGGCATTCAGCGGAGCAGTCCATGGGAAGCCTTGGACATAAAGAGAAAGTAGAGCAGAAAAAAAAAAAAAAGGCAATTTATTGGTATAATCAGGAGACATCTCAATTTCTTACATTTGCTGAAGTCTTTTAAACTTCAACCATTTCTCTTTCTCATCTGCCTAAGGTTGAGAATGCTGATGACATTGTTTGCATATTCCTTCCCAGTTACTGATTATACTTCAAGATATATAAGCCTCTTCCTACACAAAGGAGTCTAGCCTGATCATACTTCCTGAAGATCACAAATGCTCAAGCAAATCTCCCTTCCTAGTACTTTAGATCCATTTTCAGATTAGTTTTGGAAGCCATCTAAGTGTTCTCTTGTAGAAAAAATAAATTCACATTTATGGAAGAATTTCACATCTGCATAATTAACATTATACTATCAATTTCCTCATATTTTGTGTTCTACCATCAGATCTGATATTTGAAATAAATATCAAATGTTTAATATCAAAGGCTTTTAAAGATTGGGAGAATATCAATGAGGCCTAATATAGTTTTTGTTTCTATAACCAACTACCTGAGACAAGATAACTTTACATGCCGGGGAGTGGTGGCACACGCCTTTAATCCAAGCACTTGGGAGGCAGAGACAAGTTCAAGGCCAGTCTGGTCTACAGAGTAAGTTCCAGGACAGCCAGGGCTACACAGAGAAACCTTGTCTCAAAAAACCAAAAAACAAAAGGAACTTAACATGTGATATATATTTAATCGGCTGACAGGTTATAATGGAACCTGAACCAATACCATCTAGAAGCCCCATGAACTATCTATTTAGCAGCAGTCTCAAAATATATTGTCCATTCTATTGAGGATTTCCTCATTTCAACTATAATCTTCAATGCCCTGAGCATTTTGATTTCTTTTTTGTTCACCCACTTTTGCTCCCTCTCTTCACAAACACCTCGCCTTCCATTTTCATGTTTGAATCTAGGTAAACAACTCCTGGTGTAAAAAAAAAAAAATCTCTTCAAAGACCTGACACCTAATACTGCCATGTTTGAAAGAAAATTAAACCTGAATTTCAAAATAAATAAGCCATATTCAGGATGTAGCATTATTTAAACTGCTTTAGAGTGCTTTTAGTTATGAATAATCATTTTTTAAAACAGATTACTTTTTATGCTCCATGATTTCTATTGAAAAGGATTCTGTTAGAAGCTTCTCAGGTGTTTTGATTTCATTTATAACAAAAGATTTATTTCCAAATGTGAGTATAAAATACTCCTTTTAGTACCATACAAACATTTTTAATGGCAATAAAGCCATTGCATGAGTGCTTGGCAGCTAAAGGTCTATATTGATAAATTTAGAAATCTGAGAATTATGTTATTTGGCGTTTTGAGGGAATATGAGAAATATGTTGTCTGTAAGTTTTCAATCATACAATTTACTCAAATTTTGGTTTTTTCATACACCAAACAACTTATTTGTTTAGAAGATGTAGACAAAATTATAAAAATAAGGAAATAAGCCTGTCCCAAAGCTGTCACCTTTACTTTATACTGTTATTTTTCTCTCTCCACTGAGCTTTAACATTTGGCTATGTTTCAAAACAATCAACAAACTGTAAATAGCCAAAACTCCATAGTATGTTTTTAAATAAAAAACATTTAAAAAGTTTTTTCTCTTTTGTAATTGTGAAGTTCATCTCATAATATCTTCTGCTATTCCCATTAAATTTTACTCAAAGTATTTGTATTACTAATATCTTTTACTAGGCTATTATATTTAATAAGTTATAGTTGTGATAGGTTATTATAGTTATTAAATGTATTTTATTATAGTTATACTTATTTGACTCTCTTATTATCGAAAGTATCAGAGTATACCTTCTTCAGCTATAAGCTACTGAAAGGAGTGATTTGACCTGTAACAGGATGACTCTAATACAGGTTACAAAATAGCAGTTTAAGAGACCAGGCCTGAATTTCTACTTCCAGGAACTGGGTAAGTCAGTTACCAGAACAACTGCCTGAAGCAAGTCCCTATCCAATCATAGCACTACCCAATCCTCCAGAGACAGAACCTACAAATCAACATAGAGATCCCCTACTCCTCCCTATTGTTTCTCTTTTTTGCTTTAAAACTGAATCTGCCAATTCAGCCAGGGCCCTTCCATCCCAATGGAATTGGACCCCTGCATGTAGGAATTTGTTCAATAAATGCTCATTGCTTTTTCATGCTATTTGAATCTGAGGTTATCATTCTTCAGCTAATCATAGACCCTAACAGTATACAACTGCAGACATTGTTAGAGACTATTGCAATGTAGGTATATAACTTAATTTCTAATAATTATGTAATTGATAGTAGTTAACTTGTGCAATGCACTTGTTAATATTTTAAAATACATGGGGATGATTTGCATACTATATACTCATGTGGTTCACTTCTATATGAAATATAATGTACTGCTCCAAGCTAATTAATGTTACCCTGGTTTACTATCAAGAATGTGTTGGAAGTATCAGTGAATTAATCTGACCACCATTATGTGTAATGGGCTGAAGTTACATTAATCTACTAAGTGATATTCCAATCAAAGCTTATGAAGGACTAATTCATCTGAGCAGGAACTAGCAAAATTGATTCTGTTTCCAACCAAAGAGCAGGGTGCATGATTCTGTAATTCAAAATTAAATTTAGAATACACACAAATGCATTTTTCAACATCAGTTAATTTTTTATCAGGTGATGGTTGATGGAAGGTTGTTGTGGGTAACATTTGTTAACATAATTATACTAACTCAAGTGTAACAAATGTAGAGAATGTACCATTATTAATTTTAATGAATAATAAAATATAAATTACAAGTCTATGAGAAGAATACTAAAGATCATTTTAGATTCAATTTCATAATCCTTCAGGTTCATTAATAATCTTGTGAATGAGTAATCAGAAGCACTGAGAATACATTCTTAGGCAGAAAAATCACTCACAGAGACCAACTTCAATCTTAATCATCTCTGATGGAATCATAGACACAGTATACCTACACAAGGACACAGACACATCATCATATATTTTCTTTAAAATTATGTGCAAACTGCATGTTTTTAAAACAAAAATCCCCCTATCTGAGAATGTCTAAAATGCCAATGGATATTCCAATCCTTAAAATAAACCAACAACTACCCTAAAGGACTGCAGATTTACCTGTATGCAACAGTGCTTGCTTAGCAATTCCCAGTGATGATCTAATAAATGAAAATCTTAAATTGGTGACATATATTTTAAAATTTATGATCAGAATGAACTGAGTAGTTAAGTCAATATAAAATTTTATAAGAAATTGCATTTACAATGTGACTTCAAATAAACATATTCAGATCAGACATACTTATTTTTATTCAATTAAGAGACAATATTATTAAAAATATGATGAAATAAAATCATTAGTAAAAGAGTAAGTTAGAAATGTGAGGAACACATCAAAACACAAAACACAAAATCTAATAGTTGGCAAATCTAAAATAGAAAAGTTCAAATAGTCTACATTATTCAAACCATGAACACTGCTAAAAGCAAATAAAGTTAATTTGTTTTCATATTTTCTAATTGTATTACAATTTTAAAAGATAAATATTAGTTTACAATTATAAATAGATAGATAGATAAATTATAGATAGATAGATAGATAGATAGATGATAGATAGATAGACATCCTTTCACATTCATTATTTTTCAGAGCAGCATATTATCGACTTATCTAGATATTGATGTGTAAATTATAATTCTCAACTTTTTAGTGACAGTGAAAAAATACCTGCAAAAGTTTCACTTCTCATCAGATACAGTTTAACATTGGTTTCACTTGCTACATAATTGCATCTGTTCATTGTGTGCATGAAGAGATTATATTACCTTGGAAGTTCATTCATTTGCCAAGAGCAATGAGCTTTTATGACTTATCAGTCCTACCGAGGCTCTCAGTGCAATGATTCATTTCCAGATCGAGGAATTCATTTGCACACTACTCTTTGGATCATTTCACTTTCAAGAATTGGCCAAGAAATCTGTGATGTCACAGCCTTCATTTCAGTTTAGTTTCAGCCATTTTTGTGAAGTATAACAGAAATAATCTTAGTAGTGGAGTGTCCTCAAGTGAGAATAATATTTATGAGTTATTCTTTCCCAGTCTTTTTATTCTTTCTGTGTGCTTATAACCAGCAACTTTAAAGAAAAAATCATAACAACAATCAAGGGTATTTACATAGTACTGCACAATATTTTCATTATGAATCAATCTAGACTTTTCTACTATTCCACTTTCCTTCTAAATAAAAAATAATAATAATAAATAAGGGTAACCATAGCTAACAGGCCAGCATACTCAGGGAGTACATTCACCACAAGTTAAGTAGAATTAATCTGAAGACAAGGAAGGCCAATAAATGATTTTGAGATTACATAAAATTTCAAATGTATAACACATGCCCTGTAGCAACTTGAACTGGAGATGAAATAGTAACAAGCATGGAGTAATGTTTTTGAATTTGCTTTTATTTATAGCGAAAAATACTGAAATAGAGAATCAATGGTTTACACTAGAAATAATTTCTTTAAATAAGATGAACATGTAAGTTTTCTGAGTGTGAAAATCATTTTTGCACATGTATGGGAATACATTTTTCTGAAAAGAACTATTGCCTTGAAAAACTGAACTTTATCCAGACAATATAACCAAGGTAATAATGTGTCTTGACATATTTGTAAAAATATACTGAATCTGCCATTCTACTGTGAATTCATCCAGATTTGTTTATTTGTCCTCAGAATTCAATATAATAATCTATGTTTATTACTTCCCATGTAATCAGGTTTTACAAGCTAAGATAAATATATAGTTTAAATTTGAAAGTATGTACTCTTCCATGTCCCTTAACCTAAAATAAGATTGTAAGTATTTGTGTGTGTGTGTGAGTGTATATGTGTGTATGCGTATGTGTATGTGTACACATATGTGCATGTACACATGTGCATGCTGGTGCATATATCATTTTCTGAAAGCAGCTTTGTGTTTGAAAGAAACTTTAAACAAAAGAAAAATCTCATAAATGTTGAAAGAAACATTTAAGTTTACATTAATAATGTTTTTTGCTCTTTGTATTGCAGTTTTGTGTCAGACCTTAACCTCTGTTAACATTTCTTTTTTAAAAAATCGTTAATTCTACCCAATTTCCATGTTTTCTGTAAGGATTAAAAATGCAAAGCGAATCTCTTTATTAAGGAGAGACAATACAGACAGACAAAGGTTAAGAATACATAATACACTAACTACAGTTCACAAATTAGAGATAGCAGGAAATACATGGAAAGAAGTTGAGAATGTATATCTGGACTCACCCTTGGTCTAAATTATTCCAAGAAGCAGGCTCTTTATTCTTTAAAGTAGTATCTATATAAAGGAAGTTTTATAATAATAGTATTGTATTTTTTTCAGTTTTAAATCGTTGTGTATAAATATAATGAAGCATTGAAGTACTCATGTTACAGCAAAAATATCAACTTATTTAATATATATAGCAGTAAAGTGTTATTTGTTCCTATTTGAATGATTTTGCTGCTTAAATATTTTGAACATTTACAATTAAAGGCAACAAAGGAGAATGAAGTATGTATGAGATAAATCATACTTTCACATCTATAACTTTCAGATCCTTTTGACTATTTTGAATGTAGGGCTCTCTGAGAATTGTTTTACTTTTTAATAGAAATTCATATAAACCCAACTGACAAGGTCAAAAAACAGAAGTTTCATAAGGGAGTTGGCTAGTGCAAAGAGAACTGGAGATCTCTAGAAAAATTGCACATTTTCTGTCACTGTCTCCGTGGTCCTCTTTCTATGATGCATCATCACACCTTTTGCTAATCATTTCCCCTCAGACACTAGAAACAAACAAAAAAACAAAAAAGATTATTCTTATGTCACCAGGTCTAGTTCTTGATTTCAGGGAAGTTTCCCAACTGAATATCTGTACACAAAGGAACCTATCTGCTTCAACAGCCTCGTTTAATTTATTTGAGATGAGATAAACCAGGGGGAGACCCTAGAGAAACTGTTCTGGCTGCTCCAGTGGACCAGCAGAGACTCCGTGGGGTTTTCAATTTCCCATCCAGACCTCAGCTATCTGCAGATCACGGCAGGATGGGAACCTGAGAGAGAATGGCTGCCTCACCAAATTAAAGACTTGAAGACATAGTATACAATGCAGCCTAATGGAAAGAAAAGTATTCTCAGAGGAAGAAAGTATTTTATAAAGACGAAGAAATTGACCTCAAGATTATGGAAGAAGAACTTGTCCTAATTGCTGGAGAGAGAATCTTTAAAGACAAGTAACCAATTGCCATGACATCTATGACTTACAATGTAATCTCATGCCCACATGGAACACAGCAAAGTTACTGCTAGCCTTTTCTATTATTTGAAATTATAGCAGCTACAAAACGTGCTTGGGAAGAAATACAAAAACAAGAAAAATGTGTGTGTATATACTTCTAATTTTTTCTGAATACACATATATTTCATATTGCCATTCTGTCTAAATAATGAAAACTATCACATCTGAATCTGTAAATATTGCAAGTAAAGGTTAAATTCACCAAAATGAGTAAATGTCACAGTCATTAAAAAAAAGAGAGAGAGAGATTTAACAGAAGACCAAATCCTCAGTTAATTCCAAACAGTTCCCTAAATGCAAACCACCATTTTCAACATGAAAACTATAAAATAAAAAAAGATTGCATGTGCAATAGTCGATGGTAGAACACTTTCCTGTAACAATTTTCAATGATGAAAAGGAACTCCAAGTCTATCAATGGCAAATATTTTTCAGTACAAACATGAGCTGAAATATGAACAGAAGCTTCAGAACATGTACACCTCTCGAGAGCACTTATGCTGTGGCTTTGAACTCTAAGTGGCAACAGGAAACTGAACTAGAACAAACTGTTACAAATCCCCTCAAGTGTGCACAAGCTTTAAGATCATAAATATGCAATCCATTCTACAGTAGTTTTACCACTTTAATGCACATCCTTTGTACAACATTTCAGAAATAAATAGACTGTGCTTTTTCTTGTAATTGAGAAATAAATGTTTTCAGTTTGCATCTGTTTTATTTTCTCCCAAATGTTTCTCTCACAGGCATCGATGTCAGAAAATTATTTCCTTACATACTGGAAGAAAATTAACTATAAATGGTCACTTCGTTATATAAATTCAAAGGAATGCATATTAGCTTATTTCCAGAAATATATATTATCATTACTATGAATAAAAAAATATTGAGTCCAGTAATACCAATGTTGGTACTTTCAGGCTATGTTCCAAGAGTGGGTATAGCATTTCTAATTTCAGAAATTATCTCTTGAGTTTACTAAAAACTAAAAATACTCTAACATGAACCCTGTATATCTAGAAAGAGCTTAGAGGTCATTTGTTTACTACTTCATAGTGAATTTTTGAATAAGGCCTCTCTCTCCATCCCTGCCTTTTCCACTCTCTTTGCCTCTCTCCACTCCCAGTCACTCTGCTCCTTTTCTTCTTTCTTTGAATTTTTGGATATTAGTTTCCAGCTGATAACATATTGGTATTGCAAAGGAAATCTGAGTGTTCTGCTGTTGTAAATGTGGTGGACAGTGCTGCTTAAAACCCTCACAGACTTCTTGTTACAGGCACTGTGGCCAGGTTGTCTAGATTACTCATCACCCCAAAATCAAGTGTGCTTCATGATCTTTTTTGACGCCATCTTTGAAAGCTTACAGACTATCTAGTAGTGGAAATGAGATTTCACATCAGACCCTACTCAGTTTTTCCCAAAGGTCCTTTGGCCAGCTTGAGTCTTAGAAATAGTTATCAGCCACAGAGTCTCTGAAGTAATAAAAACATGACAACAGAAATGACCAGACTCCACTCTTGGACATACTGAATGGCACAGTTGGAGAAGCTTCCCTAGAAAGTCTCCAAAGCAACCATGATTGGATTTCAGGGCTGTGATTAGAAGGACAGGAAGCCAGTGTGAAATCCATCAATCTTATATTAAATTATGGTACTTCAGTTTTATCCAACATTTAAAAGCTGCTTTACTTATAATAACCAGAAACTGGAAACAGCCTAAATGTCCCTCAGAGATAAAAAGGATAAATAAAATGTGGTACATTTACACAGTGAAGTATAACTCAGTTGTTTTTTTTTTTTTAAAAAAAAAAAAAATACATCATGAAATATGCAGGCAAATGGATGGGAATAGAAAATCACCCTGAGTGACCCAGACCCAGAAAGGTCAATACGGTTTTCAATTGAGTTGTTGGCTAAGGGTGTCCTATAGAAATTTCCAAATAACCTGAATTGTTGTTAAACAAAATTTCCCCCTCTGAATACTGACAGCCAGCAGAGCCCATTGCCAAGGGCAATACCCATTCAACTCATTGTACATGGAGAAGTCATTTTGGTGCCTACATGGGACCTTTTTCCTACATTCTAGTCTCTTTGGTCTGGGAAGGCACTCTGAAGGGTACCAAGAGAAATGGAGACACCAACCCAGCCACACAACCTTGAACCTACTATATTTTGGCAGAAAACATGAAAAAATAGCCAAACAATGCCTGATTTAACATAAGACCCATTATTTGAGGAACCTATACCCAGCACCCAGTAAGTACAAACCACTAACTAGATAGATAGCCCAGAGACCTAGGGTAAAACAAAACATTACTAGCCAAACAAATCAAATCAACAACAATAAGAACATACCCCTAAAGAAATTCTGCTATAATCATGGATCAGTACCTTATCCAGGCATCAGACATCCCAGAAGCTTTCTGCAGCAGAAGATGAAAGAAAATGCAGAGTCCCACAGCCAGATGTTACGTGGAAAGTAAGTCTAAGTTGGAGATCTCTATCAAGCCCCTACCTCAGAGCTCAGGGATGTCCACCAAAAAAGAAGGAAAGAATGTAAGAGCCAGAGGGGATGAAGGACATCAGGAGAACACTTTCCTCTGAACCAACTAAGCAAGGTTCAAATGAACTCATAGAAACAGAAGAAGCAAACACAGAGCCTGCAAGGGTCTGCACCAGGTTCTCTGAATATATATTTTTGCTATTAGTTTAGTATTTTTATGCAACTCCTGAATGTGAGAACTAGTGGGTCTCTCTGACTCTTGTGCCTGCTCCTGAACTCTTTTCCTTCTAGTGGGCTGCCATGTCCAATTTCATTGTAATAGATTTGCTTCATTTTACTGTGTTTTATTTTGTCATCTTTGGTTGTTATGAGTTAGAAGTGTTCTGTTCTAATAAGACACAAAAAGGCAGTAGATCAGGAGGGATGGAATGAGGTGGAAAACTGGAGGAGTATAGGGAAGAGAAATGGCAAAAAGTAAGGCTGTGCTTAGAAACTTGAGGTAGGAAGATTGCTTGAAACTAAAAGTGTCTCAAGGCCATCAATGGAAACTTTGGGTGTTTAAGCCTCTGAAAAGCTTTAAATAAACAAAATAAACCCAACATACTCAAAATTCATGTGACTAATGCTATACACATAAACTTAGATCACAACAGCAAGAAGTTATGTGTGAATAACTATAACATTTATAATCATTTTCGAATTTAGATATGCAATAGAAATTAGTTTTGCCATTTTTCAGCTACATAAAAACTTACTTCTACCATCATTTTCTTTCTTTGCAAAAGAAGATCTGATGCTGAATAGAAGTGCTTTCAACCTGTTTTACCAGATATATGGGTGTAATATCACTAGTTTGAAATATGCTAAGTTCCCCTCCAATAACAAACAGTTGTGCCCTGTCTCTCAGGGCATCTCTCCTTTAGTAGTGTATATCTTCTTTTATGAAAAGGACAAAGTAACTGTCAGTTTTGAATAACAGTATTGCAACCAAAATCCCCCCCCCCTTAAGGAAAACTCACATACTGAATTGTTTAGCTAAAAGTTCATACATGGATATGCATGGAAGTAGTGGAAGTCACAGCTTAGATATGCAGCATTTCTGGGGTCATTGACTGTAATTGTGGTTGATTTTAAAAAGCACAGATGAAGAGATGGACTTACAACTATTCAGAAATCTAATTTTTGACCATGTTGTACTCTTTAAATGTCTCTAATGCTCATTGTTTTGGATAATTTCAGACTCTTACTTATGTATTTTGATCATATTTACCACTAAATATGTTCTCTGTGTGACTCACTGAATGTAACTAGGGTTGCTTGTATGAGCATGAATGGGGATTGTTTCTTACTGTCTGACAATGTACCTGTGGCTACACTACTTAAAAATGTAACTTTGCCTCTCCCAGCAAGGATGAACTACCAATAGTTCCTCAGGGAGTATTGGGGACCCAGGAGCCATCCATCTCCAGTGCTGGAAGGAATGGAGATGGACCCACTCCTGTGCAACTTTTGCTAAGAGTTTGTGGGTTCAATTGTCATATCACATCCAGCTTTTCACAGCAGACTTCTCAGCCCCTGGCTCTTCTGTTATTTCCTTCTCTCTCTTCTGTGATGTTGTCAGAGGTTATTTATCAAATTGCCTTCCAAATATCCATGCTGATGTCCATTAAATACTAATGTTTTCTACTCTTGTCTGGAGAGCCTAATTTCCACTAGTGAGTGGTTACTGAAGAGACTCTAATGTTGGAGAACCAGAATAAGCTGGTCTGGCAGTTGCATGCTCAGTCCTAAACATGACATCTATACTACCCACTCTAAGATTTCTTAACTGCAGCTCTAAAAAGATGCCAAAATCCTTTGTGGAGAAACAGCCTATTCTACAACCATGTGCAGGGAATCCAAAATCCATCAAGAAAAAGAGCTTCTACAGTGGCCCAAATATATGTTTGGACTTTATGAAACAGCTACAGCCTATGATGCTTTTTATCTTTCTTTGTGTTTTAGATTTACATTACTATTTTTGAAATTTTCAATTCTAAATTATGAATAATAAAAAAAATTTACAGGTGTACATAAAATTTGCTGACTATACTTGTTTTAGATTATTTCTTGTTATTGGATAACATTTAATAAACCACATCAATTTGTCTTAAAGTCACCATTTTCATCCTTTTACAAAATATTTTCTTCTACTGGATACTGGTTGTTGTGCACACATGTGTGTTTGTGTGAGAGTTTATGTTTGTGAGTGTGTGGTGTATATGCATGAATGTGTGTGTGTGTGTGCATGTGCATATATATGTATTTGTATTCTTCCATGTGTTTGGGTGTGTGTGCATACATGTGACATTGATATTGGATATCTTTCACTATTACATTATATATTGAAGCAATACCTGTCACTTAACCTGGACCTCATCTATTTGGTAATTCTAGCCTTATAGCTTGTGCTAGAAACTACTTGCCTCAGCTTCTTGTACACTAGACATGCAGGAAGATCAACATAATATTTTGCAGTCTTTTTACAGTGCTAGGGATCCAAACTCCATTCTGCATACTGTATGACATGATTGGACTTTCCACTAAACTGTCACCCAGAAACTCTTCTGCAGTTTTAAAAGACTAATTAAAAACATTTATTCTACCAGGATTTTTAAAAGGCAAAATATTAAATTATAAGTAGATTGTATTCTTTTCTGAAAATAGACAGCAATATCCGAAGAGCTCTGAGAGCATTCCTCACAAACTTTTCCAAACTCATTTTGTCACTGCAAGTGTTTAGGGAATTTGTATAGCTGGAACTTTCTCCAGTTTCTGATAGGCACAGCACGTCAATGTAAGTTGCAGGTAGGCACTCCTGTGCATTAATTAGAAAAGGTCAAGCTGTGCAAAGGAAATGAGTGCAGTTCATACGGGTAAGAGCTTAGAAAGTACAAGCTGTGACAATGAATTCCAAATCTTCACTAATTACTGGTGCTTCCTACAAATAAAATGATACTGAATGTGCAAGCATGCTCAAGACAGAACTCTTTGCCTTCCACAGAGGTTTGAAGAAAATGAAAATATGCTTTTTAAAGTGATATGCAACTTTTAATACTCTTTTAAAACTTATAATGTATTATTCCAGTACTGGGAGATGGGTACATGATTCTTCCTATTTTAATGATGAAAAAAATCAATATTCTGATCAACTTGTTACGGTCAAGCAGATTGTCACTAACAGAATGAATGGAAATTTACCCTGTGGTTTTTTGTTTGTTTGTTTGTTTGTTTGTTTGCACACAATTTCCAATTATGATTTCTTATGTAAAAACGTGGCATTTTGTTGAATCCTCAAGACATATTTTCATCTAAATCTCATGGAGTTTCAGAATCAGGTTTAAACAAAGAAGCAGAATGCATGAAGATTAATTCTAGGTCTTATCAAAGCCACATTAAGCCAATATATTTATATTATCTTATAAATCTTAACCATGCTAAAATTCCTAAATAGAAAATATTTTAGGTTGACTCATATTTTCAAGTTGTATCAAATGTATAGAAACACCTAATTCACTTAGTTAATAAAATCTTTGCACAGCAGGCTCTATCCAAGCTAACCTCTGAAATCAGTATGAAGTGTCTATAACCTAGAAGAAAATTTTAATATAAATAATAAAATACTATTGTGATATTTTATTTCTATGAAAAGGAGTCATTTTTTATTTTTAAAAAAATATTAATTAGAGCTGGCTTAGAGTTCAGAGCTTTAGTCCATAATTGTTATGGCAGAAAGCTTGGTGGTATGCAGGCAAACATGGTCCTGGAGTGGTACCTGAAAGTTCTACATCTTGATTCATAGGCAATTAGAAAAGACTGCCTCACTGGTTGTGAACTGAGCATCTGAGACCTCAAACCTGCCCTCAGTAACCATTTTTTCTAGCAATGCTTTCCATATTCAACAAAACCTTCATAGGGCTATTTTCTATGGCTCTCCTGGGGCCATTATTATTCAAACTACCACAAATATATACATAGAGATTTCTGAATATACCATATTGTAAATATATACCATATCACATAGTATATGTACTTGATGCATAATATGTTATTTCTATACATATATGTGATATAATGCAATATATGATATAGTAGAGAAAGAAAGAGAAAAATGAAAAGTAATTTTGTTTCTTCCTTATTACATCAAGTAGGAAACAAAAATTGCAAAGGGACAGAAGGTAAAATTCAGTCATTTGTCCTAAGCATTCCAACCTTTCAGGCGACAACCGGAAAAATCATAGAATCTTCTTTCAGATAAGGTATAATTATTACACAGATACCAAGAGTTTTTCAACTAGTGATTGGCTGAGAAAAAAATCTTAGTATATTAAGGTGTTCATGGCTGATTAGCAGCCTTGCCAATTCCTGCCCAAACACTACAGCCTGAGTGCTTCCCAGAAAGTCTGCAGTGATCAAAGACACAGGTGAGCATTTTGTCCAAATACCCATTCCAGCTGGGACACACACACAGCCCAGCAGACTCAGGACCTACGCACCCAAAACCTCTACCTGGAGCTCCTTCTGGTCCACTTCCCCATCCATGTAAGACCAGTGGCCAGATACCCACCCAAAAACTACAGCCAGTGATTATCCACTAACCAGGACAACAGGAAGTCCACAATAATCAGGGGCACAGGTGGCCTGCTCTAACCAGGGAAAAGAAGAGGCCCACACTAACTAGAAAAAAACACCACCTGCCTCCAAGGATACCAGCTCTAACTCAGGTCATAGAGCTCTACTTGCTTCCAATGATGTCAGTTCCAGTCAGGGTATCCCAGGCCAGTTAACAACAGAGAGAACCAGATGACCAGAGGCAAGCAAAAGATCATAAGCTACAGAATTCAATGCAACTTTGCACTATTACAACTTAGTTTTCCCAGCAAAACAAACCTTGGCTACCCTAACACACACAAAAAGCAAGATAATGACTTAAAATCCCATCTCATGGACATGATAGAGGCCTTACATATGATATAAAGAACTCCCTTAAAGAAGTACAGAAAAACACAGGCAAATAGGTAGAAGTCCTTAAAGAAGAAACAAACAAATTCCTTAAAGAAATATAGGAAAATACAATCAAGCAGATAAACAAATTGAAAAAAAAAAACTGTCCAAGGACAAAAAATGTAAATAGAAATAATAAGGGAAACAAACTTGGAGATGGACAACTTAGGAAAGAGATCAAGAGCTACAGATGCAAGCATTAACTACAGAATACAACTGATAGAAGAAAGAATCTCAGTGATAGAAGATATAGACAATATTGACACATTAATCAAAGAAAATGCAAAGGGTAAAAAGCTTCTAACTCAAAATATCAAAGAAATTCAGGACACAATGAAAAGATCAAACCTAAGACTAATAGGAATAGAAGAGGGTAAAGAATCCCAGTCCAATTTTCTGAGGGTCCGCCAAACTGATTTCCAGAGTAGTTGTACCAGCTTGCAATCCCACCAACAGTGGAGGAGTGTTCCTCTTTCTCCACATCCTCACCAGCATCTGCTGTCACTTGAGTTTTTGATCTTAGCCATTCTGACTGTTGTGAGGTGGAATCTCAGGATTGTTTTGATTTGCATCTCCCTGATGACTAAGGATGGTGAACATTTCTTTAGGTGCATTTCAGCCCTTCGAGTTTCCTCAGTTGAGAATTCTCTTTTTAGCTATGTTGCTCATTTTTGGATAGGGCTATTTGTTCTCTAGAGTCTAACTTCTTGAGTTCTTTGTATATATTGGATATTAGCCCTCTATTGGACATAGGATTGGTAAAGATTTTTTCCAAATCTGTTGGTTGCTGTTATGTCCTATTGACAGTGTCCTTTGCCTTACAAAGGCTTTGCAGTTTCATGTGGTCCCATTTGTCAATTCTTGATCTTAGATCATAAGCCATTGGTGTTCTGTTCAGGAAATTTTTCCCTGTGCCCATGTGTTTGAGACTTTTCACCACTTTCTCTTCTATTAGATTCAGTGTATTTGGTTTTATGTGGAGGTTCTTGATCCACATGGATTTGAGGAGATAGGAATGGATCAATTTATATTCTTCTACATGTAGAACACCAGTTAAACCAGCACCATTTGTTGAAAATGCTCTCTTTTTTCCACTGGATGATTTTAGCTCCTTTGTCAAAGATCAAGAGACCGTAAGTGTGACATAATAAATTGAACATAATACTACCTGAGAACCCAGCTATACCACTCCTGGGCATATACCCAATAGATGCTCAAACGTGTAATAAAGACAAATTATCCAGTATGTTCATAACAGTCATATTTATAATACCCAGAATCTTGAAACAACCCACTTGTCATTCAACAGAGAATGGATACAGAAAATTTACATTTACACAATTGAATACTACTCAGCTATTACAAACAATGACTTCATTAAATTTGCAGGAAAATGGATGGAACTTGAAATTATCAACCTGAGTGAGGTAACTCAGTCACAAAATAATGAACACAGTATGTACTCACTGATAAGTGGATATTAGCCCAAAAGTTTGGAATACCCAAAATATAATTCACAACAACCACAGGACTGAGTGTGGGGTCCCAGATGGAGGGGTTGGAGAAGGGACAGAAGGAGCTGAGGGAGTTTGCAGCTTCATGGAGGGAGCAACAGTGTCAACTGGCCTGACACCCAGGTGCACCCAGACACTGAACCACCAACCGAAGAATATACATGGAGGGACCCATGGTGCTGACCACATATGTGACAGAGGAGGACCTTGTTGGCCATCAGTGGGAGGAGAGGCTCTTGGGACTGAGGGTGTTAAATGCCCCAGTGTAGAGAAAGGCCAGGAAAGGAAGATGGGAGTGGGTAGGTGGGTAGGGAATACACCTCATCGAGTCAGGGGGTAAGGGGATAAGATAGGGAGTTTCCAAAGGGGAGACATGGAAAGGGGAAAACATTTGAAATGTAAATAAAGTTTCAAAAAAAGTAAAAGAATCCCAGTTCATAGGGTCAGAAAATATCTTCAGCAAAATCAAAGAAGAAAACTTCCCTAACCAAAAGAAAGAGATTGTCATAAATTTACAAGAAGCTTACAGAATACCAAATAGATTAGACCAGAAAAGAAAATTTTATCATCACATAATAATCTAAACAGTAGATGTACAGAACAAAGCAAGAATATTAAAAGTTGTAAGGGAAAATGGCTACAAAACATATAAAAGCAGACCTATCAGAATTACCCCAGACTTCTCAACAGAGACTCTAAAAGCCAGAAGATCCTGGACAGATGTCATCTAGACCCTAAGAGAACACAAATGCCAGCCCAGGATACTATTCCAGCAAAACTCTCAATCATCATAGATGGAGAAACCAAACAACTTGATATTTCACAACAAAAAACAAATTTAAGCAATATCTTTCTACTAATCCAGCCCTACGGAGGATACTCAAAAGAAACCTCCAACTGAAGGAGGGCAACTACACCTATGAAAACACAAGAAACTAAATAGTTAACAACAACCTCAAAAAAAGAGAATCATACACACATAATCCTACCTCCAACAGCAGAAATAACAAAAGTTAGCAATCATCTGTCTTTAATATTTTTTCAGCAACATCAGGATCAATTCATAATAAAACAAAACACATTAACACACTGGATACATAAAGAGTTTCAAGCATTTTGCTGCATACAAGAAACAAACCTATGACAATGGCAGAAATAACCTCAGAGTAAAAGGCTGGAAAAAAAGTTTTCCAAGCAAATGATCCCAAGAAACAAGCTGAAGTTGCCATTCTAATAACCAATAAAATGGACTTTCAACCAAAAGTTATCAATGAGATGGGAAAGGACATTTCATATTTCTCCAAAGAAAAATCTACCAAGAGGAAATCTCTATGCCCCAAAATGCAAGGACACTAGCATCCATAAAAGAAACTTTACTAAAGCTCAAAACACATATTGAAGCTCACACAATAATAGCAGGAGACTTCAAAACACCACACTCACCAATGGACAGATCATTGAAACTGAAAGTAAATAGAGGACACAGTAAAACTAAAAGAAGATATGAACCAAATGGATTTAACAGATATCAATAGAACATTTCACCCCAAAACAAGAGAATATACCTTCTTCTCAGCACCTCATGGAACCTTCTCCAAAATTGACCATATAATTAAATATAAAACAAGATTCAGAAGATACAAGAAAATTGCACAAGTCCTATGCAGTCCATCAGTTCACTGCAGAGTAAGGCTAGACTTCAATAACAACAAAAACAACAGAAAACTTATATATTCATGGAAACTGAACAACTCTCTGCTCAATGATAACTTGGTCAGGGAAGAAATAAATAAATCAAAGACTATAGAATTCAATGAAAATGAAGGCACATCATACCCAAACTTATAGGCACAATGAAAGCAGAAAATTCATAAAACCAAGTTCCTTTATAAAGAAGTTGGAGAGATACCATATAAGCACCTTAGCAGCACACTGGAAAGCTCTAGAACAGAAAGAAGCAAACACACCCAAGAGGAGTAGAGGGCAGAAAATAGTCATACCTAGGTCTGAAATCAACCAGTTATAAACAAAAAGAACAATTCAGAGAATCAACAGAACAAAGAGCTAGTTCTTTGAGAAATTAGCCAAACTACCTAAAGACACACAGTATCCAAATGAACAAAATCAGAAATGAAAAGGGAGACATAACAACAGAAAACTGATGAAATTAAAAGAAAAATTCATCAGAACTTATTACAAAAGCCTATACCCTACAAAACTGGAAAATCTAGATGAAATGGATGAATTTCTAGACAGATACCAGGTACCAAAATAAAATCAAGATCAAGTGAACTATCTAAACGTTCCCATAACCCCTTAGGAAATAGAAATAGTCAACATGAATCTGAAAAGCTTCTGTAAGGCAAAGAACATAGTCAATAGGACAAATCTGCAACCTACAGATTGGGGAAAAAAATCTTTACTAACACTACATTCAATCTAGAGCTAACATCCAAAATATATAAAGAACACAAGAAGTTACCTTCCCCAAACCCATATAACCCAATTAAAAATAAGTATAGAGCTAAATAGAGATTTTACAAGAGAAGAATCTCAAATGGCTGAGAAGCACTTAAAGAAATATAACAGATTCAGATATGAAGGTGGAAGGGGACAGAAGAGAAAACCAGAGAGTCAAAATAATGGATGTAAGTAAAAGAATTGGGAAGTGGGAGTTGGGGGATCCTCTAGAAAGTACCGGAGACCCAGGAGGTGAGGCAGTCTCAGAACTCATTGGAGCTGACCTTAGACAAAGTGTTCTACACTGGGGAGAGGAAACTGCAAGTCTCCACCTCTAGTGGATAGACTGGGCCTCTATTGGAGAGACAGGGGTAATAATCCACAGTCAAAATTTCTGACCCAGAATTGTTCCTGTCTAAAAGCACTGCCAGGACAAAAATCGAGAAAAGACTAAAGGAAAGAGAGCCAACATTTGAATCTATCTCATGGGGGGACACCAAGGCCTGCTGCTACTATGCTATGATGTGTTTAAAGCTTGGAATGGCTGTCCTCTGAGAGGCCTTCCAAGCAGATGACTGAGACAGAAGCAGATACTTATACCCAACCATTGGGCTTAAGTCAGGGACCCCTATAGTTGAATTAGGGGAAGGACTGAAGAAGCTGAAGGGGAGAGTGAACCCATAGGAAGACCAGCAGTCTCAACTAACCCAGACCCCAGGGAGCTCCCAGAGACTGAGCCACCAACCAGGAGCATACACTGACTGGTCAGAGGCCCATGGCACATAGGTAGCAGAGGTTTGCCTTGTCTGGCCTCATGGGGAGAAGATGCCCTTAATATTTGAGAGATATAAGGCTGCAGGAAAGGGAGAAGCCTGCTGGGGTTGTGGAGGTAAGCACCCATTTAGAAGCAAGGGGGAGGAGGAATGGGGTGAGGACCTGTCAGATGGGTGGCTGAGGTTGGTGCAACTCCTGGAATGTAAATAAATGAAACAATTTTTAGAAAAAGGTTTTCATGGCTATCATCTAAAAGGAAACTGAACTGCATCTTTTTATTGTTGTTGTTGTCAGTATTATTACTGAGTGAAGAGAAAGAATAGCTCAGCAAATATGTATTTGTTTAGTGGTTCACATGAGAGCCTGGTCCTCATGAGTTCTTATTATCGTTAATGATGGAAGGTAATTATTGGACTGAATGATGCATTCAGGCATTTCAAGGCCCCAGTAAAGCAACAGAGTCTGCAAACAACCCTAGATATATGCAAGGCTAATGTCTAGCACTGAAGCCGAAGGAAAGTAGAACCTTTGAAAGGCAGAGAGTGATGGCAGAAGAGACATAGACTGTGACAAAGCATGGCAGAAGAATTTCCCACTGGCTTTGAGTTGAAGCTTGGACTTAAGCCAATCTAGTGAGGATGGAGGGATGTTGACAGTGCAGGAGGTATGGAACATCTCATCCAGGGGACAAAATGGTTTTTCAAGAGAAAAATTTTTTTCTGCTTTATTATTTTAGATTCTCATTGCTTCCAGTGCAGCTGTTTTCTGTTAGAGCAAAAATCAGTAATAAAATCAATTCTAATTATGAGCAAAATACAAGCTCTGGTTTCTATACATGTTTGGCTTCTCTGTCAAAAACATAAAGTCTTATACCATTATCAGTAAGTTATTTATTTTCTGGTTGTATAATCTGAAATCCTTTACCCTTGATAGTTACTTTTTTTCTTTAAACATGCAATTAATTTAATGATACTCTTTCCATTTTCCCAAATCAACTTGATTCTTCCTTAACTGTGGAAGGTATAACTGAATAAATAAATTTTGTATGCATATTATTAATGTTAAAATCCTATGAAATTCTAACTTTCCTACACAACCATTGCTTTCTATCACCCCCCTCCCGTGTATGTGTGCGTGTGTGTGTGTGTGTGTATGAGTGTATGTTCATGCAACTTTCTGCTAAACATAAAAGGCTGTGGGTAACTTATACTGTACAGTATTTCTCAATACACTTTAGAAGTATTTTGTTCATTTTTCCTATGTATATGCTTTTTAAGAAACCATAATGATGTCTGCAAATTATCCTTCTTAGAAACTTGTTTTCAATTTAGAGGGTTTTTTTTTTTTTAGAATGATAACCATTTCTTATAATGCACATAGACTTGCAAATACATAAAAATGATATATACTATAAAATTTCTAATTTAAAATCTAAACGTTATACCCATTGTGGTTCATGATAGATTTCCCATGTTGCATCTATTTAGAAATAACCCTGCAATATTCAGTACAAAAAGCTGAAGATCTTCCATTCCTAATTACTAATCAATACACTGCTTCATAGATAACCTGTTATGATTGTAATACACTACATGAGATTAAGACAGAGCTTAAGTGTAAAATTTTGATTCCTAATACATTTTTTATATTTCACTTTTGTTTTGTTATTGCATTGTTAGAAGGAGAGGCAGGGTATTATTTCACAAGCAAGATTGCCAGGCCTAAACCAAAACACACGAATCTCCTATCTCAGTCTCCAAAATGCTGGGATTAGAGATATGAGCAACCATATCTGGCTATATAACATTAGATCAAAAACTAACTTTGTGCAATGAACTTCTATTAAAGTGCATTTCCTGACAAAATCTGAATAATTCTTATTTAAAATGAATATAAAATTACTGTGAAGTGAAAATGATCTTCTTGAGGCATCAGTGTCACACTTTTACTACATTAAACAATTCTGAATGTGCTATAATATGGAGAAGCATTTTACTGACAGACAATGTTAACAGAAAAGCTGTCCTCAGATTATCATCTTTAGTACTTACCAATGTCAGTATTGATCACAGATGGTGCTAAAACCACAGTGCAATATATTTGCATTTGATAATAGAGCATAACCTGGAAATGCAATTTCTACACATGTATGCAACTTATTTAAAATAAACTTTCTAGCATTCTTTTTGATGTCCATTCATTATGCTTTCAAAATGAACACATAGCAATAGTAGTTTGCAATTTTATGAGGTCCCTTATTTCGGTTCTTGATCTTAGAGCACAAGCCATTGGTGTTCTATTCAGGAACTTTCCCCCTGTGCCCATGTGTTCGATAATTTTTCCCCACTTTCTCTTCTATTAGATTCAATGTATCTTGTTTTATGTGGAGGTCCTTGATCCACTTGAACTTGAGCTTTGTAAAGGGAGATAGGAATGGATCAATTCACAGTCTTCTATATGTAGACCGCCAGTTGAACCAGCACCATTTGTTGAAGATGTTGTGTTTTTTTCCACTGGAAGGTTTTAGCTCCTTTGTCAAAGTGACTGTAAGGCAAGGGATACTGTAAATAGGATGAAACGGCAACCTACAGATTGGGAAAAGATCTTTCCCAATCCTATGTCTGATAGAGGGCTAATACCCAAGGTATACAAAAAAATTAAGAAGCTAGACTCCAGAGATCCAAATAACCCTATCAAAAAAGTGGGGAACAGAGGAGACTGGAATGGCTGGGAAGCACCTAAAGAAATGTTCAACATGCTTAGTCATCAGGGAAATGCAAATCAAAACAACCCTGAGATTCCACCTCACACCAGTCAGAATGGCTAAGATCAAAAACTCAGGTGTCAGCAGATGTTGGCAAGGATGTGGAGAAAGAGGAACACTCCTCCATTGCTGGTGGGAATGCAAACTGATACAACCTCTCTAGAAATCAGTTTGGCGGACCCTCAGAAAAATGAACATAATACTACCTGAGGACCCAGCTGTACCACTCTTTGGCATATACCCAGAAGATGCTCCAACATGCAATGAAGACACGTGTTCCACTATGTTCATAGCAGCCATATTTATAATCGCCAGAAATTGGAAACAACCCAGATGTCCCTCAACAGAGGAATGGATACAGAAAATGTGGTACATTTACATAATGGAATACTACTCTGCTATTAAAAACAGTGACTTCATGAAATTTGCAGGCAAATGGATGGAAATTGAAAATATCATCCTGAGTGAGGTAACGCAGTCACAAATAAATGAACATGGTGTGTACTCACTGATAAGTGGCTATTAGCCCCAAGGTTCGAAATACCCAAGAGTCACTTCGCAGAAACCATAGGGCCAAGTGTGAGTTCCTAGAGGGAGGACTTGTAGAAGGTACTGAAGGAGGTGAGGGAGTTTGCAGCCCCAGGGAGGGAGCAACAGTGGCAACTGGCCTGAGTCCAAGATACTCCCAGAGACTGGATCACCAACCAAAGAATATACACGGAGGGACCCATGGTGCTGGCCACATATGCGGCAGAGGAGGGTATTGTTAGTCGTCAGGGGGAGGAGAGGCCCTTGGGCCTGAGGGTGTTAGATCCCCCAGTATAAGAGGATGCCAAGGAGGGAAGATGAGAGTGGGTGGGTGGGTGGGTGGGGGAATACCCCCATAGAGGGAAGGGAGGGGGAGGGAATGGGTAGGTTCCGAAGGAGAGATCTGGAAAGGGGGAAACATTTGAAATGTAAATAAAGTATGAAAAAAATAAGCAAGATACTATGAACAGAAAAAATAAATAACCAAGTTAAAAAGAAAAAACAATAGTAGTTTATTAAAATATAAAATATATAATTTCTTTGGATGAAACTTGATAATCACAGTATAAATTGTCATGTTACTTCTTTACTACCTTTCATGTTAGTATTTTGCTTTTATCAGCTTAGTTATGATGTGTTTAGTTTTGACAAAATTTAAAGCATCATTGTCAAGTGTTTCTATTTTAATACATCTTCTACTTAAAGAAAATAAACAAGTTATTAATAAATATCTCATTTAAATTTAACCTTTTGATGAAAATAACATAATTTTCTGCTCTTAGTGCCACTCACATAAATAATGTATATGTCTTCACTTGACAATAAATAATGCATGTCCCTAAATAAGTGCAGCTTCTTGGTAAAGTAAACAAAGTGAAAGAAATGGAAAACTTTGAGGATTAAAAGTATTATAAAAGTATAATTTATTGGTTTTCTGATATGTCCTCTGGTGTCAACATTATACTGTATAGCATAGGCAAAATACAAGCAAACAAACAAAGCAGGAATGAACAAAGTTTCAAAGTGGTATACCACTGGAGTCCATGACGTTTCATTTTGATATAATAAAAAAGTAGTGATTTTGCCCAGAAACAGACTTACTTACAGCAGAAAATATCCTGGAATTAAATATGTTTTTCGGGTTTTGTTGGTGGTGGTGTTGTTTTGTTTGCTTGTCTGTTTTGAAGTTTGCACTGCACTGTCTGTTTCCAAAGCAGTGACAACACACTAAGAGAGGAAGAGGGAAAGAGAATAAGAGAATAAAAAAGAAAGAGAACATTTACACTAGGTTTTACAGACATTCATTTTCTTGCTGGAGATGGTCCAGTAGTTACAAATCCTGGGTGCTCTTCCAGAGAAGACAGGTTGAAGTCCATCAGCTATGCTGTTTGTTCACAACTACCTCTAACTCCAGTTCTGCATGATCTAGTGCCTTCTTCTGGCCTCTGAGGACACCAGGAATGAACATGGTTACGCAAACCAACATAAATACACATAAAATACAATAACTCGTTTTTATTTTTTCTTGCTTCTTTATGCATTATTTATACCAGTCCTACTCATCCTCTCCCCCCCTCATATCCTCACTCTACCTTTGCTATAGTCCCCTCAAAATAAAACGTACAGGAAAACTAACAAAGGGAGGAACAACCAAGCAGCAAAAGGAAGCTTAGCAAACTGCTCATCATAAAATTTGTAGTATGCTACCATCTGTCCCAGAGTGTGTGCCTTTGTAGATTCATTTTCAATTGCAAAAGTTCATTGTAATGGGTCATTGGACTGGCTGGAGATCTCAGGATTCTGTGACACAATCTATATTGTATCTCCACCAGGACTCTTTCTGGTTATCTGGTTATTGTCCTGGGTCAACAGCAGGACTGATCTTTTCATGCACCCTTGCCATTCATAGATGGTAATAGTTAATTTGGCCTAACAGGAGATTTGGTGTTTGATGGTTCGCTCCCTGGAGCTCTCTGCAAAACTACCTTCCCTAATTAGAACCACACCTAGCTGTTATACCTTCCTGCTTGTTTACAAAGTAGCCTCTTTTATTCAACAGTGCCTAAAAGCGGAGGAAAAAGAAAAAAAAGACCTGCTTCACATTCTCATCCAATTATATTCGAATCCTTTGCAGAACATATGTTTGAAGTTGCCCTTTGTTTTCTCTTCAAACCCAAAGAAGAAAAATAGTAGACCTATTTTATTTTATTTTTTTACCGAGACTGCAAAGTTCTCTTTCCTTGTTATTGTATAAGGCAAACAAATATTCTGAAACATGGGAAACTAATGCTGAAGAGCAGAATCAAACTGATTGGAGAAATAGGCAAACACCATGGCTAAAATCAGCCTTCAGAACTGTCCAGTCTCTTGACTTTCAGGTGTAAAAGACAATAAATAGTTATATATGAGCTATGAAAATTGTATACTGTGGTACATATGTATATGCAAACTAATATATAATAAACATGTATGCTCACACATAGTGAACACTTTTGTTCTAGAGCATATAGGATGATATGAATATTACTCATAGTACATGCCTCTTCTCATGTCAGAGACATACCTAGTCCCACGGTTAAGGTCTCCCAAGAACAGCCGTCACAGTCACATTTATACAGAAGATCTGGTGCAGACCCAGGTTAGCCCATTCTTGCTGTGTCAGTCTTTGTGAGCCCATATGAGCATGGATTAGTTGATTCTAAGGGCCATCTTCTCCTATTGTCCTCCAACCCCTCGGACTCTGACAATCTTTCGTCACACCCTTCCACAAGGTTCTCTAATAACAAGGAAAGGAACCCAATGAAGACTTCCAATTTATACTCTCTGCATAAATTCTAGCTGTGGCTCTCATATCCAGTCCCATCTGCTGTAAGAGGAAGCCTCTCTGAAGATGACTGGATAAGACATTGATAAGTAAGTTTAGCAGGTTATCATTAGGAATCATTTCTTTGTGGTTTTGTTTGTTTTGCGTTTTGTAGTTGTTGTTGCTTGTTTGGTTTGGTTTTTTGGTTTTGAATTTTTGGTTTTTACCAGTGTGCTTGGCTCTACCCTAAGTCACTTGGCAATCCAGTCTCTAATTCCTAGTTATCTATGCAGTGTAAGGCATGTGCTTCCTTCCTCTGGTGGTAGGGTTGCAAGTTAAGCCAAACATTGATTGTGCACTCCCACAAGTTTTGTACCATCATTTCCCCAACAGATTTTGCAGCCATGTCAAATTGTAGGTGGTGGGTTTTGTGGCTGGGTTTGTATCCAGGTATTCATGGATGTTCATGAATTACAAGTCCATCTGAGATTTACCTTGTGGGTCTCATGAGATTCTTTAACTTCCTTCAACTGATTGCTAAGAAAATGCCATTTGAAAAATCACCCTCAGACTTATCATTATTGACTGGAAGTTGTATAAATTCTTTTGGAGACTTTCATCTATCTCTTTTTATATTAGTCTGGTGTTGTAGCCAAAATAAAATGCCACAAACTGGGAATTTTAAAGACAAATTCTGGATGTGAGAATTCCTTCGAGCCAGTGTAGACTCCAGTGAGGGTTCTTCTTCTGTATCTTCCAAAGAGCTCTTGTTCTAACTTAGATGAAGGTAGCATCTTTCTGTATTTTAAAGGAACACAACGTAACTATTTAAGTCCCAATTCAATTGAAAACAAGCTGGAAGCTTTCCCATCTATTTAGATCAGAATGTGGAGATTTACATTGGTAAGTTAAGAGTACAATCATACAGAAGGTAACAAAAACAAAAGGATAATATGGAAATGGCTAAGTATTAAAATTAAGATGTTCTTTTGAGGTTTGATGAAAGAGAAGACAAATTGAGTAGATATTGATAATGTTTACTCATTAATAAATTATATTTATATGCCTCAAACAAAACCACAAGTCTGTACCTATGAGTGTTATGTTTGGTGCCTGAAGTGGCCAGAAGAGTCCATTTGAATCCTTGGAGCTCGAATTATAGCATGCTGTCAGCCACTTGCAAAAACCCTCTCTGAAATTTATGAATGGAAAGAAGACCAATTTTTCTATCAGTGGTTTATTGCTAAGGAATGGTGTCAGCTATTTAAGACCTATCCTTCAACATAATAAATGCTGCCATCTCATGTAGCGAAGTGGCATATAAAAGACAGCTCTGGCCAATAAACTTAAAGTACTTTAATGAAAACTGGTAAACCTTTTGCTGAAGAACAACCATAAATGGGCCTTTAACACTTCCACTTAGTCAAAAGATTTATAGATTTTATATATTGTTACATGTATGTTAAAAATCATTCAGATAGTGCTACAATATGCAAGATACTTCAAACAACGTAATAAAATACTTTTACAAAATATGCATTTATTGATTTTTAAACATTTGTCTTATAGACATTTCTTTACAGAGTATCATTTAAAAACTGTTTCCTCACATAATTATCTAATTCATTTAATTTGTGCATGATTTTTTCCCTCTCCTTACTCAATGTCCCACTCCCTCCACTCCTTTTCAAATTCATTAGCATTTTATTTACAGCTTCTATTTTATCACACACTCATATCCCACTGAGTGCCTTCAGTGTTTCTCCTGTGGGTTAAACACTAACCACTTGAGACTGAGTAACCTATCAGGGTGCTTATTTTCCCTTGGCCATTGGTCACTTGTAGCTCTTCATTAATTACCTTTGCTTCCAAGTAAAAATGAGATCATAGCATTTTACATTTTGAAAACACTTGGATAGAATTTCTCATTTGACTAATTATCAAAACTCTTTTGTCATTGAATCATTTAATGAATGAGTGAAAACACATGACATAATGATTGTTAGTAATTATGAATATGAACATGCCTATTGTATTTTGCTTCAATATTAGACAAAGATAGAGAATTATAATTATGAAAGTAGTTTGAGAAGAGACTGGGTGAATTACTGTATCTAAACACTGAGGTATGCAAAAATCTATGAAAAATAAAATAACACTAGCTACTCTCAGATATCAGTATTTTGTTTTCTTTTTATAAAGTACTCTACATATTAACATCAAACATCCAGTTTTTACATACTGAGTTCTATACTAACACACATGTTTGTATTCTTGATCTAACCTGTTTCTTCATATGAAGAATAATCATTTTGGGGTTGTTTTTGTTTCTTTGTTGTTTTTTATTACTTTTATGCTTTTACAGTCCAGTCATTACCCTAATCCCAGTCCTCCCTCCCACAGTTTCTCATCCCATTCCTCCTCCCCCTGTGTCTAAGAGGAAGTCTCTACTCCCCACCCCACCCCATTCAGGCATCCACACTCCCTGGGGTCTCAAGTTTCTCTAGGGTTAGGAGTAATCATTTTTAAAAGCATAACAATCACTTTCATATTTATTGTGCTTCGATGGTCAGTCCACCAACTAAATACATAAACTACAAGAAATGCTGGGTGAAAATTATACTGCATCCAAATTGAGAAAGCAAATACAAATGAAATAAAAATTAGACTTAGCCCCCAGAGAACAAGTAACAAGACAAAGTTTGATGTATTTACACCAGCAATGTTCAATTCTATGATATTTTTGAATGGTTGAATGTATACAGTTCATAGAGAATTATAGAAGCTTTTAAAATTGTCATAAAAACAAATTTATTGCTTCCAGTTTTAACTTATACATTAAATTTATACAAAATAAGTCACTGAAGACACCACCCTTCCCCAGGCTAAGGGAAGTATTTAGAAAAGGAGGCTGACAGATTGTGAGAGTCAAAGGGAATGAATGATTTCAAGGAGACAGTGTTCCAACCACAACAGGCCTCCCAATATGAACTGACAGAGACTGTGATGGTGTGTAAAGAGCCTACACAAATTCAAGGTGGACAGGTTCTCAGCACTGAGAAGAGATATGGACACTGACAACCATCACTGTCTAAGAAACTTTCTCCAATTAACATTTGCTTGCAAAGAAAAGACTAATTTTTTTATTAATTATTTTATTCATTTATGCTTCAATGATATCCCCCTTCCTGGTTACCTCTCCACAAACCACCTACCTCATTTCCCCTCTCCCTCCTCCCCTTTGCCTCTATGAGAGTGCTCCTCCACCTACTCACCCACTCCCGCCTCCCTACCCTGATATTCCCCTACACTGGGGCATCAAGCCTCCACTGGACCAAGGGGCTCCCCTCCCACTGATGTCAGATAAGGCCATACTCTGATACCTATGTAGCAGAGTCATGGTTGATAGTTTACTCCCTGGGAGCTCTGGGTAGCCCAGTTAGTTGACAGTGTTGTTCTTCCTAGAGGCTTGCAATCCCGTTCAGCTCCTTCAGTCCTTCCCTAGCTCTTCTGTTGGGGTTCCCATGATTAGTCTGATGGTTGACTGTATCTTCATCTGTATTGGTCAGGTACTGGTAGAACCTCTCAGGGAACAACCATACCTGGCTCCTGTCTGCAAGCACTTCGTGGCATCAGCAATAGTGTCAGGGTTTGGTGTCCGTAGATGGGATGCATCCCTAGGTGGGGCAATGTCTCGATGTCCTTTCCTTCAGTCTCTGTTCCATTTTTGTCCCTGTCTTTCCTTTAGACAGGAATATTTCTGGGTTAAAATTTTTGAGATACATGGGTGGCCCTATCCCTCAAATGTGGATCGTGCCTATCTCCACTTTGTTAGGTATTTCAGCTAAAGTCATCACCACTGGGTCCTGAGAGCCTCCTGCCTTCATGGCTTCTAGGACTTTCTAGTGACTTCTTAAGAAAGTCACTCCAAAGGAGTCTCTCTAGGTATATTAACAACACTTAAACAGTAGGCCCTATTTCTAGCAATAAATAAATGCAAATAAATGAGCATTTGTCTCATACTGCTTTGTTTGGGCATATTTTGTCTTAATAGTCTTTATCTTGTATATTATGGTTTCCAAATGTGTGATTTTATGTGTTTTCCTTTGTGTGTGTGTTTCTTGTGTTTTGTTCTGTTGTTTTTGCTTTTAGTCTTTTACTTTCTTTTATTATTATTTTTGCCTGTATATTATATAAAGAGAAAGAGGAAAAAACACAAGTGGATGCTTGGAGAGGTGAAGAAGATATGTGAGGATCTGAAAAGACGAAAATGTGATGAGAGTATATTTTGTGAATAAAAACAATTTATATTCAGGTTTTTAGGAATATATGTGCATATGACAATACATACTCATACATTATGTAACAATTAATGGAAAAGAAGTCCGGGAGTTTGAAGGAGAATAAGAAGTAGCATATTGGACAGTTTAGAGGGAGGGAAGGGAAAAAAGATATAATAATACCAAAATTTTAAAGAAAACATAAATGATTGTCAAAAACAAATAAAATATTACGGGTACCCTAAAATATATAAAATGATCATTTTGATTATCTCATTGTTTGTTGTAGTTGGTCAATATATTCTAGTTTACTTGAAAACAAGTTGAATTTTCTATTTCAAAGCCTATAACATTTGAACTGACTTTTCACAAGTTCTATGACATATTTCCCTTACCCTTCCTGTTTTGTCTACTTAGCATTCCATGTTTTTGGGTTTTCTCTACTGTTGTATTTTGTTTTTTCCTCAAATACACAGATATTGAAGGATATTTAAGTGATTGCACATTCTCCTTTTTCTTTTATTATTTTTAATTCATGGACCAAAGGTGTTTCTGCTGTGGGTTTCCTGTACAATACCCTGAAAACAGCTACTAGTTCTTGGATATTTTTTCTATGGTTACTCTAAGAATCCATTTATCTAGGAATCTTTTCTTTTCATCCTTCTTCCCTTTACAATAGCAGGCCTGTTTGCACATTGGGTTATTTCCTATTACTGATTTCTGTAAACTCTGTATTAACTATGTTACTTGCTTCTCTTTAATAACTAATTAAATTTTGAATAAATCAGTATAAGAACAAATGCATAAATATTGAAGTGGGCAGTAACCTCAACAAGGTCCTTTCTTAGCACTGCTATATCTTTTGTTTAAACTTTCATTTCTTTTTGTCCCTTAAGTCTTTGATGGATAAAAGTTAAGTATGGAAACATGGCTACTGGAAAAGTTTCCACTGAAACAAGCAAAATTAAATGTCATTCTGTCCAACTCAGCATCTTTTGGATTTAGCCTGAAGACTTCTGATAGCTCATAGTATGTGGAAGCTAGCCTGCAAATTGAGTTTGGCGTATGTGCTGAGAGTTAAGTGGCAACAGAGAGTTGGAAAATTTCTCTTGGAGAAGCAGGTTTATCTCTTCAGTATTGGCAGTAAATTATATTTTATAAGCCTGGAATTAATGTTAAAATATTCTTGAATTTGACATGTCCTTGAATGAGCCTGTTCTGAAGAGGTTTCAGAGAAGGCAGTATACACATATATTCTAAATTTTAGTTTCCAAAAGAACAAACCAGTTACCACTGGTTTGAGAAAGACAAAAACACCTTATGATTGAAGCCACTTTTGAGGAAAAATATAAACTGTTTTGACATAGTAAGCAGTGATCAAGTTAAAGAATCAATGAAGTCAGAACACAGAAAAAAAGTCACATAAAATAATCTAACATGAAAATAAAAAAAAGTTTAAGATTTTAAATAAAAATGATGGTAAGATATGTTACAGGAATATAGGTGTTTATGCTGGCATGTGGATCAGTGGTAGACCACTTACATAGAATACACAATATTCTAGGTTCCATCTCAATACTGCTAAGATCAATGAGTCTGTCGAAAACACATGTTCATTAAGTGTGACAGATACATTTATGAAGGTCAGGGTTTTCAGCAATGTATATTTTAGGTAGAGATTTTTTTAAGTAGTCTAGTGTAGTCAAAATCTAAATGTAAAATATGTATCCAGAAACAAAAGCATTCTGTAACCCTAGACAGAAATGTAGAATATAAGTTGGTCTTGGACTAAGGGGAATGCAGTAGAAAAGACTATATGAATATTATATATGAATATGTCAAATGAATTGGATTTATAATTAGACTCCATCATTCATCATCTGGGTAAGCTTGTGCACAAGCCTTGTAATCCAAGTGACTGTACTATGTACTTAAAATCAAAATGCAAACACTGTCAGATTAATAAGCATGAAGATCCCTTAAGGATAAAAATTAGAAAAGGGTGACTAACTTTGATGTGGATGGTGCTGCCTCTCAGTTCATTTTACATAATTCTGTTTTGCTAGATCACAGATCTGATGGAATTTTTCCCCCACAATACACTTTCAATTAATTTCTGTGGCTGAATGTACTTCAGATTTGTAAATAAATGTGTGTTTGCTCAGAACAGAAGGGTCAATTCTAATTTGAAACAACAGGTAGAAAGAAAAAAAATCTGAATAATTCAATTGGCTAACAAGGTTGTTGTTTGCTTTGATCACACTAAATTCTCAAATATGCCTCAATCGAAAATGAGAACGATGAGAGAAAAGATGAAATAGAAAATGAACATTGCTAGCATGATGAATGTGTCAGGTCACACCAGTGTTTTAGATTTTAATTCAATTTCAGAATTGCCTTGCCTCACATGTGCATGCTTAAGTAGGAGAGAGAGAGAGAGAGAGAGAGAGAGAGAGAGAGAGAGAGAGACAGAGAGAGAGAGAGAGGGCTGTGTGACTAGATTTACAGGAAACTCTAACCCTGTGTAGAACCTGTATTATGTCCATCAACGTTTTAGATCAAGTGCAAAGTACCACCTGTGACTTTTGACTTGTAGAGACTTTGCAGGACGACTTGATCTGTGATTAAAAGTATGTGTGGCATCCTGACACACTTCAGGAGAATATAACTCAAGGGCTAATCTTCCTTGTGCATCTCCATCATTGCGTTGTCATTCAGTTGAAATTCTTAGGACTTGGTTTGTGTCAAGATATGTTTAATGTAGTCTTAAACCAAGAAAGTGCTTTTATAATGAGACCATTAAATGGGATTGTTGTCAGATATTTCTTTTAAATTTTTTTTTTTTAAATAAAAGCTGAAGCAAATTTAATTTCAAACTAGTTAGGCTGTTATGTCTGAAGACGAAATATCTTCACAGGAGATTTTTACACTTGCCTCTTTTCCCAACATTTTCTTCCTATTAATTTTTATTTTAACATTCAGATTCTTCTTACACATAGTTGCCTAATTGATATTTTTAGACGTGTTGTTCCTTTTTATAATGTTATATAAGAGCAAGATGTTTCTCAAATCTTTATAGATGGATAGCAGATGTTCCTAATCCAGTGAATATCGATTGGCTTGTTTGTGTGGCATACAGGGTAGGAAGATAGTATTACAGGATCAGAAAGATGAAAATAAGAGGCTTATTTTATATAAAGTGTGAATATTTTACTTATTTAGGAAAATTTTGCATTCTGAAATTGTACACTACAAAATTTTATTTTTTTTTCCTCAATGAGTTTGGTTGAAGCAGAACCTAAAATGTCTACCCTAGGTAAGTATTTTTGACTCATGAACCCCTTTTTCCAGCCAAGCATTTATCATTCACAGCTTAATGGGTGTAGTTAGAGGGTATTGTTCTAGTTTCCTACTATTGCTATGGTAACATAATGAATAAAATCAACTTTTAGTAAGGCAGGATGTATTTGGCTTACATTTCCAGGTTGTATGCATCATTTAAGAGATTTCAGGCAGGAACTGTGACAAGAATCTGAGGAAGAAAGTGGATGAAAACTGCTTGCAACTTTGATAATAAAGTCTATGCTTAAGTATTATTCTTATACAGCCCAGAGCCACCTTCCTGGAGAACAGTGTTACCCACAGAAGGCCGGGATCTCCTACATTTTGCAATAATCAAGACAGCCCTCTCTACAAATGTCCAGAGTGATTCCTCCTTCAGTTCATCTAGGATGTGTCAAGTTGACATTTGAAGCTAATAGTACAGTCAGTATGGAGGTTGAGCAACTACAGACTTCTCATGATGCAATTTTGTCAGTGCCTCAGCATTGCCTTAAGAACAATATAATCTAGTTAGCATGAGATTCAAGGTGAGCAAGAATCCAGTATACCAGCATCATTAATTGGACTTTCTTAACAGTTCACCCAAACAAATAGTTCTGATGCTCTAACAATTTAAAAATTCAATATCCTTAAATGTGCTAATTATTTTCATTTCTGATTTCTTTTGTTATCTCTTAACGTGACCCTGCTTTATTAATAAATCTTTCCATTTCTGAAGTGGTAGATTTTCTTCCCTTCTTTCTTCATTCTTTCTTCCTTCCTTTCTTACTCTTTTCTTCTGCCTCTCTCCCCTTTTTAGAAAAACAGCATATTCTAGTCTCTTTTCTACTCTGGTATTATCGAAAACAACTTAGAAAAGAAAATTGTTAATTTGGACTTCCAGGTTCAGAGCATTAGCATACATGATGGCAGTGCAAGACATGAGCAGAGACAACTGGCAATCCATCTCTTGATCCCCAAACATGTGCATATAAAAAATAATAGAATGGCACATGTCTTTTGAACCCTCAAAGCATTCTTTTTTCCCCAGTAGCTTGCCTTCCATGGAGAGCACACACCTTGTAATCATTCCCAAATAGTTTCATAAAATGGTGACCATTAATTTACAATAGGGCTGCTTTGTTATTTAAACCACCACACATAGGTAACCCCATATTTACAATATCTTGAGGTACAGAAATATTTAATTTTAGATGATACTATATATAAAAATGTGACTGTTAAGTTTATTTCATCCATAGAGCAGTCACAAAAATTGTGTCTTTGATAGGATGAGTAAGATTTGGCTCACAAGTGTCACATAATCTTTAGGGGAAATAAAGGGTACAGTCTGGTGCAGTGTTAGAAGGATATGATGTTCAGTGGGGTATTTAATTAATTTTAATTTACAATGTGTTCACACTGGAGATAAGCATATGAGTTAACTAGTAACTGATATTATTTCTTCTCACTAGAACGCACAGCATCTCAACGGTGACAACACAAAGCAATAAAGGAAATAACTTGGCCAGTTTGAAATAAAATAGTTTGCAACTCTTAGATGGGAGAAATATTTTTAGCACCTTTCTAATTGTCTCTCTATTGAAAACATGCTGATTGAACTACCTAGTCACCAGGAGGATATAGTCTCCTAACCCACTAAGTTATGACTCAAAGGGAATCATAAAAACCATAAGTACTCTCAGAAACAGAGTCAAGATCCATAAACTATGAAAATTCAGGTAGTCCTCTTAGGAAGCAAGTTTCCATCCAAGAAAGACAACAGTTCATGGTTACTAAAATTTCATATAAATGGCAGCAGGGGAGGGGGACATTCAGAATTCCTTTTAGTGAATAATAACTGTTTCTCATTATGAGTTAATTTTTTTGTTTCCATTTCATTTCGACCTGAATATGAAGAATTAAAGAATTTTAATATTTTCACAAAGCTTAGATCAAGAGAAACTTTAAATTATTATTCAGACAGAGTCATTGAAACTAAAAATTATTCCTGATATGTGATTTTATTAGTATTAAACTTTCATATATTTGTAACAAGTATCAATGTGATAGACTTTAGTTAATTGAACCCCTTTTTATTTTATCTGTATTTTTATTAATTTTTATTTTATATCTATGTTTATATTTGTCTTATTCTACCTGTAAATATATTTATTTTCCCTCTATTGAAATAGATTATTTTCTTATACAATATATCTTGATTACATCAAAAGACCAAACCTCACCAATTAGGTCATGTTTGAGGTTGAAAGAAGAACAAATATCAAGTTATGATACTAAAATGACTGTTGAAGCTACATTGAACAATTATAGAGTAAAAGCTTGATGAGAAATGCTTTTGTGTCCACTTACTATAATCCATAATAACTATGCAATGTTTTTTAAATAAATGATCTGTCAAAAATAACACAAGTGAATATTAATGAGATAAGATCTCAGTTAAATACATTTTAGCCAAAAGAACCTTAAAAACATAGTTGAGGCATACCAGTTATACTATGCAGCAATGAATGGAAAAAGTAAATATCTCTTCTTACATTTAGTTGCCAAGTCATATGTGATACCATAGATAAACCATATGTAAAATTTGATGGTACAAGAATTTTCAATTGAATTATTTCATAGTATCAGTTGAATATTATGATCTGAATGAGTTACACTCGATTGAACCAGAAAGTTGGAAAAAACATAAGCAAGTGCCATACTGAGTAAAAACATTTGGCTTTGAAGTATGGGATTCAATTGCATTGGGTAGAATGACAGAAGGTTCCAACTGAAAGACAAATGGAAGGCCAGTAAGAATAGTGCTTGAATTATAAGCTATGGGAGTTGTTAATTCAAGGTAGAGCTGTGACTTAAAGAAATACAGCTATCCTGTTGGATGCTGCTAAACTATCCTATTGGACACTGCTAAATGCCAAGTACTGCAAAAGAAAAAGAAAAAAAATGTTGTTATGGATTCTTGTATCAATAATTGCTCTCTCTATGTACAGTACTTAGAATTGAGCCAGTTTCCAAGCTAAGAAACCATTCATTAAGAAGAAAGTTTGTCTTGTTTGAGGATTAAAAACTGAATTGCCACGGGAAAACCAAATCTGTGATAAATCCCTCTCTAGTTTCCCTCAATGTGAACTATAATAATTTACTGGAATACCATCTGTTAGGTAATTAGAATATTTAAATCTTAGGAGACCAACTGATTAAGGTAGTTTACCTAACATCACTGAACCCAATATACAATTACAGTGCCTATGTTTCAGAAGGTATAAATGGATTGTTGGATTTAGTCTTATCTGTGACAAGTTTGGTGATTTTATCTACCTAAGTGCATTGAAAATTCATTGTATAGTGTAATATATATGTATACTCATAAATAGAATTACACCAATAATATCATTATTGGAATAAGAGATTTAAGTCCTAGAAATTTCTCCCCTCTTAGTCAACAGAGCCAATTAAAATACAAGACTATCACCATAGATGGTATAGCAGAGATTGTTGTCATTCTAAAAAAGTGAAAAAAAAAAACTTCACCAAAACTTTCATAGAATTGGACATAAATTATACAAAGCTAAATTATTTCTATGATTCCCTCTTTAGTGTTTGTCTTTACTAGCAATGTGCTTTTCATTCAGACAATAAATATTGCTGTTTTCATCCATTAAAGTAGCATGTAGCATTGAAGAGTTGAAATCACTAAATTTAGATTTAATTTTGGCAGGAATTTTCTTCCTCATGAAATTTTGTGACATTTTATATCATTAGCCTGAACTAAGTTTCACTAACTTCATAAATTCCCATGCTTGCCTTTACACATATGTTTGTGCAAAGTCCCTATCTACATTCCTGCTAAAAGGAATTAATTGCATTGATGATTGATGTTAACCTATACCATACTACCTATTCTATAGTATAAGATTACTCTATCTTGGGATTAACAAAAATATCACATTATGTAAAAATATTTACCCAGAGAGTCACACAGTTTGAAGAATATTTTAAATATTTAAGGTGGTACTGAATGTTCTACATAAAATTCTCAATTTCTAGAATCAACAGTAATACTAAACGAATGCAATGTGTCCAGAAAGGTAGCTATCAATGACTGCATTTTGATAAACATCAATGATGAAAACCTTGGGTCTCATATTAATCATCATATCCAATTTAGTAATTGGCAAATCTTGATCATATTGTTCCTTTGACTATATAAATACTATGTACTGGGTCCGTTAATACTGTGATCATAGTGTTACAATTAGAAGGCACACAAGTGACCACACATTATGTCTTTATCCTCAGTGATGTGTTTAATTGGTACAATTGATGAATGTATAATGTTACAGCAGCAAAGTCTGATTATATTTGAGAATACTATTGAATGTTACCCTTTATGTAATTTGAATCCATTAAATCTTTTCCATTAGGCGTAGTGGTTTAGTCAGCTATTTTGGCACAAACACAATCACAGTATTTTCTAGATTGAGGCAGGAAAATGGCTACAATCAAAAATACATGATAATATTCTGTTTCTGAAAAATTAAAACTCTTGTCATTTATTTATTTATTTTTTACACTCCAGATGTTAATGTGAGTTGAATTCTGAGTATAGATCTGAACTCTGCCTTATGTATTCCGATTATGAATTTGAACATCCTGCCTAAGTGAGTATACCCCTGCCTGCCTTGATGCTAATATCTCACCACTTTCTAACTACTGCATTGTTGCTAATAGCTCACTGACTTTCTAGCACTGGTTCAGTGTAAAACCCTTTCAGCCAATGTGCATTCACGATATAGCCCAAAAACTGCAGAACTGAACAGGTGCCCATTTAAACCTTCAACATTCATATCATTTTAAACTGCTAACTTGATAGAACTTTTGTGCAGATATTTTAAGTGTTGTTTAAGTAACCATTATTATGGAAATGACTCATACTGAGTTTGACAATACTGACTTTCAAATATGACATTCTCAGTGGACCAATTACCACTAGCTAAAGTTATGTACCTGACAGGAAAGACATTGTTTCTTTAACTAAAAGGTAAGCATGACTGCCCCTTTCACCAGCACAAATAATGACTGAAAACTTTTTCCTCCTTGAACTTGTATTTTTTTTTTTTTTTGAGACAAGGTTTCTCTGTGTATCCCAGGCTGTCCTGGAACTCACTCTGTAGAGCAAGCTGGCCTCGAACTCAGAAATCTGCCTGTCTCTGCCTCCCAAATGTTGGGATTAGAGGCATGTGCCATCACTGCCGGGCTTTCCTTGAACTTGTAACTTGTGGTTCTACAAAATAAAACATCCATTTTCATGAATCCAAATATTTTCTTGTGGGTCACAATAAAAAATCATCAGGAAGCAATAACCATTGCTGCTATTTGAACACATTGTTGCCAAGAACAACTGAAATATTGTCTATGCTTCATACTTTTTGTTGAGAAAATTTATTAAGTGCTATGTAATAAGAAAGTCCGCTCATATCTATAATGTATAGACTTCACTGTATCTTAATTCTTTCATGTATTTACAGAAGTATGTTGATTACTATGACAAAGTTACAACTAAAAGACAAGGAGAAGATCAATAAGGTCAGTGCTTAAATTATAGGCCAAAAAATTGAGAGTTGTTAATGTAGGCTAGAGTTGCGCCATTATGCTTGGGTAGCTTGCACTGACAGAAGCTCTGTGTTCAATGTCTAATCCTGCAAAGGAGAATGGCCATGAATTGCAGCAGCTTGATATCTATGGCAAGTATCACCCTTCCAAGAAGAGTAAATATGCCTCACACTTCAGAAAGGAAAATATCTTTCATTTCAAATGAAAAGATATAACGTCCAGTAAAAATAATAAATAAGCGTGAGTGACTTACAGCAAAGAGATAAAAGTGATCTAATGTGTGGCTCCAACTGCAGCAAAGGGAAAATAAATCTTACCAGGTAAAGGACTCTTTGGTAGCATTCTTCTAGGTAAGAACTTGAAGAGTCATTGATTGTAAAAGAAGGAACCTAATTTTAAAAAGATTAGTTAACTGGAAAGAAATAAACTAAGAAGAGCTACAGTTCATTCACTTTCATTGTTACTTATACAAAATAGTTCCAACTTATCCCAAAGTCTTCAACTCTTCTTGTGTCAGAATGTTCTCTATTTAGAGAGCTCAGGAAAGAAATACTTTAAGTCATGCTAGTAAGTTCTCTAGGTTTGAGACATACTTCTCAGTATACCTTTGATATTTTTTCAGTCACCAAGTAATATATGTTCAGCGAAAAGTCATCATCTTTGGATCTGTTTGTTAAGAGGTCAAACTATATATTGAAGGTCATAAGGAAATAACAAATCATTGCCATGACTTCAATGGCATTTTTCAATTACCTAAAATCCACAGCCAGGTGGTAGGGTGGCTTTCTTAGAAATAGTCTTCTGGCTGAGCAGTGGTGGCGCACACCTTTAATCCCAGTACTTGGGAGGCAGAGGCAGGCAGATTTCTGAGTTCCAGGCCAGCCTGGTCTACAGTGTGAGTTCCAGGACAGCCAGGGCTACACAGACCCTGTCTCGAATCCCCCCCCCCCCAAAAAAAGAAAAGAAATAAATATTTTTCTGGACATCTATACAGGAATGCTCTCAGAGGCTTTTTTGTTTTGTTTTTTTTTTTTGTTTTTTTGTGTGTTTTGCTTTGTTAGTTTGTTTTGCTTTCCATCAAAAAGTAATTGATGAAGGCTAGCTAGAAATATATCCCAGTTGTTAAAGCTCCTCTCAAGTGTAGGTACTCCATACTGGGAATAGGGGTAGCATAACTACCAACATGTTCTTCTAGCTGTTGAAACAGAAGCAAAAACGGTGTTATTCATTGTCTCCTATTGATTTTATAAAGGTGAAAGACTTGGTAATCTCCAAAATACATTAAAATGTAAACACAGATCCACCCTCTTCTATTAAAAAAACAAATTGATACAATGTTTTAAACAGCATGTTTGTAAGTTCTCCCTCCTCAAAGCCAATGTGGAGTACCAAGTTTCCTGTCCCTATATGTAATTTGTATGTTATCCCCATATGGACTTTCTTAAATCCATGTTCTCTTTTAGTCTTAGCCCTCTGAACACTTGTCCTCCTTAAGGATCAATTACTGTTTACTTTTCTTTATGGTTTATACAACCTTTATGGGTGATAGAAGTTCATTCGTTTGCCTAAATACTGAATTTGTCATTAACAAATTGATGTCTCACTATGAGGTTAAGAATTCCAGTTAAAAATCTCCTCTTGGCATCACAAATGTAAACTTCCAATGGATCTAATCATCTTCATATTATGTTCTTAGCAGGATTGTTCTTCTATCCCATCCAGTATTTCACAGATATTAGATTCTAATGTCATCCACTGGCCTCTCTGTGTAATTTTTGTTTCTCTTCACCCATTCTTCCCATCCTTCTCCAGAGTCTTTTCTCTCTATTTTCTTTAAGTCTTTCTCTGTTTTGTTGTTGTTTTTGTTGTGAATTTCTTGGATGTAGCAAGTCTCATCACTCACATTTTTTACTACCTCTAATTACCCTCAACTTCTTTATTGCAGGGATTTTTATAACTTGGGGATTTAGTTGCATCCCTGCCTTGACCTAATTTCTTTTCCCAATAACACAACACTACAGATTTGGTAAATTACATAGAAAAGAAAGAAACAGTGTGAATAACATAGAATACGTTCTTTGTCCCCTCCCGGTCCAGTGACCTCTCCTTCTGCTTACATGGCCAATGTTCAGTTATAGCTCAGGATATTGTACAAAGAGATGGTAAAATTTCTAGTCTCATAATTCCTCACAAGAGTTATTTTAGATGTGAGTGACTTAACATATTCCAATACAAATACCTCTCTGTGTACGATTCTACTGAATGACTAAAGTTCCATGGAGATGTTCAACTTTAATAGGGTTAGAGACGCAATCACAGACACAACAGTTATTTGCCCTGTTTAACTACATCACTGACCCTTGCCCCCTTTACTCTTTCCCTGTCCAATTCCATTGCATCCTTTACATTCTGTAAATAGGCAACCACCTGGCTTCTTCCGTGTCCACTTTTTTTTTTTTTTTTCATTGCCCAAATGTCTTTTTCCTTTTGTTTGGCTAATTCTCAGCAAACTCTGGTCATCACAGGCCTTCCAGAATTTTGCAAGGTTTTCCTATGAGAGCTTGCATGACATCAGTGTTTAATAAATGATTCTAACTGCATGTGGTTCTTTCAGCCGCTGTTTCCCTTCATTTCACTCTTTGTCTCACTAATCACTCTTTCAAAAGCTGTACTTCCATCAGGTGTCCCTGATGTCCTTTGCACAAAGAATTTTATTGTAGAAACACAATAAAACTATCTTTCTGGACATTATCTCTATATTTATAGTAATAGAACTGCAGTTTTTCTAAATAGGTCTTCCTATGTTCATAGTTAGCTTTTATTTCAAATCAAAGATATATTTCGGAATCAACATAGTTTTTTTTTTTTTTTAACAAGAACTGATTACTTTCTTTTAGAGTATAGCAGACTGTTCTAATATTTTATTAGTATTTTCAAATGGAAAATCATATTTTTTTCATAATTCACATGAAAATAATAGGGTCTCTGAAAGGTAAATGCTGTGAGTGATAATATATTGTAATATATTGTGAGAAAGACAAATATAGAGTTGTTTTTAAATAGATGATCATTTGGAAATAACTAAATCTTCTGCTGTCTCCTAGATGTAGAGAAGATTATGTAATATTTTTTACATTTGAACTTTCTCATCTGAAAAGTGGGTATAATGTGAATTATGACCTTCTTGGGGATTTTGTGACTATATAATATCAAAATGCATCAGGGCTTCAACAAGTTTGATACATAGAATCCTTCAATAAAAGTGTTATTCTTACAAGTGATCGGGTTTGGGTTGGACTATAAAAATATTGTTAGTTAAAAATCAGTGAGACATAAGGAAGGGAGGGAAGCTGCAATGGCAGGGTTTTGACTCCAATATAAATGCTTTCAGGACTCTTTAGAAACAAAAGAGTAATTCCAGTAGAGGGAGCCATTGTAGTAGGTAGAAAACTAATTTGAAGATGTGGAGTATCAGGGATTTGTACACAGAGGATCTCTGTATGCTTGCATCCCACAGCATTTGCTATTAGTTGCCAACACAGCTTATTTAATGTGGAACTAAATGTAATAAAGTTAAAGTATGCTTACTGTGCTGGTATTATAATGAAGCTTGCTGAATTCTTAAGTGTAAAAAAGAGAGAACAGAAAGGAAAATGAAAGACTTGAATATTGGTGCTGCCTATGTCTTTAAGCAAGCCGCCACACTGTTCACCCTGAATTATGAGTCCCTTAATTCTGAGTTGTGACTTGGTGCTAAAGGGCACATTGGTATGTTTCCTCCTTAACTGTGAAATTCTTCACTTTTATTGTTTCTCACTCGCACTTTCAAACCTTGCAAATGCTGTATTATTACACTATTACATAACACAATAACTGCTATCTCTCGCCTGCCTGTGCTGATCTATGCACAGCACCTTCTGTCAAATAAGTCAGGACCCCTGTGTCTGACGAAATCAATTCATCAAAACTGCTGGGCTTTCTACTCATCATCTTTCTCGCATTGTATTACTAAGCACATTAGCAGCCTTCAGTGCTTGAGCTTGGGTTCAGCAAAACAACTTTGTGTTTCACTGCTCTTATTGCAAAGAAATCAATGGTTTTCCAACTAAACTACTCATGACAAACATGGTAAGTTCATTAGCATCTGCCCTGGTTGTCTGTATGGAGGTTATACTGCCAACCTGATTTGCATTTTTATCTGTAAGGAGCACAAGGTTTGAATTGCCTAAATGTTTCCTTAATGATTACTCCCATTCTCTTCCACACCCATTCACCTCAAACCTCCACAAGCAGAGAGCAGGACTAATTAGTATCTAATTGATATTTTTTTTTCAACAGTGCAACAGAATCACTCTCAATACAAGGAAAGTAATTTCATGATGTGCTGTAGAGAACACTTAATCAGTCTTAATAGCAAATATAGGAGTATTTGTTAGGTCTTTAGAATGATGCATTTTAAATAAGAGGCACCTGGATATTTCTACTTGATTTTTGCTGTATAAATAAGAAAAGTTTATAACCACTCATTTATACCTTGCGTAAAACTGGGGCATTATTCTACATTCACTCAACTAGGCAGTGAAGACAAGAAGATAATGCTTCTCTCTATGAACCCATTAATGATTAGGGAAAAATTTGAAAAACATAACAGTATGAAATTGTGGGTTTGCCCTGAGGATCTTAGAGTCACAAGAAGGGCAAACACTGGTATAAAGATGAGGAAGAGTAACTCCTGGAAGAGGTTTAATCATTGACCCAGAAAGAATGCAGAAAAGTAGCCATTAGGTTGGAGGAAAGATTGACACATTCACGGAGGCCAATCAGAAATCACTGAAAATATAGCAGCATAAGAAAGATATTTTCAGTGGTATTTGTTGAATATATTTTATACTCATTGTACTGGCTAGTTTTGTGTGTCAACTTGACACAAGCTGAAGTTATCACAGAGAAAGGAGTTTCAATTGAGAAAATGCCTCCATGAGATCCAGTAGTAAGGCATTTTCTCAATTAGTGATGAAGGGGGGAGGGCCCCTTGTGGATAGTACCATCTGTGTGCTGGTAGTCTTGGGTTCTATAAGAAAACAAGCTGAGCAAGCCAGGAGAAGAAAGCAAGCCAGTAAGCAGCATTCCTCCATGGACTCTGCATCAGCTCCTGCTCCTTGACCTGCTTGAGTTCCAGTCCTGACTTCCTTCCGTGATGAATAGCAATTGGAAGTATAAGTCGAATAAACCCTTTCTTCCCCAACTTGCTTCTTGGTCATGATGTTTGTGCAGGAATAGAAACCCTGAATAAGACACTCATTAAATACATTCAAGTCATAGAATGATTTTTAACCATTCACTCAACTTAAAGTTCAATGTGTTTCAAGTTAAAATATTAAGGTGTTCTTTAAAAGATGTAAGAGCAACAAAATGTTTGTTATACGTATAATATAAATATAAATATTACTTTATATTTAAATATTAATATTATATTTATATTAATATTATATTTATAATATTATAAATATAAATATATAAATATTATATGTTGGGCTAATTCTGCAATAAATTAGTTTATGTATTCTCTAAAATTTAAAGAAACCTCTCAAACAACAGAAACACACATACACAGAGAGAGAGAGAGAGAGAGAGAGAGAGAGAGAGAGAGAGAGAAAGAGGAGAGAGAGAGCTTGCTATCTTAGGAATTTTGTTTGTTTGGTTGATTGATGACTGATTACTGTTAATTATTTTTAAATATGAGGACAGTGTTCCTCTCTGTAACTTTGTTTCTCCAAGACCTCACTAGATAAATGAGGATAGTGTTTAAACTCAGAGATCCATCTGAATTGGTCTCCTAAGTGCTGAGATTATAGATATTTTCCATCTGCAACACAGGTTTTCTCACATGTCAGTCTGGTGGAGGCATAGTCTCAACTGGGGTTCTTACTTCTAAAATGACTATATAGATTGTCCCAAATTAACATAGTTCTAGGAAGTACAGGTACTATTGGAAGAAGGGAGAAAACAAGCAAGAATTTTAAAGTATTGTAATCTTGGGTAAACAATCAGTACTTCTCAATGAACTTAGTTTGATTTTGTTATGATTTTTGTTTATTATCAATTAATATACATAGCAACAGCTTTCATCATGCCCTTTGCAAACACGCATCATTTTTATAGTCCTTCCTACTATCGCTCTCTGTGTCCCTGCACCATGTTCCTCCCTCAGCTTAGTCCCTTTTACACTTCCATGTCCCATGTTTTCTATGACATCTCGTTTTATTTGAATCGCATCTTCTTTCTAAGACTCCATTTGTTCATTGTTGTCTTTCTAATTCATGACCTATATCCATATCCCCATGCACAGCTATGCAAATTAATGAATCCACTTATGAGAGAAAATATGTAATATTGGCCTGAGTCTCCTTTAATTCACTTAATAGATAAATACCCAGGTACTTTTAGTTGCCTGTCAAGTATATATAATTGGTATAGTAATGAGCAAAATACCTTTATCTTGGAGTATAAACACACACACACACACACACACACACACTATATATATATATATATATATATATATATAATATCATATATAATATATAATATTAATAATATTGATTTTAATAGTATAATTAATATTAATAATTATATTATTGATAATATAATTAATATTAATAATATATTATATATTATGTGTGTTGTATAGATACAATATATATTGTATATATATATTTAAAGTTCACCCCTAGCTATGAAGCTACTGGAAAATGATAAGATCTAGGAGGAGAAGAATCAGTTTCACTTAAGAATATGTTCCTGAGTAGAATGAACATTTCTCACAGCAAGGTCAAATCTGAAAGAATTTATGAGATTTGTTGCTTTAAGCAAGGGAAAGAAGGAAAAGAATTAGAATGTAGAGAGAAATGGTGATCTGGGCAGAGTTCAAACAAGTGTGTGGAATATGATAGAAGCACTTTGTATGGACATCTGAAAGAAATCAAAATAAGAAGAAACAAAATACGAGAAGATATTAAGTACAATACAGAAACCATCAACAAGCACACCAAATGAGCATAGAGTCAAAGTTAGAATGCTTTAGAATTTATAAAAGAAACAAAAATGTTGAAAATCTTACTTTCCTGAATTTGCCATGACTAATACCACTAGGCCATATTCTTTTATATTCTTTGGCCATACATTTATTGACTCCTCGAAAACATGAACATCAGATGTGGTGCTTAATTTTTATTTCTGAAGATGTTGTACCATGCAATATCCCATTACATAATTTTGTATCCTGTTTTGTTTACTACTTTTGCTAGCAGTCATAAGCAATAAATCTACAGAAAGTCAGAAAAACTGTATTGTTTTCCCTAGAAGTCTCAGGGTTATCTTGCAACAAGCCTTTGAGTATGTATATGTATATGAAAATGTATATGCCTATGCCTATGTATATGTATATGTGTATGTATATATTTAATTGTCATTGGGCTGATGACACTATAAGCCCAGCTCATTATATTTTAGGTTTTGTAGAGTAACTAGGAGTCTATTAGTAACTAGGCTAGAAACCATTCCCGAGACTTACCAAAGATTCTAGCTGCATTCTGGCCCTGCTGTAAGAACTTACATGACACAAAGTTAAATGATAATGAATTAATTGTTTTGGAAGAGGAAATGTCAAGACAGCATAATGTTGACTCTGAAGAATAGTCATTACTGATTACACCTATGCAGTTCTATAAAGAAAAAGAGCAGCCAATGAGGCAGAAAGAAATGGGGAAAATGTGTTTGTTGGAGAGGAAAATTTCACTAAGAAGCTTAATGCCATGCCAAACCACGATCTAGAAAGAAAAAGGTAATGGTTAAAGATGTTCATACTATTAAAATTAAGCTTTCTGCTCTGATTGGAAAGACAGGGGGTGCTCTACCCTTAGAACAAAAGACCACATTGCTAAAGCTACAGCTTATGAAAGTAAATGGCCTAAGAGGTTGTGTGCTCCTGGAGAGTACTTGATGCAGGAATGACTATATGCTGTTCATGTAGTTGGAGCAGGGAAAGTTCTATCACACCCTAAAAATGGAGCTTGGCAATGTTGTTCATGTGGTAGTGTCTTGGAAGCAATGAAGGACAGTAGAGTCAAGGACTTATGGATTCTTCTTCTGTACTTTCCCTTGGAAATTGTGGCTGGCTCATAGTCTCTGCCAGAGACACAGAGAGGATACAGTGTGAAGATAATAAAGGTGAAGCCTGTTTTTTATTGAAAAACGCAAGACAGTAGAGTTGCTAGGCTTATAAGATATCTGCCACAAATTGCTGCATACAGGGGCTAAAAAAAGCCACTGCCCCGCACCCCTGGAAAAATACACAAAAACATATGTGCCATTCTAGAGAATGGGCAGCAATCTAAGCCCTTTGAAACTGAAGCTCCAGTCCTGTACACATTGAACCATGTCGTTGTGTGTTTGCCTTACAAAAATTTCTTTAGTCTAATCTTTCCTCACTTTGTCCTCCTTCCTACCTCCTTCTATTGTATATATAATCTGTGTTATTATATGTTGGAAATACATAATTTTTTTTTTAATTTCACAAAGCAGTCACAATTAACTTGAATTTCAAAAGAGACCTTGGACTTTTTGGACAGTATTAAGAGTGTATAAATTCTAAGAAATTTTGAAGTTCAGCTAAATCCATTTTGAGTCACAAGATGATTGTAACCCTGTAGGTTTTATAGGTGCCATGCAGAATTTACAGGACTTAATGAGAACTGTCTCCTATATGCTCATGGATTTTACTGTTGGTCCTCATTTACTATTACTGTTTGGGTAGATTACTGAACATTTAGGTGCTCCTGTCTTGATGAACAAAGTGTATCACTGACGTTAGGCTTCAAGGTCTTTATGTCTCACCTCACATAGTAAGAAATTTATAGTCTTTAAAAACACAGAAATGCTATAGGAATATGTCTTTGTTTTAATTCCAGGTATGGAATATGAGGTTGCTTCATATTGCCCACAGGAGCTGGCTAGGGTTAGCCTTGTGCTCTAGCAGGGGTATGGTTTTTCTAGCTACAGATAATTTCTGCAGATGTATGATGTGTAGAATTCTGGGAATGCTTGAAAGGATTTAAATGCTAGATCATTTACAGCTAGAGCCATCACAGCTGTTGCTCCTCTTCCTGCTGCTCTTCTGCTTCTTGCTGCTGTTGCTGTTCGTTGCAGTTTGTCACGTGGTCTGTGCAAAGGAAGGAGGAAAAGAAGCTGGATACCCTGAGAGGGAAGATCAAACTTGCCTCAAGGACCTCCATGCCCCAGATCAGCAGGAAGTAGTTTAATTATATCAAAGCCTAATGACATCGAAGTCTAATGATATCCCTTTATCCTTTTTCTCCTACCTAGTGTTGTTGGATTAGAATGGTAGAATAGGAATGGAGATGTGTGGTACAAAAGAAATTCATAAAGTAGTCGCAAGTCCAGCTGCAACCACATTCTCTGTTTAATTTATCTATTGTATGTAGATAAAGATGTGATCGGCCAGCTGTCTGCTCTTACCACCAGGCTATATCATACCTGTCACAATGAACCCTTTTTTCCTTCTGAAATTATAAGGCAAAACAAACTATTTCATCTTTAAGTTGCTTTTGACCCTGCTGTTTTATCACAGTTAAACAAAGTATTTAATATGCATTTCTTCATCTTGTCATGATACATAATGGAATCAAACGTTGAACACTGTTTAGTCATTGTTTCCTATGTATAGATTGTTTCTTCACACCAATCAGAATGGCTAAGTTCAAAAGAGCAGGTGACAGCAGATGCTAGAAAGAATGTGGAGAAAGAGAAACACTCCTCCACTGCTCGTGGGACTGCACGCTGGTAATACCGCTTTGGAGATCAATGTGGTGGTTCTTCAGGAAATTGGAAATAGTTCTACCTGAAGACCCAGCTATACAACTACTGGGCATATACCTAAAAGAAGCTTCAATATAGAACAAGACCACATGCCTTACTATGTTTATAGAAGCCTTATTTATAATAGTCAGATGCTGGAAACAACCCAGATGTCTCTAAACGGAAGAATAGATATAGAAAATGTGGTACATTTACACAGTAGAGTACTACTAAGCTATTAAAAGCCAGTATCTCAATGTTTTGAATAGTTAGCATTGTTATACATATTACTGCACCTAGCACCGGACATTCTTTTGTGGTGGCTATGAAAGACACATAAAATACCTAAAGTTTAATCCAAAATATTTTAATCAAAACATTCAAAATGACCAAAGTCTCCTCTTAGAGTTTACCAACTATCTGTATAAACACTTGTGATTTTTATCTTTTCCTGGCCTAAATGCTTGGGTAATAATGAAGAATTTAATTTTAGTTGACTACCTCTCAACATGGTTATACTAAATAGTGAACTTACATTTCCATACACAGAGCCTTCTTGACATCGGTTGGGTGTAAGCAATTAAAGCACAGCCCTACATTTGAGTATCCCAAATAAATATTTATAGAGCCTGTATTTGGCAAGTCTACTGCCTTACTGATGGCACTAAATATAGAGGAATACAGTAATAGATAGTGATATGTGGGGAACTAGGATGGTAAGGCTCTAAGCAAATCTTTGGAGATGTTACTTTATATTTTGAAGTATAGTTTGCATGTCAATATTTGACAAAAATTCTTCTCAATTGTTATGTTCATTTAAAAATTGATTTGTTGACAGTTATGATTTGTAGTCCATGCATAGAACTTGTGTATGCATTTTTAAAAATAAGAAATGTTCAATGTTTAAAATACATGCATATTAATAAACTTAATTATACATAATTGACCTATAATTACCTTACATCTCTCTTTTTTTTTTTTTTTTTTTTTGGTTTTTTGAGACAGGGTTTCTCTGTGTAGCCTTGGCTGTCCTGGAACTCACTCTGTAGACCAGGCTGGCCTCGAACTCAGAAATCTGCCTGCCTCTGCCTCCCAAGTGCTGGGATTAAAGGCATGTGCCAGCACTGCCCAGCTTACATCTCTTTTTTATGTATCCATTTTCTTTACTCCTGAATTCGATTTTAGAGACTGAGAGAGACAGAGAGACAGAGAGAGAGGTATAGAGAAGCAAATTTCTCACCATATGTGGAAAGTGCTTAAAACTCAAAGTGTAACAAACATACTGAATAATCCCATTTGTATAAACATGTATATACATTTAGAATTGAAAGATTTAATTACATAGAAATATATACATGTATGTAACAGACATAGAAGTGATTTCTTTTTCCATGGAAATAAAATTATGACAGTTTAATTTCTTTTGATATCTTGAAATTGTTAATATGCTTTCAAAGCTTGAACCTTTGAAACAAAAAATAAAAAATAAAATATTCAGGTAAATTTATGGAGAAAGAAATGATTTTATTGGGTGAGTTAACCAAGATCCAGATTGATAAATGCTGTGTTTAATGTCCCATTGTTGTTTCTAGCTCCATATCCTGTGATATATATATATATATATATATATATATATATATATATATATATATTTCATCCTTTATCAAAGAAGGTTCTCTTTACAAAAAATAGAGGGCTTGCCAGAAAACCCTAACTGGACACAATACAGAAACAATGGATTATGTGAATTCTAAGCCCATCTATAACATAACTCCTGAATATACTGCTCAGGAAAGTTTGAAAAAAGGCATATGAAATTGTTAGAAACAGAATACTAGGAAGTCTGCTGTGAAGCAGTGTTTTCTAGAAATCGCTACTTACACAATACTAGAACAATGGCATTAACAGTGGAAATGTTATTAAGTCAGAGGAAGTAGTTCATGGTGTTCTAACCCTAGACAAAGAACTATGTTCAATTCTTGATATATTGTGAGGAAAATGAACCTCTTCTGGGGATGACCGCACCCGTATGTTGTCCAATGAAGAGTGGTCAGCCTTGAAATTACATACAACAGCAACAAAAATGGACTCAGCATACATATACATATGTGCGTTTGACTATATCTGTTATGCAAACACACACAAATGTATATGTATATTTTACATAGGCTATCAGCTTGAGAGTGGAAAGATCATAGGAGGGCTACAAAGGAGGGTTTCCAAGAGGGGCTGACAGAAGGAAAAGGGGATATGATTATATTTCAATTAAAAAAATATTTAAAATATAAACACCAATTTCTATAAAAGATATTATGAAGACAATGGCACGGATATATTAGGAACAGTTGCAAGAAAGCACTTATAAACAGGTGTTTCTTATAAAATTTTTATTCTAAACTTGTTCCTTCCAAAATACCTTAAACATTTTTTTAAATGTGGATCAACTCTTAGCAAATAGAAACAAGATTCCATCAATCTATGGCACATTATGTTTAGTCTTTATATTTTAACTAATATTATGATTCCTCATGTTTTATATATATATATATATATATATATATATATATATGGTTTTGAACATAAATAAAATATATTTGGGATGGAGATTTTCAACAGATATAATAATTCATTTTGAAATACTGTGATATGGATGACACTAAAGACGCAGTTACAACTTTAAGTATCATATGTTAGTGTACCAACCACTAGGGGAGAGGGAAGGACCTGAGAGGGAAAGGGGATGGGGGCTGTGGAGAGGGGAACATGATCAAGTATTGGGGGGGGAAAGGACTGAAATTCCCAAGGGCCAGCAGAAAGAAGGAAAACAGGCAACCTCATGAGGTAGGAGGTTGTAGGTACCATCCAGAATGTACCAGACACCTGGGAGAAGAGAGACTTTCAGAGCTCATACGGAGGGACCTTAGAAGAGATGCCCTACATTGGGGAGAGGGAACTTGTAGAGCCCACCTCCAGCAGAAAGGACATCAAGCAAGGAATGGGGTTGCCATTCCACAGTCAAAACTCTGACCCATAATTTTTCCTCTCTGAAAGAACTGCAGGAATGCAAATGGAGAGGAGCCTGAGGAAACGAAGGTCCAACAACAGGCCCAAAGTAGGATCCAACTCAAGGGGAGGACCCAAGGCCTAACACTATTACTGAGGATATGGAGCACTCACAAAAAGGGACCTATCATGACTGCCCTCTGAAAGACCCAACAAGTAGCTGAAAGAGTCAGATGCAGATATTTGCACCCAACTAATGGTCAGAAGCTTCTGACCCCTGTGGTTGAATTAGGGGCAAGCTGGAAGAAGCTGAGGAAGAGGGCGACCAGCAGTCTCAATTAATATGGGCCCCCGAGATCTCTCAGACACTGGATCACCAACCAGGCAGTACATACCAGCTGCTATGAGGCCCCCAACACATATATAGCAGAGGACTGCAGGGTCTGGGTTTAGGCAAAAAGGGTGCACCTATCCCTCAAGAGACTGGAGGCCCCAGGGAGTTTAGAGATCTGGTGAGGCAGGGGTGGGAACATCCTCGTGGAAACTGGGGCGGGGAGGAGGTATGGGACGTGGAATAGTTGGAAGGTGGACCAGATGGGGTATAAAATCTGGAGATTAAGATAAATAAATTAATTCATTAATTAAAGAAAGCATGATAAACAAAATAAGAGTTGTGTAGTAGTGAACATTATCTTTCTCAATGCACTTTAAAGGTATTCCTAGAATCTACAGACCACACTATGAACTTGCTTGTCATTTTGAAAATCTTAAAATGTGCCTGCAATTTTCAACAGGCAACAGAATGCAAGGATTTTACATCATTTAAAAATCACACTAGAAACATTTCAAAGGGACTCATATATTAACTAAAACGCCAGCTAGCCACTTAAAATGACTTATATATTTCAAATGCTAAATTTTGATCACCATTGGTTTAAAAAACGTTCAGTATGTTAAAAAATAAAAATATACATTAAAAGTAAAGATAGTGTCTGTTTCATTTGGAACAGAGATTGAAGGAAAGGCCATACAGAGACTGCCCCACCTTGGGATCCATCCCATCTGCAGACACCAAACCCCCACCATAGCATGCTATGAAGGTCTTGCTGAAAGGAGCCTGGTATAACTGTCCCCTGAGAGGTTTTATCAGCTCCTGACCAATACAGATGCAGATACTCACAGCCAACCTTTAGACTGAGCTGGGGGATCCCAGTGGAAAAGCTAGGGGAAGGACTGAAGGAACTGAAGTGGATTATAACCTCATAAGAAATACAATATCAACTAACTGGACCACCCAGAGCTCCCGGGGTCTAAACCACCAACCAAAGAATATACAGGGAAGAAACTATGACTCCAGATACATAAGTAGCAGAGGATGGCCTTATCTGACATCAATTTGAGAAGAGGGTGGCTTGTTGCCCCAGGGTAGGGGGGTGCTAGAAGAATGAAGTAGAAGTGGGTGAGTGGGTGGAAGAGCACCCTCATAGAGGCAAAGGGGTTGGGGGAGGGAGGGATGCAGGTTTTGTGGAGAGGTAACCTGGATGGGGGTTATCATTTGAAATGTAAATGAATAAAATGATTAATAAAAAATACAAAGAAAAAAAGAGCTAAGTAATATGGTTCAAAGTGACATCCTTGTGCGCTCTCTCTCTCTCTCTTTTTTATTGGATATTTCATGTATTTATATTTCAAATACCCTTTCCTGGTTTCCCTTTTTAAGTGACTTTTTCTCATCAGATTTTTGAAGGGGAATGATTAATGATAGTGCACTTAAATCATATATTTGCATATTGATTGAAACATTCATTGATTTTAAAACATTGAAATGGTTATTTCTAAACTTCATAAAATCTACAAATCATCTGTTTAGAAATATTCATTTTCCAGGGGTGGAGAGATGGCTCAGTGTTTAGAATTATGTGTGGTATTTGAGAAGTCCGTGAGTATATTTGCTTCCCATTCTACAGATAAAGTTCTTTATATCTGCCTGTAACTTCAGCTCCAGGGAACATAAACCTTCAAGCCTTTATGTTCACAAGTACTCTCAAATGCACCTACCCACTCATAAATAATAATTAAAATTAATAAATATAAATCTTGGAAAACCTGGGGCCTCCAATGGAGGAGTTAAAGAACGGATTGAAGAAGTGGAAGGGATTTGCAACCCCATAGGAAGAACAACAATATCAACCAAGCAGATTCCCAGAGCTCCCAGGGACTAAACCACCATCCACAGAGTACACAGCGGGTACCTAGGGCTCCAGCTGCATATGTAGTAGAGGATGACCTTGCTGGGAATCAATGGGAGAAGGGGCTCTTGGTCCTGTGAAGGCTGGATTCCCAAGGATAGGGAAATGTGAGGGCAGGGAAGAGGAAGTGGGTGTTGAGTGGGTGGGTGAGCACCCACATAGAAGCAGGGGGAGGGGGATGAGATATGGGTATTCGGGAGAGGTTGGGGACCTGGAGAGGGGATCACACTTAAAATCTAAATAAAGAAAATATCCGATAAAAATTTTGCGAAAAGAAAACCATTTTCTTTTTCATATTCTGTTGTAATAAAGTAATGACTAATTTAAAAATCAACAATAAATGATCTGGATTATCTCATCTGCTATGAACTAAAGCTGAAAGGTACAATTCCTGCCCTTGCTCATTTTCAAGTGCTGGAACAGGACTGTAATTAACCTGCCACATGGGAAAGGAAGAGAATCAGAATGAGAGACATAATGGAGGGGGTATTACTTAGGCTGAAGAAAGTGTTCAGTGCCTAATTACAGTTCTTTTAAGTTAGTGAGAACAGGCACACACTTTCTTGTTCTCCATTGCAATGAGTAAGTGTGGTGTTTTGCCCCCCCCCCAAAAAAACATTTTCCAAGTAGCCATTACTCATGAAAAAGAATAGAAAGAGTATGCTCTCAGAAACATACTAGTTTAAGAAATAAACATTGCTCCAAATTAGTTGCAATTTGACAATATAGACAAGGAAAGAACAAAACTGGAACTGTATAATGTGCCTTTATGAATATTAAACAAAAATAATAAATAGTTAAAAATGCATGTGAGGGATTAAAAAGTTAAGGAATAGATAAGAAAGGAATAACACTATTTGAAATTACAGAACTTCACACCCTATCAAGTGGGTAGCACTTAAAAGCTGAATGCAAAAGTGACCTTCTCATCTCTCACTGTTAATTTTTGGCACCTTCTGATCTGTGTGACCATTTTTCAGGTGCCTCTGTTTCCATAGACAAACACATCTAGGGTCTCTATCAGCAGATATTGGAGAAGGCAGAGGAGTGATTATGGGTCGAAATTGAGAAGGAAGGAGGTTTATTTATTCCCTGCCAACATGCCCAGGACCAATCTTATGAGAGATGTATATTATCCTGAGAATATAGATTAACAGACAGTTGAGTATAAGAAGCCTTCCAAAGGCCAGCACAAATTATATGGCAAAGTGGGATGCTGCCATAAAGTCACAAAAATAAAAACTCTATTCAGCATCCAATAAATTGGCATATCACTTAATAAATCCTTGCTGAATTCTAGTTAATGGAAAACAATCCAAAAATATTATAGCATAATTACAAGAATTCCAATAGATCTATAGTGCTAAAGCTTTTCTCTGCTAAGTCAAAACTCTGCATCTGAATGTTTCCTAGCACAATGTACATGAAGTGAGATCCCATGCTAGTCTACTGAATCAAGGTAAAAACTCACATTTTATTTCACTTTTAAATATTCCATTGTTGCATAAGGTCCTACCCAAGGAGTACTGTTGACTTACTTAATCGTTATTTTTTGTCTTTTTTAAGACAGTTTAAGATTCATTGTATTCTTTGGATTTGTCAGTATATAACTATATGCTATATGATTATAAGTCAATGATGAACTTCAGTTCCTATCTTTATCTTCCAACTACTTTTTTCCCAGAGAGTCACCACAGTATTATGTGGTACTGGGCTCATAGAAGAGGGTCTCCAATCAGGTAAGTGTATTATCAGCTGAGCTATATGTTCCCTCATCCTGGAAGTGTTTTCTTAACATTTCAATTAATTTATTTGTTTTTACTTTTTAGAGCTTTTTATTAGATTTGGTCATTTGTTTTTGTATAATTAGTTTTTCGTTTTAGTTTTCACTTTTTGTTATTTTAAAATTTGTTTATGAATTTTTGAAACCAAGAAAGAAAGCATGAACTTGTGTGAGTTGGTAGGTGGGGAAGATCTGGAAGAAAATAGATATGAAAAAACATGATCAAAATGTATTTCATTAAATATAATAAATAAATATTTAAAAGAATAAAACAATACTAGGTAGTCTTTAGGCTTGCCACATATCAATTTATGCCTTCTATAAGCAGAGATAATTTTACTTTATAGAGATAAATAATGAGAGTAGATACTCATTTCTTAGTTTTGGCTTATTTATTATTACTTATTTATGTATTTACTTATATTTAAGACAAAGTACTTACATGAACACCTTCATGGTCTAGAGCTCTGTGTAGCCTATTATGTGTCATTATTCTTCTTGTTCACATCATACTCATTTTTTTATTATTCTTAGAAAAACACTTATGTTTTTATCATTAAATGTGGTAGTATCTTAGGAATTTCAAATATGATGTCACTAGGTAAAGTACATTCCTTCTAGGTTTAATTTTCTGAGATTTTTCATAGTGAAAGATTGCCATATTTTGTTAATTGATTAATTAATGTATTTATTTATGATTGTTCATTTTTGTTCTCACACAATTTTATGAATGTCCATGGTTTTCTAGTTCTTTTTCCCCTGACACCCTAAAACCCTCCAAACCCTACTAACACCCTATCAATTAATTTCTTTCCTGTTATTTACTATTGTGTATTTTATTGACTGTTCCATACAATTCAATTTTATGACTAATTTTTGTGCTGTGGAGTCAAATGTGATGGTATTTGTTGAATAATGTTACTGTGTCATCATTGTAGATGCTCATCTGTAATTCATTGTCTTATAATTTTCTGAGGCTGACACTTTGATGCTCAGGCCATAGAGAATGACTATGTAAAGAATTGATATTTTTAAATATTTGTTGCAATTTAGCCTTGGAGCCACCTTGTCTTGGGCTTTTCTTCATTGGGTGTGTACTTTTGGTACTAAGTAAAAATTTCACCAATTTTGTTCTGTTTAGGATAGTCTGGGTTAAACCATTCATTTCTACAATTTATTTAATTCTAAATTATCTAACTTGTTCATAATAAACCTTTAGAGTAGTTTATTGTGTTCCTTTGTATCTGTGAATTATATAAGATTGTGAAAGTGTCCACACTCTCCAAAACTTACTTATAGATTCTCTCAATCATTTTTAAAATTACAATGTCATTTTTTTATTGCAAAGGTAGTGTCTAGAAATTTGTATGGAACTACTGAAGATGACAAACAATTGTCAATCTACATTACCCAATCAGAAGGAATAGTAAATCAATGATGTTTTCTGATATATATTATGTTGTAAAGCCTTATTGATCAAAAGGAGGATGCTACTGGAATAAAGATATACAAGTCTATTACTAGAAATAAACAGAAGTCCTTGAAAAAAGCATGTATGTAGAGTCAACTATAGTTTGAAACCTCAAGTATAACATTGTGTTAGGAAAAGATAATCTTTTCAGTGAATACTTTTAAGAATATTATGTTACAGTGTACACAGAAATAAAAAAATTTAAAAACTTAGTTGTTAGACATTAAACCTGGAACTTCTGATAAAAGCAAATAAGAAAGTCACCTGACTATGCTTACAATAATCTTTTTAAAATTTTTCACATTAAAAGTAAAAGTAAACAAAATGATATGAACCTAAAACTATTCAGCAAGCAAATAATAAAGAAAATAGATAATTAAACTGTTGGTTTAAAAGAAATATTTGCAAGTCATGTTTCTAATAGAAGATTAGTATGTGTATACTATATGAAATAATCTTATAGCAGAATGTCAAATAATAATTATTATTAACAGTAACTATTATTTATTTTTAATCTAGAGTGTTATTAGAGAGGGAATAATAACAGATTCTCCACAATAAACACTTTTCATAGAACACATACATATGCCAGGAAAAATATTAAAATACATTTAATGTGATCAAGAACATCTTGATATCAAGATAATCAGCAAGTAAATGCAAATCTATATTTTTCCACTTTATGTTTTATTTTTATTGGATATTTTCTTTATTTACATGTCCAAAGTTATCCCATTTCCTATCCCCCCAGAAACCCCCTCTTTCTCCCCCTGTCCCCCTGCTTCTATGACAGTGTTCCCTCACTCACCCAACCACTCACACCTCCCCGCCCTCGAATTTCCCTACTGGAGCATCAAACCTTCACAGGACCACGGGACTCTTCTCCCATTGATGCCTGACAAGGCCATCCTCTGCTACATATGCAGCTAGAGCTATGGATCCCTCCATGTGTACTCTTTGGTTAGTTGTTTAGTTCATGGGAGTTCTGAGGGCTCTGTTTGGTTGATATTGTTGCTCTTCCTATGGGGTTGCAAACCCCTTCAGTTCCTTCAGTCCTTTCTCTAACTCCTCCATTGGGGACCCTGTGCTCAGTCCAAAGGTTGGCTTCAAGCATCCGCCTCTGTATTTGTCAAGCTCTGGCAGAGCCTCAAATGAGACTGCTAAACCATGTCAACACACACTTCTTAGCATCCATAAGAGTGTCTGGGTTTGGTGACTGTATATGGGATGGATTCCCAGGTGAAGCAGTATCTAAATGGCCTTTCCTTGCGTTACTGCTCTACTCTTTTTCTCCATAGTTGCTCCCTTGAGTATTTTGTTCCCCCTTTCTAAGAAGGACTGAAGCATCCACACTTTGATCTTCCTTCTTCTTGAGCTTCATATTGTCTGTGAATTGTAACTTGGGTATTCTGAGCTTTGGGGCTAATATCCACTTATCAGTGAGTGCATACCATTTGTATTCTTTTGTTACTTCACTCAGGATGATATTATCTAGTTCCATCCATTTGCCTAAAAGTTGCATGAATTCATTGTTTATAATAGCTGAATAGTATTTCATTGTATAAATGTACCACATTTTCTGTATTCATTCCTCTGTTGAAGGATATCAGTAAGTCTTGGAAAGATCAGGAGTTCAAGGCCCACACTTAAACATAGTAAACGCAATATACAGCAAATGAGCATCCAACATCAAGCTAAACAGAGATAAACTTGAAGCAATCAAACTAAAAATGCAAAACTATATTATATAAGATATTAGGGCCATCAGATTTTTAGATACTTTCCATAACTTAAGAGTTGTTTTAATTAATAAATTAATTATTTTTTTATTCTCCAGATTTTATTCCCCTGGCCCCGTCTACCCTCGGACTGTTCCATATCCCATACTTCTTCCCCACAGATCTGTCTCGACATGGATGTCCCCACCTTCCACTTACCACCCCACCTGACTTCTAAACTCCCTGGGGTCTCCAGTCTCTTGAGGGTTAGGTGCATCTTCTCCAACTAAACCCAGACCCAGCAGACCATTGCTGTATATGTGTTGGGGGCCTCATATCAGCTGATGTATGCTGCCTGGTTAGTGGTCCAGTGTCTGAGAGATCTCAGGGGTCTAGGTAAATAGAGACTGCTGGTGCTCTTACAGGATCTCCCTCCTCCTCAGCTTCTTTCAGCCTTTCTCTAATTCAACCACAGGGGTCAGCAGCTTCTGTCCATTGGTTGTGTGCAAATATCTGCCTCTGACTCTTTCAGCTGCTTGCTGGATCTTCAGGAGAGCTGTCATGCTAGGTCCCTTTTTGTGAGCGCTCCATAGCCTCAGTAATAGTTTCAGGCCTTAGGACCTCCCCTTGAGCTCGATCTCACTTGGGCCTGTTGCTGGATCTACTTTTCCTCAGGGTTCTCTCCATTTCCATCCCTGTAATTCCTTCAGACAGGAACAATTAAGGGTCAGAGTTTTGACTGTGGGATGGCAGCCCCCTTCCTCATTTGATGCCTTGTCTTTCTGCTGGAGGTGGGCTCTATAAGTTCCTGATCCCTACGGTTGAGCATTTCATCTAAGGTCTCTCTCTCTTTGAATCCTGAGAGTTTCTTACCTCCTATCTCTCTGGTGCATTCTGGAGGGTCCCCACAATGTCCTACCTCCTGAGGTTGCCTGTTTCTAATTCTTTCTACTGGCCCTCAGGGCTTCAGTTCTTTTCCCTCACCCAATACCAGATGAGGTTCCTCTTTCCCCCATTCCCCCATCTACATTCCCTCCCAGGTCCCTCTCTCCCTCCCCATTTGTGATTGCTTTCTTCTTCCTCCCAAGTGGGACTGAAGGGTCCTCACTTGGGCCCTTCAGCTTGTTGACCTTTTTGAGTTTTGTTGACTGTATCTTGGGTATTCTGTTCTTTGTTTATTCATTCACTCATTCATTCATTCATTTACTTTTGCTAGTACCCACTTATTAGTGAGTATATACCATGCATGTCCTTTTGGTTCTGAGTTACCTCACTGAGAATGATATTTTCTAGTTTCATGCATTTGTCTGCAAAACTCAGGATGTCCTCATTCTTAATAGCTAAGTAGTATTCCATTGTGTAAATGTATCACATTTTTTGTATTCATTCTTCTGTCCTGGGATATCTGGGTTGTTTCCAACTTCTGGCTATCTATATGGCCACTACAAATATAATGGAACACTTGCCCTTGTGTCATGATGTGGCAGTTTTTGGATTAATTCCCAAGACTAGTATTGATGGGTCTTCAGGTAGAACTATTTCCACTCTTCTGAGGAACCTCCAGATTGATTTCCAGAGTGGTTGTACCAGTTTGCAATCCCACCAGCAATGGAGGAGTATTTCTCTTTCTCCACATTCTCACCAATATGTGTTTTCACCTGAGATTTTGATCTGATTGGTGTAAGGTACAATCTCAAGGTCATTTTGATTTGCATTTCTCTGATCACTAAGGACTTTGAACATTTTTTTTTTTTTAGGTGTTTCTCAGCCATTCAAGATTCTTCTGTTCTGAATTCTCAGCTTATTTCTATACCCCATTTCTTGATTGTGTTGTTTGGGTTTTTTGGTGGTTAGTTTCTTAAGTTCTTTATATATTTTCAGATATTAGCCCTCTATTGGATGTGGGATTAGTGAAGACTTTTTCCCAATTTGTAGGTTGCTAATTTGTATTATTGACTATGTCCTTTGCCTTACAGAAGGTTTCCGTTTCATGAGGTCTCATTTACCAATTCTTGATCTTAGAGCACAAGTCGTTGGAGTTCTGTTTAGGAAAATTCCCCCTGTGCCAATAAGGCTCTTTTCTACTTTATCTTCTACTAGATTCACTGTATCTGGATTTATGCTGAGGTCCTCAATCTACTTGGACTTGACAAGGTGACAAAAAAGCAATTTACTGCAAACCAACAGCCAACATCACATTAAGTGGAGGAACACTTGAAGCAATCCACCTACAATAGGGGACAAGACAAGGATGCCCACTCTTTCCATATCTATTCGAAGTGCTAGCTAGAACAATAAGACAACAAAAAGAAATCAAGGGGATACAAATTGGCAAGGAAGACATAAAGGTATCACTATTTGCAGATGATATGATAGTATAGATAAGTGACCTTAAAAATTCTACCAGAGAACTTTAAACAACTTCAGCAAAGTGGCCTGACATAAAATTAACTCAAATAAATCAGTATCCTTACTTTATACAAATTATAAACAGGCTGAGAAAGAAATGAAAACAACTCCATAATATCCACAAATAATATAAAATATCTTGAGGTAACGCTAACCAAACAACTGAAAGACCTGTATGACAATAACTTCAATGCTCTCAAGAAAGAAATTGAAGAAGATCTCAGAAAATGGAGAGATCTCCCATGCTCATGGATTGGCAGAATTAATAAAGCAAAAATGGCCATCTTACCAAAGGCAATCTACAGATTCAATGCAATTCTCATCAAAATTCCAACAAAATTCTTCAAGGATATTGAAAGACCAATTCTCAAATTCATCTGGAAAGGCAAAAAACACAGAATAGTAAAAACAATTCTTAGCAATAAAAGAGCAGTGCGGGTGGGGGTATCACCATTCCTGACCTCAAGCTTTACTACAAAGCAATAGTGATAAAAACTGCATGGTATTGGTACAGAGACAGACATGTTGATCAATGGAATAGAATTGAAGACCCAAAAATAAAAGCACACTTGATCTTTGGCAAAGATGCCAAAAATATACAATGGAAAAAAGAAAGTATTTTCAAAAAATGGTACTGGTCTAACTGGCTGTCTGTAAGAAGAAAAACGATAATAGACCCATAGTTGTCACCATCAACAAAGCTCAAGTCCAAGGGGATCAAAGACCTCAACACAAAACCAGATACACTGAATATAATAGAAGAGAAAGTGGAAAAGAGCCTTGAACTCATCAGCACAGGGAGGAATTTCAAGAACTCCAATGGCCAATGCTATAAGATCAAGAATTGATAAGTGGTTCCTCATGCAACTGAAAAGCTACTGTAAGACAAAGGACATAGTCAATAAGACAAATTGGCAACTTACAGTTTGGGAAAAAAAATCTTCACTTACCCCACATCTAAAATAGTTGTTAACTATTTTAGTTTTAAGAAGACAAATATTAGCAAAGATTGAAATGAGAATATCTTTATATTACATCGGTAAGAAGACAAATCAGTGTAGTCTTGATGCAAAGTGGTACGGAAATAACTCAAAATTTAAAATAAAATTACCATGTGCTATAACAGCCAACTTGTTAAATAACCAATGAAATTAAAATCAGGACATCTATGACATATTGACATTAAATTTCATTGATTTATGAATAAAGAAAGTGTAGTATTATAAACAGTGGACTATATTTAGTCATAAGATATGGGACATATTACTTTTGAAGAAATGTATATGGACCTTACTGACAGTGACATGGTGTTTAGCATAATAGAGTAGAAACAAGAACATTAGAGTATGATATTATTTACATATAAAATCTAGAAGAATTCAACTGAAAAATAGTTGAATAGTGGTTGTGTGTGTGTTAAGACATAAAATATGAGAAAATGAGGCTTATGTCATGTACAGTTTCACATAAGATATTTCTGTGATACTGGAATCTACTATAGGATATAACAGTTATTTAACTATGAAATACTTTTGGGTGTTAGTTAACATAAAGGGTAAATACTATTAACTGTTGGCCAAAACAAACTATCAGAAGCAATACATAGTAATGGAAACCATTGACATTACTAGCATTGAGGAGGGAAAACTTGCAGAGAAGATGGTTTGTATGTACTGACTTATATTGGTAGCTTCATGTGTTGTTTATGTACAATCCAATTCAGAAATTTGTACTAATTATACACAATCTTCATCAATAAAGCATCTTATACATATATTACTTTTTAAAAAGATGCCTATAAGTTTGGTAACTAAAAGAAATTTGTTTCTCAAGTCATGTTCTGAGAAGTTATAAAGGCCAGGATGATCTTTTTCTGAAACATAGTCCAGAAGACATGAGCATACAAACTACAAACTGAGTGTTTTAAAGATCACCTTCCATTACACCATAACATTTGTATGAGATAGGTTAAGGACAGAAAAGGTCATACTTGGGAAACCTTATGAGAACAACCTGGAAATAGTCACCATCAGGTTTTGATTGTTGATAAATTAGACACATGAACATACTTAATAGGTAATAAAGTCTGGTTTGGTCTTGAATTGAATAAATTCATCATTTGAAACTAGTTGCATTTTTTCAGCTAAATGAGGCTTCTTCAAAGATACCTTTAAAGCTACATACATACATCAATGGGTACAAGGTGCTAGATGTTATTGTAAATTTTTCATTAGATCTGACACAAACTGCCAGTCCTAGTTTTGATGTCGATTAGTCAGTTTTTGCATTGATTAATTTTAGGAGTCATTTGAAAATATTATTAAGAATAATTAGTCTGGTGTTTAAGAGATGACACTGAAATTAAGAGCACTTGCTGCTATTTTAGAGTGTGGGAGTTCAGTTTGACCACCCAGGTCAAGCAGGTCCAAACCAAATATAATTCCAGCTCCAGGGGACTTAACTTCCTTTTCTCACCTCTACGGACATCTGAAAACATGTGGAATACACGCAAGGATGTATATATATGTGCATATAAATAAAAGTTAAATCTAAATAAAAACAAACTAAATGTTTAAAAGCACAGTTTTTAGTTATATGTTTACACATTCTAATTTTAAATATTCAGTATAAATACTTTAAGTATTTCAGATAAGTAGAAGAAAATAAACTGTGGCTACTTTTATATGTTCAATTTTATTTCTTTAAATATTCACGAGTTTCTAAATAGTTTTACAGTGATGATGTATAATTTTATAATCAAAAAAGTTCAGTAATAGTTATAATAGGTAAGCACTTTAAATTCAAATTGGACATCACATGATATTTATGATAAAAAAAATGTATTTTTCCATATTCTCATCTGTAGAAAAAAAGGAACAGATTTTCCTCCCACACACGAGAAAAAAATCACCTTGGGAAAGAGGCAAAACATGCAACGCTTTAGCACAAACCGAGACTTTTTCAGAATCATGTCAGGTTCTGCAAACAGAAGTTTATAATAGAAAGTGTTTAGTAACATTAATCATAGCATTTGGTGCAGTCTTGCCCATTATGTCTAAACATTTATTCAAAGCTTTGTAGGGTTATAAAAGTACCTATATAAATGGAGCTTGTTGAAGTTCAAATTAAAATATCAAACAATTATGTCTTGCATCTGTGCAGTAACTGGTGATAAGAAGAAAAATATTCATAAATATGTCAAAAATAGATAAGTAAAATTTATACATTTTGACGTTGATAATACAGGTGGACCATAAGAGCAGGGACAATTTTCTTTCCTATTCTTAAATGTAGCCTGTACCATTCACAATTTCTGAATGATTAGCATTTACTAAGAAGATAAAAATAAGTAAATGTAAATTTCCTCTTTACATAATGTTGTATAATTTCTTAGCAAATTTGAATACTATGAGATCCTTGAAATATTTGGAAAATATTCAATGTCAATAAAACATTAATTATGAATATATGCAGCTATGTGTTCATGTACATGCATGCATATACACATATTCTATATATGTGCAGTCATATGAAAGTACTCAGGACTATGTCAGTACCTGAACCTGTCAAATCTCCTGAATGCTGCATTGATGATGTTGTCAAATTGTTAAGAGTACTTTCTGTTAATAGAAATTTCTGAGTTGAAGTCTGAATAAAAAGTTTCTAGCATCCCTGAGGCCACTTTTGTAAATACAGTCAGAAAGGGCATTTAAATAGTAGTCTCCGTAACCTTCATCTTTACACAAAAGAGGAGAGACAGGAGCAGCAAAGCTATGTCCCCATAAAATCACTACTTTATATTCTAAACAATCAAGATGCCCTGTAACAATACAATCACTATAGTTTCGAACCTCTAAACTGAAAAATAATTCTCTTACATAACAGTTCCATAGTTGTCTTCTGTGATATGACAGTCCCTTAGTCATTCTTATCTGAGCTTTAAAATCAAGTTTATAGAGTTGTTCTTGTTTCAATATATTCCATCATTTAAAGACTCCTTGCTTTGTCTTAACCATGCCTTCTAAGATTGCTTATTATTTAAATGTAGTTACTTTTTGATAGAATTTCACACTCTTTGGTGTAAATTTCATTCTTAGCACTCCCTGTACTGGATTTTCTATTAATTAACAATATGACTTTTGAGCTATGATAAGATACGGTGAAATATGGTAAGAAATATGAATAGGCAACACAACAGAGCATTAAGTTGCTTCATTGTAGAGAAAAATTACAAAGTAAGTGGAAACTTGGTGCACAGGTTCAATATTTTCCAATGAAGTATGGAATTGTGAGAGAAGACAGTGAACACCTTTTTTCCCAATTCATTTCAGCAAGGATGCAGTAATTGACTGTACAGAATGCAAGTAAACGGAATGTAAATTAGCATGGCTTTCTCTGTCCTCCTCTTTCTCTCTGGGGACATTCTACATGCAGGTAATGTCTTGTCAGAGTTGGAAAGGCTGCCACGTTATTGTGTTTCCGTAATCTTTTTATACTCCAGGTAGCAGCCTTTTCCAAAATGATTTGCACTGCTAATCTCTGCACTGCTCTTAACATAAATATTTATAAATATTAATTCTCCCTGGTAACTAAAGCAGCACAACAGCAAGAAGGCCATGTCCTCCCAGCAAAAGCAGCAGGCTCCCTTCCCAGGTGGCTAAGAGTAATCTGCCACCTTTCTTGCATCCCAGAGAGCCTATTTCCACGCAGAATTTCTTCAAAGGCAGCAAGAAGTGACAACATCGGACTTATCTAGACTTTGTGTCTCTGTTCATTTTTTTTTAACTCTAAGGCTGTATTCTGCAGTGTTTTAAAGTACAAATAACACTGTGACAGATTAACAATTATTTCCATGAAAGATTACGATGAAATTTTCTCTGTTAAAAACATGAGATCAATTCTATTAGTTCCTGAAGAATAAAACCGCAAGATAATAGGCCTGCCAGAAATAAAATAATGTTGCATATGAAGCTCTCCGGAAACCCTATTCCCTGCCTGAGCAACACGTTTATTAGGTGACAATTGAACATTCCATTCATCTCACGAAAACATTTGGGTGAAACTCAATTTTCATTAAAATCTGATAATAGTTATAAGAATAGAATGGGGTAGCTATTAATATTTTACTACATGGCTTAAATCTATAAAAAGATAGCAGTCACCAAGTATTCAATAAACACTGCATGGAATCATTAAAAAGGAACTCATATATAAGATTCCTATTAAATTTGATGACTTTTATGAGTTTTTCCAATTTTGACAGTCTTTGAAAACATAGTGAAAAGTATCAAAACCTAGTTTCATAACTTTATATATTCAATTGTCAATGATATTAATGATATCATACCTGTCATCTTAAAACTCCAGAAACTCCTTGCACTTTACAAAACTCTGTAAAATATACATCCCTTGTAAGTCTTCTTTGAAAACCTGCTGCTGAATTATGAAAATGTACTTTCATTGGAATTAATTGAATATAACATCATTAATTCTTTGGTTGGTATGTACTTCCTATCACATATTAAGTAATAATTTACCCTAACACCTCAGTTTTCTCTCTTCAGTTAAAGGCAATGACAATAGAAAGACATGAATATCCCAGGTGTGGCACTGTATATATTTACCATCCAGGAACACAGATGTGCATATGTTTATTTTGCTTTTGTAGCAAATAAGTGTTTTCTCTGGATAGTGTGTAGATTTATATTGGGAGATAGTATTAATATCTGTCTTCACTCCATCATGTGGCTATGAAAGTAAAACTGCATTATTTGAATCAATGACTACTTCTCTCTCATCTTGATATAGACAGAATAGACTATCCCATCTCCCTCCAACTCAAGAAACATTTGTCTCACCTGTTCCTGCTCTGTCAGAAGATTTAGTCACTGTGAAATCTTCCTGTGAATAGAAAGGGTGACAATCTAATACATTCTAATTAATCTCATCTTTCTTTTCATTATGAAAATATATTTTTCTATGTCTTGTACATATGGATAAATTCTCTTCCTGAATTTTTGCCAATTAGATCAAAATACTCTTCTTGTTTCTGACCTGCCATATCTTCTTGAAAGTAGAGACCTTTAAATGCTTGAAATAAAGATGACATCATTTTCTAAGACATGCCTTGAGTAACACATTACAACCCAAACTGACATTATATTCTTTAAAGTCTTGGAGTTTTAGTAATCTAGGTTTTTGTTTGTGATTGGTTACAGAATACTATTCTCTTAGTGCCAGTGGTTAATTAACAAGGCCAGGGTAAACTAATATGGCCAAGGAGAAATTAATCTTAACCAGGACAGTGTAGAGGGGTCTTAGCAAGAGTGAGACAGAGACAAGTTTATTGGAAGCAATCAGACTTTTTAAAAATTTTTGTAATCAGAAGCAGAATATAAAGATATTTGTCAGGATCACTCAATGTTAGTTGCCAAGATAATGATATTTGCACTGTACACAGGGTATAAACTATTAATATCTAAGACCAACCGCCTTGTCAAATTTCCACATGCTTTGTTGTCTTCTAGGGGCAGACAGATAATCACAAGGTAGATGCTTTATTGCCTGACGGACTGCCTTGGTTTCTCTGAAACTGAAAACCACAGAATGCCCCAGGAGTCATGAAAAACCTATGATACATTCCTCCCAAGGCAGCTAGACCAGTCCAACCCAAGGGTTCCCAGCAATTTTCCTCCTTACTCTTTTATGAATGGAAAGGAATGAACAACACTGGATCAATAAGATTCATTCTAGGATTTCTAGGATTTCCTTATGGATACAGCAAATATAAAAAAGTCTGTTCCTGTTAAGGTTGTATGAATAATAGAATTTAAGAAATAAAGGTGCTAAAAGATTGCATCCTGAGAGGTTCAAGAAGTACAACAGAATCAGATCCACAGTGTAGATAAACACTTATTAGGCTTAGAAGATTTAAGTAACCCTTTCTAGCCTAATTAGGACATTTCAGTAACATAAGCCTATACTCTTCCCTATTTCTTGTAAACCACTGCATATTTTCTATCATTTGTGATTTGAATAATGAAGTTTAATAATGCCTATAGACTTTCCTGTGATTTTCCCACAAATCTGCCATTCCATATTTTAACCATCAAACATGGCAATTGCCATTTAATTGGCCCACTGTAATAAAAAATAAAAACTTCTCTTTAAAATTTCTAATATTTAATGGCCTTCCAGGAAACAGGCATAATTCTGATACTGGGTAGATATTACTTCATGATGTGACTTAATTTAAATTAATCTCTAGATAATTTCTGTATAATATATTTGATTTTAATATCCATGAAGACTGTCATACAAATATGTGCAAAAGCTTACCTTATCACTTAAAGTATTGAATTTTAAAAGAATAAATCCCACTTCCCTAGACAATCACAATATCCACTCTCATGGTGAAAGCTTTATTTTTGAATCATATTTTTAGCCATGAAAATTTCTTAATCCCATCACATACCTGCTGAGCTCTAGAAAATCTCTGTTCTTTAAAAATCAATATTACAAACTTAATTTTTCTTGTTTTCCCACTTTTATTAGGCTAAATCTTATAAGCTCTGGGTTAAAATTAAACTACAAAAACATCCTGAATCTTATTTTCATTGATTTGTTCAGACACAGCTTTAAAAATGGTTATGCTCTAAATACCATGAAATAATTTTGTCTTACATATGAAGGCTGAGAGATTGCTTGTATTTGGAATTATCTATATGAATTTGAAGCATATACATATCCGTTTATTAAGAATATATATTTAAGAATTTAATTTTCCTTATGCTAGATGACAAATAGATTTATCTCAGCATATATTACATATATTTTACTTTTATTATTCTTGGCCACAAATATTGTTTTTAATATAAGATACTAACTCTGGAAAACAATATGATTTATTTTAAGAGTAACATTCACATATAATCTGACCATCTACAAGTATAAACTTATCATCAACTTACACATTTTGTTAAACAATCAGCCCTGTAGATGTTTCATGAATTTCTCTATATTAACTCATTATTGATTTATTCAATAATTATACACAGCTGCTGAATTTACTGTACATTATTGATCTTACTCATAAAATGTTGCCTCTAGACTCAGCTCAATACTACTGTGAAATGATTTCACTGACAGAGTTGAGCGGGGATTGTTATTTCTTATCCTGAGGTCTGAATGCTATCTTCTAAAAATGTAAATAAGCTTATTTGGTATTTCAAGAAGTAGAGTAACAAAGCAGATTAAATTTCTAAGACCTTTGGTTCATATAGACTGTCAGACTCCCAAAAGGTTTTTGCAAGGATATCTCAGGATCTTGTGTAGTGCAATCACATGAACAAGTCAAATTAATAATCAAAACACTTCAGAGGCTTATTCAAAGAGTGTAAATGGACTCACTGTGTTTTTGTGTACTTCATAGAATATTTTACAGAAAAATAGATCGTATGAAAGTCATTGTTCATAAGTATCTCTTTCTCTACCTTAAAGTATCCCTTTACTTAGTAGGACATTTTCCTGACTAATATAACTGTCAAATAAGACAGTTCAATAAGTCAAATAAGACTGTGATCTAATATATTTTTTAAACATGTGTATGTGTGTGTACATGTGCATGAGAAAGCTATCATGTTCAAATATACTTTTTTAAAAAATAGCTTCTGAGAATTTCTTATATGAATACTGAATTTTCAATTTTTTTTCTCCTCTCTTAATACCACATCCTCAACATGAACATAACCATCACTTTCTCCCACTCAAATTCATGTCCTCTTACTTACAAGACTCATGAAATAACCTCTGAAATTCAGTTATCAATAATAAAGACCCTTAAAGGTTTAATATGGATAGGATTACTAGTAAAAGAGCACCATGGCAGATGTAAGTAAAAACAAGTGCCAATACATTTCTTAGGTGATCGGGATGCTTTAGGCTTAGAGAAAGCTAAAGCATGCTTTATGGCACCCTGTGCATGTCAATAGTAACCCCCATAATAGACCGAATCAAAGAAAGAAAAAACTGCAGTGGGCAGGGTCAGGACTCTGACTGTTTCCACAAACTCCTCCTAAAGCCAGTCAATAATTTTATTTAATTTATATAAAACAGAGTTTGCAGAGGTAAACACTCAATTTAAGAAAAATTTTCCTATTCTTACAAATATTTTAAAAATTTGATAGTGAAGCAAAATTAATTTGAAAATTAAAAAGCCAACTATAATTTGACATGGGAAATTCTCATTTCATTGGAGATTCAGCTGTGTCACGTCATGTTTTTCTGGAAACTGTCTTATGATAGGGTGTTTTGCTGAGAACAGACATATGGTGTTATCTTCTGCAAGTTGCCTGGTGAAAGGGCATGTATGTTTTGCCTGAGCAGACATCTGATGAGACATCTGATGTCTGCAAAGAGTATAACCCAACAGACAGTGGACTTTGCTCTTGCATTGGATCACCTTCCAACTCATTGCTGTTCATGATCAAGCTTTGCTGACACTGGTCTTTGCTGATGACACTCTTGCTCTGATCTTCACTTGTCTTGACTTCTTAGAGAGCAAATGCACCAAAGAACTTGTGGTGGTATTCCAGCTGCTTCTTGAAGCTTCCAGGGGCTTGTGCAGATCGGCAGGACTTCAGGGTTTCTTCTGAATAGAGCTGCTGCTACTGATTCATGTTTGGTGTTTTGCTAGTCGCCTGGACTGCTGATGACAAAGAATGTAATCATCCCAAAGACTAATTTTTAAAGAAGATTCATAACCCTGTTTCCAATTAACCTTCATTTCCCCTACCTGTAGTGTGTAGTAGGCTGGAAGGGAGGTTGAAGCATTAAAGAACCATAATTAAAGAAGGTTTGGAAAACTCTAAGCTTTCAATAATTATTTCATAAACTGTGAAGGCCCATAATTTGATGTCTATGGGTAAAAACAGTTTAGTGATGGAACCCTTTCAGGACACATATAAGACCTTGAGTTCAATTTCTAGGCTCACAAAACAATAATGATAATTAATAACATAATGCCTGAAAATAATTTATTTAGTCTCTGATTTTCTACTAAATGAATGACAACAGTTTGACTTAAGTACTTAAGTTTCTTTGTATGATTCAAAATAGAAATAAATTTTGAAAATGTATGTCATGATAGCTGAAGGCAATGACTTGTAATTCCCATTGGATAGGTTTCATAAGTGCAGCAGGCCTAGGTTTTTGGTACATTCTTCAAAGCTTGAAAATAATTAACTAACAATACATCAGGTTTAAATTAACTGAATATGTGAGAGATATGTCCAACCCAAAAATTATTCTCTGAAAATAAAAAGGAATAAAAAATGAATTTAAACCAAATAAGAAGTAGCATGTCATTGAAGAGAGGACTCTCAGTTGAATATTTCTGGCAAAATAATCTATTGACTATATTACATTCCTGTGTAAACTAAGAAAAAGTGACATTTTTATTAAGCCTATTATCAGTTTATTTCTTCAAAAACATTATATTCAGATATGTTGAGTATAAATATTAGAATTAGTCATCATTGAAATAGTAGCCTCTATCTAATCTTACCAAATCCATTATCTTTTGTTGTTATTAAAATAAGCTCTTAATCTCTACCACATGAATCTTTTGAAATATTAAAACTTATATTAACAATATTCTCTCATCTCTAAGTCTGTAAATAATGCCAGTTAGCATCTGCTATAATACCACAATCTCATTTCTCATGTGGTCTTTGTTTTCTTTGCCATATTTAGCAAACTGAGAATGTGTGGACTGGTTTATGAGACTCATAGTTGTTTGTGACTATGGACATTTTATAAGATCCAGAGTTGTTTCTTTTTTCTTTTTTTAAAGTGATTGTGATGACTTTATTTTCTTCATTTTCTTCTTGAACATTTTTTCTATTGGATATTTTCTTTATTTCCTTTATCACCTTCCCCAGTCCCCCCCAAACCCCTGAAACACCCTATCCCATCCCCCCCTCCCTCTGCTTCTATGAAGGTGTTCTCCCACCCACACTCCCACTCCTGCCTCACCACCCTCAAATTCCCCTACACTGGGGCATATATCCAGCTTTCACAGGACCAAGGATCTCTCCTCCCATTGATGCCTGACAAGGCCATCCTCTGCTACATATTTGGCTGGAACCATGGGTTCCTCCAGAGCTGCTACCAGTACCTGATAGAGAACACATATCCAACATTCAGTTAAGTATCTATCGTTCTAGTTGCTTAGGGCCACTTTACCCCCATTTTTTTCTAATCAAACATAGGAAAATAAGAGAAAACAAAAAGTAAGACCAAAATTATTTTATTTCAGAGTCCCCCCAAATTGAATTTTGGGTAATGTTTAATGAGTTGAAGTAATGGAACTTGCTTGATTCGAAGTAGCATAAATATAAGAAATATTGATAATTGCTGCATATATATATATGATGGGTCTGGGAGGTGTAAAGGACAGCCCATATATTCACAAACACAAACATATTTGTACATGCACACCCACATATCTCATTTTAACAGATAAGGCCAAATAAATGTTCTCATGTGCTATAAAATTGTTAGATATATAGAAAATGTTATTATGACTTCTTGATTTTGATTATCCAAAAAATAGTTTCCAAGAATTGAATGTTTCTTAGGCTTAAAAAGACATCAAAATAAATAGCTTTAGGGTATGAGCATTTACAGTATTATTTCTGTATGCCAAGAACTGACTACATAGTTTGCATTCCATTTAATCTGTATATTAATTCTTTACAGTAATTATGATTAAGGTTTATTATTTCCTAAAAATATATGGCTGGAAAATAACTTTTGAACTTACTGAGAAAAAAATGTAAATGTTCATTTGGAGAACTTAGAGCTAAAGCTTATCAAAATAACAAGAGCTATTGCAAGCCAGTGATTTAAAAGTGAAGAAGCTCAAGAAAAATCAGAATGCAATTGTATAATTTAGGAACCTTGGATTTCATCATATGATGAGAAAATATTCGCTGATTAATTTTTAACAACAAATTCTGCAACATAAAGCTATGGCTTCCTTATTCTGTCTTCCACAGGAAGCAGATACCGAGAACACTTCAGAATCCAAGGGATGAATAGGACCCATGGAACACGTGAAAAAGAAATATCAGCCATTGTATATATAATGGCTTCTCAAATAATCATGTCTGGGTAGATAGTATATTTTAATAAATGTTTGCATTTTCAACTCCAGTACAAAGTCTCATGTGAATTCATTGCTTTAGTGAAAGGAAAAAAATATGAGTTCAAAAAAAAGTCGCCAAGAAGACAGATTAGATGAATTTAATATTACAGAATACAAGTTAATGAGGAAACCTCATTTTCTTTAACACCACACAGTATTAAAAGCACAGAATCACTAATCTCACCTTTTTATTTACAAAAGTATTAATTACTTACAATGATAGAAACAATTTCTCATTGCTTCATTTTCTCTAAAATTACATATTAGATATTGTATGTATTTGTAGCTGGAAGTATAGATTCTGGTTATTAATATTTGTTGCCAACTACTCTATATCATCAATAATCCTTAGTTATTAAGTTTCTGAAGCATGCAATACAGCATATTTAATAGATTTTTTCAAATTATTACATGAAAGAATAAAAGCAGATGGTACTCATCATAACAGAATCTTACCATAACACTTTTCTACTTTGTTAAAATTAAACAAAATATTAAGTTACCTTTTTCTTTTTCTTTTATTTTGATTCATTATTTATAACAAGGTATTTTATTTATTTATTTTTATTTTCATATTTTATTTACTTTCCAAATGTTTCCCCCTTTTCAGATCTCCCCTTTGGAACCTCCCCATTCCCTCCGCCCTCCCCCTGCCACTATGGGGATATTCTCCAACACACTCCCCCAGACCCCCATCCACTCTCGTCTTCCCTCCTTGTCATTCTCCTATTCTGGGGGATCTAACACCCTCAGGCCCAAGGTCCTCTCCTTCCCCTGATGGGTAACAAGACCCTCCTCTGCTGCCTTTGTGGCCAGCACCATGGGTCCCTCCATGTATATTCTTCTGGAGACTGATCCACCAACAAAAAATAACAAGGTATTTTAAACAGGCATGCATCCAACCCTATGCACCAAGTAATGGTTAAAGTTTCAGTTCAATATCTGAAGTTCAGTAAACTGATGTTCTTCCTTTGCTACTGAAAACTATAAGAAAATCTGTGCACATCAACAGTTTAATTAAAACAATTAGAGAGGACAAAAGTCTAGTGTGAAAAATAACTCAACTATTATAGCACAAATAAGTGCTGGGTCAGTGGTGTTACATTTGGAATGCTAGATATATAAAATAAGCACATTAACATAGAGAGACAAATATAAGCCTTTGTATGTGCATATCTATATTGACTGCACACTTTTCACTAATATACTCATTTTATTTTCAAGAAACACAATATAGGGGAATTTGTTTCGACAGTATTTATGGTAGATAATTTATTTGAAGGTAGCACCCATTTTCTTTCTTTTTAAATTTTTAAAAATTATTTTATTTATTTGCATTTCAACCATTACCCCTCCCTTTCGATGCTCCCTAGTTTCTCATCCCACTCCTCTTCCCACTGCCTACAGAGAGTATGCACCCTCCCCCAACCAGGCCTTCCCATTCCCTGGGGCCTCCAGCCTCTCCCAGGTTAGATGCATCTTCTCTCATGAGGCCAGACCCAGCAGTCTTCTGCTGTATACAGCACTCATTTTCTTTAATTCCATGACTTTACAAATTTGTTTATGTATGACCTTGTATTACATAATTATATAGAACTTTGATAAAATGACATTTAGAGTAAAATAAGATATTTTGTAGAAGGAAATTTTTAATACTTTCTACTTAGAAGATTAGAGAAGTAATTATTTAGGGGAAAAGAACTTAGAACTTTCTTAAGTAAGTCAGAAGACCCTCTTGCCCATTCACTGACTTCTAAAAGCATGCCTGACGCAAGGGCAGGGAACCAATCTGTGTCACTATGAGCCTATCCTGTGATTTTTGCCTTTCATGTGTAAGTTAGAACTGAGATATAAAAATAAAAGAAAGAGAAAGGCATATATAAATTTTAAGACCATAGATAGATGGTAAAGAATCTTATTTATTTACTCCCTAGTGGAAGCCAGCCAATGATACATAGTGAGACATTTTCTTCAATGTATTTCTCCATCTAGAATATTGACACACTGGTAGTTATATCTAAATTTATCAAAATTTTTCAAATGCCTGATAAAGATAAGCCACACCCAAAATTTTCAGACTCACTAGGCATTAGGAAATTTCCAGGAATTAAATGAAATGCTGCTATATACCCACAAATAATGAATAAAACAACAAAGAAGGTTGACTGGATTTATTATGCCAACAATGGGAAAACAATGGGAACTGCCATTTTTTTAAAAAAGAAATCATTACTTTATAATTGCTCTAAAAATTTATTCAGCAGTTTCATATAAGTTTAAATATACATTTTCAGTATAGTTTATATCTCCCTTTCCAAGATGTTATTCAACAGAATGAAAACTGAGAAATATTCAAAGAATTTAAGCAAATGCTTATGATGTCTGTATTCGTAACTGAAGAATATGCAAATCTCACAACTAGGAAATAAATCAACTGTTTGTTCAAACAGTCAAAGTAATAAAATGGAATTAACTGAACATATTTACATCAATAAGAATAAATCTTGGATGGATTATGTTAAAGAATATAAACTCAAAAATCTATGCACATATTCAGGGTATAATATGAGCAAATCATATCCAAGGAACATGAAAAGGAATAATATTCTGTGAATAACTGGGATTTATTACCAATATGAAAATATGGCTTCTTATTTGAGTATTAAGACAATGTACCGTAACCAGAGGCAAAAGAAAATTATAGGTCATATAAACAGAAACAGAGTTTAAATGGTATAATTGTTTTGACAAACAAATATGGCAATTAAAAATTGGGAATATTTTTTACATGATAGATACTGTGAATTTTCAAAATTCAAATAGTGTGTGCTAAACAATTAAGGTGAAAGCAAACAAATTAAGAAAAAAAAAAATTCTGTGGCCTCAGGTGAGCCAATCACTCCTGAAAAAATCCCCAGCCTGATTCACATGAGAGAAGCAGAAAGATGTGTGCACAACAAAGAGAGGCAAACTGGAGACTTGAGGGTAGTGTAGAACAGCCCGTGTGAGCCAAGCATGTGTCTGAGGCCTTGAAGCAGAGGATTTTTTTTTTTTTCTACTGAAAGACATACAGATGACCTTGGTCTGGGCTGCTTCCTGGGGCTTTGTTGATATATAAGAGCTATAAAGACCAGGCCTCACCCAAACTTCTGCATTGTAGGAATTTGGCCATAAAGACAAACGCAAGAGAGCTAGACCCATACCTAGCCAGTTACAGCATTCTGGAGAATGGGGCCCTGGTTGTGGGAGGGCAGGTCTGGGAGGGGAAAGGGTGTTGTGGGTGAGTTGTATCTGAGATTGTGAGCAAGGAAGAGTAAGCTCTGCTACTTCTCTGCCTTGTGGTGGCATCAGTGAGGGATAAATGCCCCACCACCACCGCACTCCCCACCACCTATGTCAAGGGAGAAAGCTGTCCTTGAGATCATGAGATTAGGAGGGCTGTCTTGCTCCTCTCCAGCTGCAGCACCTGGGAGAGCAGGCCTTATACCTCACCTGGGCAGCAGAGCTTGAGCAAACCCTGGTTATAGGGTTATGGGTGGGAGAGTTGGCCCTGCACATCACCTGAATGCCACAGCAGAACTGGCCCTGCTGTCATGGGCTCAGATGAGCCTGCCCCGGTACATGAGAGCAGGAGATCTGGCTCTGCCCCTTGCCAGCTTCAGTCCTGGATAAGCTAGCAGGTTCAGTGCTAGAGAGCTCACACCAATGGTCCACACTAGTGTGGGAGATCTGGAAGAATGACCAACTCACAGACCACCCAGACTCAGATCCAGGGCTTTAAGTTATCTCATCCTAACAGCTACCCCGTCTATGAACTGCTGGAGCACATGATGGGGCTTGTGTTACAGATCCAAATTTATAAGACCTCTGTGACACATGGCAACATAAGGATTTCTAAGAGGAGTTCCAGAGAGCTTTCAGTATTGATAGAGTAACAGAAACAAGGGAGCTCATACCAGACCAAAAAGTCATTGCAATTAACATTTACAAGCAAAGAAATATGGAAAAAAATGACAGACTGTGACACATTGCAGCTTCCCAAATGAGGTATCTTTTCTTTCAAAGTGTGCATATGGGTGGGTGAGGGGTGTTGCAAAGGCAGAGGGCAGGTATGAAGGGACTGGAAGATGAATGGGATTGGAGGATCTTATTTGAAATCCACAAGACTAAATAAAAATAAATAAATAAAAGTAAGAAAAACATTTCTAAGGGTTAAAAATGAAATAGATAAGCAAGGTTCAAGTTTTCATCTACAATTCTACATGAATAAAATGCTTAAGTATAATCTTAACAGTGCATGAAAAAAGTAAAGGTATTAAAATAAAGAAATAGACGTGGAATTGATAGTTTCAATTTATCCTGTGAGGCCAGGTGACAGAGAGAACAAGCTAGATGCAGATGAAGACAGAGCAATCCAAAGAACAAGAAGAAGCCAAAAGATTAGAAAAGATTGTCAGCATTAGTTTGATGCCAAGCAGAACAGTTTAGTCAGAAGCTGAGAAAAGTCAGTTTGAATCATTCAGCTTGGAGAGGAATTTGAGTCAGAACAGGTCATTTAAACCAGGTAGCCAGAATTCAAAGAGCTACAAAAGGTGACCTTATTCAGCAGTAAGCCTGGCAGATGGAAAAATAAAAATAAAAACAAAAACAAAAAACCCAAGAGCCTCACAGGAATATTCACTGAACATGGCTTAACAAGTTATAACAAGACTTGGTACAAACCCCTCATATCAAGGTTGGAGGAGTCAACCCAGTAGGATAAAATGGGTTCCAAGCACAGGCAAAAGAGTCAGAGACAATCCTACTTGCACTGTTGAGACTCCCACCAGAAGACTGAGCTATACCACACCACTATAAGTAATTACAGAAGGCCTAGCTCAGTGCCATAAGGGACCTATGTTTGTTGTTTCAGTGTCTATGATCTCCTTGAGTTCTGCTCAGCTGATTCTGTGGTCTATGTTTTTATGGTGTCCTTAATCCCTCTGGCTCTTCTTCTGAGGAACTCTGGCTCTGCTAGAGTTTGCCAGTGGATCTCTGCATCTGTTCCCATCAGCTGCTGCATAACACTCCTGTGGTGATGATTGAACTAGAAACAGATCTATGAGTATAGTACAGCAGAATGCCATTAGGAATCTGTCTTAGTTTAGGTCTTATTTCTATGAAGAGATACCATTACCAAGGCAACTCTGATAAAGGTAGACATTTAGTTAGTGCTGGCTTAGAGTTTTAGAAGTTTAGTCTATTATCATCATGGTAGGAGGCATGGTATTGTGTAGATAGACTTGGTGATGGAGGAGCTAAGAGTTATACATCTTGATCTTAAGGCAGCCAGGAAGAGGATCTATTCTGTACGCAGACTGACCAGACTTGAGCATATATATGAAACCCCAAAGTCCTGCCTTCACAGTGACATACTTCCTCTAACAAAGCTATGCTACCTCCAATAAGGACACATGTCTAATAGTGCCACTTCCCATGAGCAAGCATATTCAAACCACATAAGCATTATATTGACTTTGTTTTCCAGTTGTATTTTGTTGTATCCTATGTGTGTGTGTACTGTCCTCTCTTTGGTTCTTGGCCATCCAGGCAGTGTCAAAGTGTCAGGCATGGCTTCCTTTTGTGGCTTGGGTCTCATGTTGTATCAGTCATTGTTGGCCACTCCTGGAGAGGGTAAAACAAGGACTTGTATACACAGATAAGCACTGGAGAAGCTAAGAAAATTAAACACACAGCTTACCTTGTTAATGGAATGGGGTGCATAGCTGCTATTCTTGGAATGGCAGTAGTAATGTGGTTTTACAACCCAGGGATCCTTTGCTGTCTGATGAAACAGGCTTTGCCTGTATCTCCTTGAAGTTTTGTTTTTAGTCACTTCGGACTCCCTTCCCTTAAAACCTTGAGAAATGCATTTAAGCAATAAAACCCATTTTTATGAGTGATGTCACTTGTGTTTCACAACATACTAAGTAACTTCTTTGCTATTTTAGGACCAGATCAATCTTGACACACAGAGGCATTATAATTACCCCCAGACAAGCTCCTGAGACCCTATTTCTCGGGCACTACTCTGAGTCAACAGTACCTATTCTGAAGGAAGCCAGGTGTTGTAAAATCTCAATGTAAATACATACGAAATTATTGTGAACTTGGGACTAAGTTGTTATCTGAATACTTTTATTTTTTCTAAATTGTGCTGTGCTTAAACGTGGCTAAAGTAAAATTAACTGGGTCAGACTCTAGAAGTCCTAGTTCAGGTTCAATTACAATAAAACTGGATTGAGCCAAGTTTCATTCTTACTAAAACCTGAACTTTTTCCTCCCTGCCTTCTGCAAATCCTGCAGGGGAATCACCATGCACCCCCACTATCTCTATATCACCATTACCCCAGCCCATCTTGTAAGCATGGCAGATGTTAGCTCATAGATTTTAGGGCTAGGTTGATGTTCAAGCCCCACTGCTAGGAGCTTTGTCTGGTATTAGAAGATGGCCACCCTGTGTTCCATGTCTCCTTTACCACTAACCTTTACTAAGGTTATTCTGTAGATACCATAGTGTGTCTAGAGCACTCCCTTTCTATATTGTTTCCCAGATATCTCTAATTCCAGTCATCTATCCCAGTACTCTCTTTCTCTGTTTCCCTGCCTACTGCCTTACTACTTCTGTCTCTATACCCACATATCCCCAGTTCATCCACAAAATTTATTGTATTTCCCTTTCCCATCTCCCTTTTAAGTACTCGTTACTTAGCTTCTCTGGATCTGTGGATTGTAGCATATTTCATCTTTACTTAACAGCTAATAACTACTTACAAATGAGAACATACAATGTCTTTTGAGGTCTAGGTTACCTCACACAGATGATCTATTTTTGATTCCACCCATTTGCCTTCAAATTTCATGATGCTGTCATTTTTAACAGCTCAGTAATACTTCACTGAGTAGATGTCCTACGTTTTCATTATATATTTTTCAGTTGAGGGACAAATAAGTTGTTTTCAGTATTTGGCTATTGTGAATAAGCATGACTGAGCAAGTGTCCTGTGGTAGGATGGAGCAGCCTTTGGGTATATACCCAAGAGTTGTATAACTGGGTCTTGAGATAACTCAATCCAAATTTTCTGAGAAACCACCTTTTAATTTCTCTAGTAGCTGTACAAACTTATATTGCCACATTAAATGGAGGAGTGTTCATCATCCTTACTGGCATGAGAAGTTACACGTTTTCTTGATCTTAACAATTCTGCCAGGTGTGAGATGGAAACTGAAAGTAGTTTGATTTGCATTCTCTGATAGCTCAGGTGTTAGACATTTCTTTAGGTATTTCTCAACTGTTTGACAACAGAAAGCCTATGGACTCAAAGAAGGGGAACAACTCTCTAGTTAATGACTGCTGGGTCAAGGCATAAATAAAAAAGGAAATTAAATAGTCCCTACAATTCAATAAAAAAGAATGCAAACATACTCAAATTAATGGTTTACATTGAAAGTGGTCCTAAGATGAAACTTCATAGCACTAAGCACCTACACAAAGGAATGAGAGAGATCTCATACTAAAAACTTATAGCACATCTGAAAGCTCTATACCAATATGAAGGAAACACATTCAAGAAGGGTAGAGGGCAGGGAGGAATTAAACTTAGTATGAAAATTTAAAAACAATTTTAAAGACAGGATAGGAATGTGTCCACTTAAATTTTTTATCTTAAATGAGTGAATACAGAGAAAAATTTTACTATCTTTTATTTTAATGTTTAAATTTTTATTGTTATATGCATGATTTCATATAAATGATCAGTTTTTAATGACAAATTCATACCCAGGGATGCTTACAAGGCTCTAAATTTATGTACACAGAGGTACATGTAACTTCATACATACCCAGGAAGATAGAAACAGTGCTCTCTGTTTTTCACACAGATGGAAGAATCTAAGAATGCTACCAAAGGAAAATATAATATCACTATTACCCAGCTGTAAGTGCTGAAAGAAACAATAACATATGGTCTTGCAAGACATGCCACTGGTGCAATAGTGGTTTTTATGTTATGGGAATAACCAACCACAGTATGATTGAATTTAAGTACATTTCCATGTGATGAAACCCGTTTCTGGCACCATTTCTGGGGTCCAAATCTGTGGCTGAATAGGTCATAAGCCTTAGGAAAAAGCTTATGTTTTCATTTGGACAAATACACGTGGTATCAGACCGTCCTCTATATACTTATCTGTATAAAGTGTGTTGTACCTTCCAACTGTGATCTGAAAAGCTTGTGCATACAGTATGCTGTGATTAAAACAGATGCCCATAACTGGTCAACATGCAGAATAAGAGCACATGGATAAAGGACATGTATACCTCACCTTAGCTTCTATGTCTCAAGAATATGTAGGAATGGAGATCAGAAGCTTTTTAAAAGCCAAAGGCATAAGACATTGATAACCATCTAGTATTTTCTGGAAATTACTCACAATAGTGACAACATACACAAAGCCAGCCAAATCCACAAAATAGACAGGGAAGGACACATGACCTTCCATCTCTAGTTGAGGAAATATTAACAATCAATACGTGATAGATATGAATGTGTGTGTGTGTGTGTGTGTGTATAAAACTTTCATTTTGATGCTAATATCTTATATGATGATTCACTGTAGCCCTAACAAGTTGATAGATGAAGTTATTCATTGTATACTTGATGTCATGGATGAACCCCATGATCATAGTTACTCATGAGGCCAAGCCAAGAAAATCATAGCATCAAGGCCTGTTTAGGTTACAGAATGCTTTCAATGACATCATGGACAACATGGTCTGATCCTTTCTCAGGATAAATTTGACAGAGGGCTAAGTACACAGCACAACAGTTAATGCTTACATAGGATGTTCAAGGCCCAAAGTTCACGAATCATAAAAGTGTAAATAAGTAAATATTATGATTTATATATAACCTAAGTTATGTTTTCCAACTGTATGGATGAATACATGTAAAAACACCTATTTTGCTTTTGTACTAGCAGAAATATACATATACATATACACATACACATACATATACATATATATGTATATTCACTTCATATTTGACTATTTATAATGGAAAAATGTGAGTAGCCTATCCTAAGTTTGCAACTAAGAATTGTGATATATATCTCAGGGCAAAATAAGGATAAAAAAAGAGATATTAACAGTTTATCAAAACTGATTACTTCTAATTTAAAGCAGTTTTTGAAAGCAGTGTTCATTTTAATAAAACAAAGGAGGAATTGGAAACAAATTACAGTACCACATGCTGTTAAATGAGGGAGAAATAATGAAGGTAAAATATATTTGCATTTTCTCTAAGATGTAGAATGATGACTACAGTTCAGAGCAAATATAAAGATGATCAAAAGTGCTTTCTACTCAAATTATTTGACTATTCTGCCCACAGTGAATAATTCTTGACCTTTCTCTAGAATATTCTATATTGAAGATTACCTCATATATGAGTTATTTAAGACAACTTTCTCCTATGTTTGTTGATTTCATGTTTTCTCATTTGTATGCAAATATTATGTTTTGCATTGTTTTCACATTCTGAGAAATAACTATTTTTATTAGCTAATTATTTCTCCAAGGAAGAAAAGTCCCAAGGCTAAATCAAGCAGCAATTTAAAGTTAAAATAAAATTATGAAATTCAAAGTGTTATTTAAAAGTTATTTACATGTACACCTTCCTGGTCTTAGCTAATCAGGCCAAGATAAAAATATGGCTTTTTTTTCTCTTTCCTTTTCTGTTTTTACAAGTTAAACCTTTTGTAAAAATCAATAAATTGATTAAGTTTTTTTTTTTTAATATCTCGACTGCAGCTTTCTTTCCTCATATCCTCCCATTCTTTGCTAACTATCTCCCTCTTGTTCTCCATCCACTCGTCCTCCTTAGCTTTCAGAGAAGGGGAGACCTCTCATAGATATTAACCAGCTCCTGCATATCAAGTAACTTGGCTAATCAATAACTGATCCAGCCTGAGCCCCTTGCCATGAGAAAACTCCCACCCCTGATATTATACAGATGGATAGGAGTCTAGATACACCAGAAACCTAGGATACAGGCAAACATAAAATGGCGAGGAAGAAGAAGAAGAAGAAGAAGAAGAAGAAGAAGAAGAAGAAGAAGAAGAAGAAGAAGAAGAAGAAGA